>VVIT01000014.1:600000-942600 GCA_009806525.1 Sanghuangporus sanghuang | reverse complement strand
CTAACCCTAAGCCTAAGCCTAACCCTAAGCCTAACCCTAAGCCTAACCCTAACCCTAACCCTAAGCCTAACCCTAAGCCTAAGCCTAACCCTAAGCCTAACCCTAAGCCTAACCCTAAGCCTAACCCTAACCCTGAGAGGTAGGCCATGACAGTAAATTTTGGCATGGCCTTGATGCCATGTACAGGTGTCTCCGATTCAAGGACATTTGACATGCTAAATTGTCTTATACTAAAGTGTCTGGATTATCCAGACAGTCTGGCTATATCCTTAGAGCCTGTTCTGTCTCCTCTGAAGTCTAACCCTACAACTCTACTCAAATTTCACCTCTAACCCTATTCTGTATTGTATCTGCTGGTTTGGTACATGTCTAAACTGAGCTTAAATCTACCTTTTCTCAAGGGCTCCCAGATCTCAAAATAAATTTGTCCTTAGGAAAACTGATTTCTGTAAGTTCATATTATGCCAATAGTACCGCTCTAATACAGTCTAGGTTGTTGTAGCACCCAGTCTGAGGGTAGGAAAAAATGCACATAAAGAAAGTATCTAAAATTAGCTTTTTGCAACTTATCTCACTCATTCTTTGCTCATTTCTCTTCGTCCTTGTTGGATTTTGAAACATATCTTAAAAATATGAATTTAGCAACTTAGATCATGCAAAATGGTCAAGAAGTGAGTGTGATATGGTAATTTTTATATTTTGAAATATTCTGTGTGACAAAAATCACACAAGTTACAAGTGACAATACATATGAAAAAGGCTGTAATGTTTCCATAAGTACACTATGGTGACTAAAACTTTATGCACTCCTCACTTACCAGTATGGATAGTCTTGTGCCATTGATGAATCTTATATGCAGACTGAACTGGCAGTGGCACTATGAGCAAATAATAGAGTATTGTAATTCCTTGACATGTACTATAATACACCTTTTCTTTTTGTCATCATTATTCCATGCCATGTTTCTATCACATATGTGCAAGTGAGCTGTTCCACAAAAGCAATACAGAGAACAATGGATGTAAAACATTTCACTAGATCAAGTAATGACTGTTATATATTTTTTGTTCATAGCATGCTATGTTTCCATGGTCTATACCCTGAGTACTTTTTTAATGTATCTATATTTGAATTTGACTTCAGTTGTAGAGGCTAAAAGTAACAATACTGTAAGTAAAGACCAAGGTGATCTCCAAAATTTCAGTAGGAATATCTATAGGCTTTGCCAATTTACTAACGCACGAGAGCCTCACAAGAGTGTCTTTTTCTTCTCCTTCAGAAGAAGGATGATGTGAGTATTCGATTTACCCTCTCTCGCTGGAAGCTAATATGCTGTGCTTCAGTCCAGAGAACTGTCAGGTAAGCTCATTCTTCGAATCACTTAATACAAGCGGGAGACCATAAAGTTATCTTTACGGGAGCGTATCATAAACACTCAGCACGCGGTTCGGATGAATGCATTTGATTTGCTTGATTGGACTACGATGGACCCCGAGCGTATATGCAGATGCATACGAATTCACCTTCCCGAGTACAGTAAAACAGTATCTCAGTTTTCTTGGTATAACACTGTATAGACATGGACCTGGGTTCGAGCAGACGGATTTCAACAAAGCTCGTCACGCAGAGCACGCAAGGAAGCCGCTACCCTGGCTACGACGTCCGAGTCTGCGGTTGCAGAGTTGGAAGAATCGTTCCGCTCTGGTTTTCGCGGAGAGTCGAGCACAGTATCGCTACTCTCATTTCCGCCAGTTTCCGCGCGACGGTCCCCGAAGTCCGTACCATTCCGAGTATTAGCAGCGCTGCTGCTGACGCGACCTGCCAAAGAAGCATACAGCTGAGAGAAGTCATCGATGTTGTTGATTAACGAAGTTAGCTTTTCCTTCAAGCCTGAGCTACCTGAGGGACCAGGGAGGGAATTGAGGATTATGTGGAGTGTGGAATGGGTTGTATGTCTCACTGACGGAGAAGCGGAAGATCGTGAGGGACGATGATGAGGTGATGCGGTTGGAGACGGGGTTGAATCGCCCGAGGGAACGAGTGAGGCTGTGAGGCCCGGGTTGTGTAGTTGCAGAAGAAGGAGACCAATGAGAACTGCGAGGTGACCACGGAGGAAGTGGAAGTCAGGAGCCTTAAAGAAGGATGCGAAACTATTCAGCACAAGAGCATCGGTATATACTACAAATGCTGTTTACCACGTCGTCATCTTCGTCCTTCAGGAAGGAGACGTATATGTTGACGAGACCTGAGATAGCACTTATGCTGTTCGCACATCGACAACCTAGGAGACATGTTCTCCGACCTTCGCATGATGGGTCTAGCACTGAAAACGTTCATCAAGAAAGTCAGTGAACCGATGGTCTTTAACATAGACGGACGGTCGTACTCGTGTTCTGCAACGAATAAGCCAGATTATCTCTCTCCTGCAATAAATTCGTCAGAAGTGCAAGAGCTAGACATAAACGGTCCATAGCAGAGATTGCCACTTCCTGCGTCGAGGAGTCCACCACTATTTTCTTGGCGCTCGAAGTGAGCAAGGATTTATGTGCATCCGTGACAAGGCGAATGATTATTGGGAGGGTAAAAGGATCAGCGACAACGGCGTCCGTCCATGTTGGATCTCCGTTCGTGAGGTTGATTAAGATGCGAAAAGCAAGTTCACAGCATCGTGCAGCTACAAATTGGGACTTGAAATCTATGCTGAAACAAACAAAATTAAACTTACCTTGCGTACGAACAGCGCCTGTCGATTTGCTCCGATTAAGTACGTCCGAAATAACAATTAAAGCTATTAATCCGTTTGGGATTGTACGATACCGGTTACGCAGTTCTCCTTTCGATAAATTCTGGGCTTCCTCGGACGAATCTACCTTGATGAGGTAGAAGTCCAAGATAGCTAAGCAATTATATACGTGGTCGAAGCACAGCTTCTCGTGCCCAGAGCCAGAACCCGATGCTTCATTAAAGAGTGCGAGTCCAGATCTATAGGCTGCTAATCGGTTGCAGAGGCATGTGAGGTCGCCGATGACGCTTTCGAGTATGACGGACAAGTGAGGAAAGGCCAGCGAAGGGACGGCGGAAAGCGAGCGGGATAGGAGGAGTCGCGTAGATGGCTTCATAGGTATTCAAATTAAAAATCTGCTTTGATGGTGCTAGACAGTGCATACCTCGCATTCTTCATGCACAATGCTGGTTTTCGCGAGCATAATATCCCGGAGACGGGTCAACTACGGGGGTTAACTATCAAGCAATGTTAATAAACAAGCGCTGCACGCACTGTAAGTGTCTCCGGTTTCGTTAGCTTAAGGCTGCTGTTCGACGCATTCGAACCCAAGGGGTCGTTCGTGGCATACGTAATCATGAGTCTAATGACTGTCTCGATGAAGTCCTCGTTATCGGCAATCAATAAAATATCTCGAGGTTCATCTGATGCTAAAGCTACAAAGCAACAAAGAATTGGATCAAGAACCTGAAAGGATAGGAGATCATGGATTAACCGCTCGACGAGAATAACGAGAATTGTATTCTTGCCTTATCGCCGTTACCAGCTCCTGCCTCTCGTAGGCGATCCCAAATTTCCATGATAAGACCAGCAGCTCTTGCCTTCTTCCAAAACTCGTTATCACTGAGGTTTGATAAGAAATCCAAAGCAGAACTTCGGCGAACACTGAGTGCTCCGTTTGGCTCAAGCCCTTCAAACAGGTATCCAACTTCATCACGGAAACGCCTTGATTCACCTTTTGAGCGAAGATCTGTTATTGACGATAGAGGATTATAGAGCGCTAGACCCTCTTCAAAGGGCCCAATATCTGCCGAGTCTGCATCGAGACCCTCTGAGTTGTCCACGCCATAACGCTTTCTAAGCTCTGCGTAACTATCCCTTAAGTAGTCCCTATCATCCTCGTCTAGCTGATTCTCTTGCTTCATGCTCATGCTAGACTCGCCCCTTCGAGCTAGAACGGAGGCTGCTGGTAAAGCAACCAAGAAGGAACGGGACCTTCCAGCGTATGTCCGGGTACTGGCTGTGGGCTCGGAATGCTGAGCGCCGGACGAAATGGAGTTCAGAGAGGGATTATGGGAAAGTTGCTTCTTGGGAGAATTGGAAGGCGACGCATTTCCAGATTTCGGGATATGAGGTTCTCGGGGGATGACGAATGATTGAGCTTTAGGTGTGAGATCGAGCAATACTTTAGGAGGCGAAGAGTCGATGGAGCTTTCCGTCTTAGACCGAGAAAGCATCTTCTTTGTGATCCCAGACTTCCCGGGAGTGATTTGAACGCGATCTCCCGATAAGTGTGGACTGTGTGGTGATGCAGTCTCAAATATGCGCGACAAGTCCTTGGGTTTTTTAGGGGTCGTAGGATTAGAACTCGCTGATGCATTGGCTGAGCACTGGACTGAGTAAAGGTATTTCGGAATACTGTGAAAGGCTTACAAGGCGACGGATCTCGGAAAGTATCAGAAAAGTACGGGCTCTGACTTGTTCCCAGTATTCTCCCGTTTGCTGCCTTTCCCTTTTTTTTGCCTGGTTGAGTGGGGCTCTGCAGAGGCCAGGAAGCATGCATAAGCCTTCCGCAACAAGAATGCATAGTCGACTCACCGCTTCTGGACTACTATCTCGCATCGGTGAGGACGGAGCCGTTCGCAATTCGGGTGAGCCTGGTAAGGCAGACACAAATATTATAAACAAGAAGTAAAAAGAGCGAACAAACTGAACCTACGATTCGAACGTCTGCTGTTTGGCTTTGATATAGACGAAGACGCTTTCGGTATATGGAATAAGACATCCTGTCCATCCTGTTCACTTATATCTGCGTCACGACTGAACAACGTCCTGCGTTTTCTGGGTGGCTCCTCCTCGTCGGCTAATCGACTTGACGATGAACTATGATCAGGAGAAGGTGACGTCGAGACAGAGGCACTCTTTGCTGACTGTCTTCTGCTATATGTTCTCACTGGTCTAGATATTGAGCTCATCATAAATTATTGAGGTAGTTGTGCTGCGCTGAGTGAGATGGATGATGAGAGTCGGTCGGAGGCGCGGGCGCGACGCGTCACAGCCACGCGTTGGTCGTCACTCATCCCCCCCGACGCGTCTTCAACTTGAACTTGCACTGCTTCATCGTCCACAACGAGATTTCTCATCTCGACTTCAGCCAGCGGTATTATGGAGACATTCGAAGGCAGACTGCGCTCTTTCGATAAGCCCAAGACAAAGGCATCAAACAAGTCTTCTTCAAGAGGAATATGGCCTCATCCTGACTCCTTTGTTGCTACTCCAACAACCCTTGCTGAAGCTGGATTCTTCTTCAAACCGAGCAAGGATGACCCGGATAACGTCCAGTGCTTTATTTGCAAGAAGGAGCTTGCAGGATGGGATGAAGATGATAATCCATTCGAGATTCATTACAAGAAGTGTCCGAAGTGTCCTTGGGCGATTGCGCGTTGCTCACTCGAGTTTGATGTTGATGCCGACGGAAAGTACGTGTTACTTATTACATTATCTGAGAACGGTACTGAATTCATCTCAGGTTCTCAATAACAGATTCTTCGCGCCTCCCGACGAATAAGGTGCTGGAGAAGGCCCGGGCAGACACGTTTGGTGGAAAGAAGTGGTGGCCTCACGACGGAGTGAAAAATCACGGTGCAACATCAAAGAAGGTATGGGCCAATAAAGTTTCAATACTCAGTAAATCAATAAAACAGCGATAGATGGCCAAAGCAGGCTTCGTCTATACCCCTCAATCTCAAGGCGACGATACCGCAACCTGCTTCTACTGCAATCTCTCACTTTCGGGATGGGATGCTGAGGATGACCCGACGTGCGTTTTAACTTCTCCTGATATATCGATGTAGATATCCCATCTTTTGTTTACCAGGGATGAGCACATAAAGCGTGTAGAGCGATCAGGTAAACCATGTCCATTCTTCCAGACGACGGAGCGAGCAAAATCTCAAGCGAGCACGAGGTCAGCAAAAAGCGCGTCCAGAAAGTCGCGTGCTCCAAATCATGTTGATGCACCAAGGGACGAGGACGAGGACGAGTCGCCGACAGTCAAGGCACCGGTCAGAAGGGGAAAGCAGAAGGAGAATGAGTCTGGTATGCTTTATGATTTCTTCAGGCTGCACTATACATCACGACTGATGGGTTCTACTGTATTCTGTTCTACTTGTGTATAAAAAGCGGCAAAAGCTCCGCCGAAATTCTCCGACGCTGAGGACACAGAAGATCTCGAGGAAGATGACGACCCATCACTTAAAGCTCGGCCAGCGCAGATGCCTCGAAAATCATCTAGGAAGCCTGCGTCGAAATCTAAGCCTTCTTCAAAAGCTACAGGGAGAAGCAAGCAGATATCCAAGCCTCTTTCGGAGGGGCCTGATGAGATCGAACCCGAATCGGGACTCGATTCGAAACGCGCCAGATCGCGCACGAAGTCCGGAAAACCCAATAGTGAGGAACAGAACGAAAGGGCTGTGGAGAGCGAGAGAGAGGTCGACAAACCACCTTCCAATGTTGATGGAAAGGTCGCCAAGACGTACACCGACTTCACCGTGGATATTAACGTGATTGAGGAAGCCAGGGGTAAAGACAAGGACAAAGATAGAGGGAGGAGCAAGAGCAGAAGAGGTCGTAGCACTTCTTCGAGAGGCCGGTCTCGATCGAAGTCCAAGCCTCGTTCTACGGGTGCCTCAACTTTGGTCGATCCACACGAAAAGCCGTTACTGCGTGCTTCATCTCGTACAAGAATTTCCGGACTCACGGAGGTGGAAGAGATGGAGACGGAGAAAATGCTTGCGGAGACTCCTTCAGAGACGGACATGGAGCCGGAGCCAGAAGTTGAGCTGCAGAAAGGGCCGACTAGAGCGACGACGAAACGAAAAGGTCGCGCGAAGAAGATAGCCACGGACAAAAGCAGGGGGCAACCTGTAAACCCTGAACCGGTTGGTAAGCCTCCTGCCGACACCAAAATTGCATCCCCTTGTACGTCTGGACCCCCTACAGCCACGCCTCCACGCCCCACGACTCCCGAGAATCAGATCATCCGCGACGGACACTTTCCTAAACCAACAGCCGAAATCACTTCTGCTGATCTCCGCAATTCATTGCAAGTACCTCCATCACCGGCAGATTTGTTCCTTCCTCCACTAGCGAACGCTCCCATTCCGGTTGTAAGTGCTCTGACTGAAGAAGAGCGGAACATGACGGTTGAGCAGTGGATTCGGCATGAGATGGCGGTTCAGTACCAGCGGTTAAAGGAGGATGGCGAGAGAAGAATACGTGTATTCCTGGAGAAGGCGGAAGAGACGAGGAGGCGAATTGAGGCTCTTTGAGGCTGCGGAATCGAGAATCCAAAAATGATTGATTCGTTGATAGTGAGTTCTACGAGCCATTCCTTGATCATTATCTGGATGATGCTATTTGTATCCTTTTTTTTCTTTGTCTCGATGCTTATGTTTCTTTATATTGTGTCCTGCCATTCTCACGTTCAACGTACCATCATAACACAAGACAAGTGCATGCATGTAAAGCTCTGCGAACTAGTCTCCTCTGAGGAGTTCGGCAGCCTGTAGAGATCCGCAATAAAGCTGAGTTTCATTAGACTCTTAGAGTCACTATCCTGCAGATCGAAATGAGATTACACGGAAGAACGGTCGGTACACACGAATCAGCCATAGTCTTGAGCTATAAACGTGGATAGTACTCTGACTAGCAAGGTTTACTGAGAAGCTTTGTACTTGCTGATTATATAGCAAAGAAATAATAAAACTAGGTTGATGTCCGACATTGTGGCTCTAACCACGGTCATCACTTCGCCTATGGGAATTTATTTGTATTTTTTATTTTTGCAACACATTTTCTCATATCCCCATTCATTCTTTTCTTTTTCTTTTCTCCCGACCGCCATCTACTCACATTAATATTCTACTACTCAACTCAAAATGCTCTCACTGACCGTCGTCTCTCTTTTACTCCCCCTCTTCCTGCTCAGCGGAGACTCTCGATATGCGAAAGCGGACCCGTGCATCGCGATGGACACGGGTTTCAACTTGCTGGTGTTTGGTGTGGATGGCAAGGATTGGAATGCGGGTACGCAGGATACATGGACCTCTGGTACGTCTCACTGGTATTGGCACTGGTACTGGTACTGGTACTGGTAGAGTGACCTTGATGCTCGGTTCTGTGCAGGAAGTGCCACGGACATAACGGCTGCGAACCGCCCGTGCGTTTATTTATTTTTATTTGGATTTTTGCGTTTTTGACAATAGGAATGGAATGGAATGGATGTTTGTTTGGGGTGATGGCCGACTTGACTTGCTGTCCTGAACAGGCCGTTCGACGGCGCGAACACGACTTGCTACCTCGCACAGTTCTACAATGCCGTGTACGTGCTCAACGGGGACGCCTCGGATGCGAGTGCGGTGTATATTTACGATGCGGGTGCAAAGTCGTGGAGTAAGCAGAGCGTGGACGTGCCCAGCGGCGGTGCGCACACATTCGATACGAGTGATTTCGGGGCAATTTTGGACCATGATACCAATGTCTTTTGTGTGTCCGGCCTCTCTCTTAGTCTGTTTATGTCGGTGCTGACAGAGGAGTGTGTTGTAGACGCAATGTCGAAGGGCGAGGTGTTCTTCCTCAACATGGGCTCGCTCACCGCTGCGAACGGCTCTGCGCTTTCGTGGACCGACGTCGGCGCTCCGGAAGCGTGGGGCGACCTTTCGTCGTACGAGCCCACCATGGCGCTCGCGCAGAATCACATCCACTTGATCGGTGTGCCGGGCTTACAACCCGGCCAGGCAGACATCTTCGTGATCCACTTCTCCTTCTTCCAGCCCGAGGCGCAGAGCTACGGCTCGGACTTCCCGCAGACGCACGGCCAGACGGCGAGCTTCTTCCAGACGGACGGTGTCCAACAGGAGTTTGCGTTTATCCCGGACGACGGGAGCGCGACGTATGTGATTAACGTGGAGAGCAACTCGACGCAGACGCTGGCGGGCCCGAGTGTGAAGGATGCGGGCGCGAAGTACTTTGCGGGCGTGACGAGTCTGGTGCAGTTGTCGGCGGCGCAGGGCGAGCTGCAGTTCCTGCCGTATACGCAGGGAAACGATAATAGTGCGGCGAGCTGGACGAAGATCACGTCTGTGAGTGTGCCTGCGGGGTCGGATTCGTCGTCGTCTTCGAACAGTTCGTCGAGTGCGACGGGGAGCTCGAGTGCCTCGGGTGCGAACGCGTCTTCGACCAGCTCTAGCGCCGCGAGTGCTGCGGCTGCGGCTGCGGCTGCGGCTGGCTTGCAGGCGTTGATGATGACGCTTGTGGGCGGTGGTGCGCTGATTGTGGTCCTCCTTTAGGACATGATATTGGTTTGATTTTTTTTGGTTTTATTGGCCATCGCTACTCATCGCTACTCATCGCTCTCTGCTCTGCTGCATACTTAGTATTGGACAGTCTTTTCTGTTTATTTTTTTCTGCTGACACCGGACGGAACATTTTATTTTTCTTGATTTTATTTTGCATTTGTGTCCACGAGTCATGAGTGAATGTGGCTCATAAAAAAAAAATTGAAAATAAAATTAAACGCGAGACTGAGACTTTTTGCTGTGCCCGGGCTCCGTCGTTAAAATAAATAATTATTCGCTCCTTTTTGTCACCGTCTTCCATCTGCGCAGTGATGATCCCTCGTCCTGCTCGACTCGTTGCAGCCAGCCTGGCGTCCCTGGCGCTCCTGGGCAGCACTCGGGTGCATGCCATCAGCGTGCAGTTCACCCGCGTCTCTTCCTCGTCTTCGTCCTCATCATAATCATCATCATCGACACCCGAGACGTTCAACATCAGTGATGCGCAGAAGGACCAGGACGGCTCGGACGTGTTTGATTATACCAACTCGAATAATGTCAGCGGGAGCGATATCTATGTCGCCAGTCTGTCGGTTGCGGGACAGGAGTTTGTGGTGCAGCTCGACACGGGCAGCTCGGACTTGTGGATCGATACGAGCGGGGTCGACTTGAGCGCGTTGACGGCGACGGGGTTGGAGACTGGGTTGACTTATGGGTGAGTGCAACGCGCAATGCGCAACGCGATGAGGAGGACGATGAACTGACAACGAGTAGGGATGACACCGTCGCCCAAGGACCGGTGTATGTTGGCGAAATCACTTTCGGGGACTTTACGGTCAACTCGGCGTTCAGTGAGTCAGTATGCGCTCGACGAACAGTATAAAATGGTATTGATGTTCGCAGTCTCTGCGCCGGGCACGAACGCGACGACGAACAGCGACAAGGGCCTGCTCGGCGTCGGCCCACCGCAGCTCTCCTCCATCTTCCAGACGCTCTCGGGGACGCCGTACGAGTCGTTCGGCATGACGCTCCTCGGCAACGTGTTCGCGTCCAACTCGAGCGTGCCGCAGTACACGACGTTCACGCTGAGCAGAAGTTTCGCGACCGGCAAGACGGACGGCGGAGTTTTCACGGTCGGAGAGGTCCCGAGCAACCTGAGCGCGGTGCTCAATGCGCCGAAGCTGAATGTGGTGAGCGACGACAGGTGGATCGTGCTCCTGGATGGGATCGTGGTGAATGGGAGGAACGTCTCCGGCGGGAGCTCGTTGTGCGTGCATCCCGTCTTGACTCTTGCTGCTGCTTGTTCATTGCTGATGGTCATTGTTGATGCAGCGAAGTATCCGGGCAGACGACAGGCCAGACGCTCGCGAACCTCGACACGGGGACGTCGCTCGCCCAGATCCCGCAGGACTACGCCGAAGTCATGTACGGCTCCGTCCCCGGCGCGCAGTTCGTGCGCTCCTCAGGGATCTACATCCTCCCCTGCTCGACGAACCTCAACGTCTCCTTCGTCTTCTCCGGCGTCGAGTACCCCATCCACCCGATCGATACAGTCGCTGCTACGAGAGACGATGGCGGGAACGTCGTGTGCTATTCGGGCTTTGCGATTGGGGAGGACAACAGCGAGGACTGGCTCCTGGGGGATAGCTTTTTGAGGAACGTGTTTGCGCTGTATGATTACGGCTCGTTCTTCAACGAGTCGAGTACGCCGTACATACAACTCCTTTCGGTGCGTCCATATCTTCGTGTTGTTGTTGTTGTTGTTGACGACGCTGATTGTTATTTAGACGACGGATGCGGACCAGGCGTACGCAGAGTTTGACTCGCTCTCCGCACAGCGCAACCAGACACTCTCCTCGGATACCTCCAGCGGTTCCAGTTCTAGCGCCGCCTTGCCCGCTGCGCGTCCGCGCTCGCGTCTCGGACCAGCTGCCATCGCAGTTGCTGCGGTCGTCGCTGGGCTGTGCTTGCTCTAGCCGTTCCCTCTTTCCTAAGCGCATGCTCTGCGCACTCTACTTATCGATCATTGGAAGGCGGTAACATGGACGGTTGACTTTTCTATTTGTCTACAGGAATCATCACACGTACGTTGTAGACTCGGACCTGGAGACACTGCATAAACTCAAACTGCATAGTCGCATTGAATCATTATTTGATCATTTGTATTCTACTTGTCGCATTCCTTGTTTTTATTATACTGGGTATTGTGCATTATGCTGGGGAACCGTATTAGACAAGTCTGGCGGCTATCATCATTTGTTGGAAGTCTTTAAAGGACATTGTCGGGTTTTGAGTGGACGACGGAGAGAAGTACGCGAGCATCTCGATTATCTGTATCCCTCAGCATGAGCATGAGCATGAGCATGAGCATGAGCATTGGATTAAAAGCGAAAGCAAGACACACCTCCTCAGCGGTAATCTTCTCCTTTATTGACGCAGCAGCGTTTGCGATGTCCTTTATTGTCAGCCTCTTCTTGGCCAGCTCTTCTTCGCTGAGGTCAGTCCGAGTGCCCTTTGGGTTGCTGGGGAAGAAGAGCGCGAATGCGGAGAGCGTGTCCTGTTGCTGTCGGCTTGTGAGAGTTGAGGTCTCTGGAGTCGAGTCTCTTCTTGTTGCGCCTTTGCCCTTGCTTTTGCCCTTGCTTTTGCGTTTAGAGTCAGGTATGTATTCGTCGGAAGACGTGTCGCTCTCTTCTACGTCGCCAGTGTCGACGGCGCTGGATCCCGAGTCGGATTCTTCCTCGGGAACTGCGCGAGTATCACCATCGTTGTCGGACTCTTCGATGCTGCTCAGGGGACTGTCTATTCGGTGATCAGAGGGGATGAGCGCTGCGCAGACGGCACGCCAGTCGCGTCTGCTGATGACCTGCTCAGCTTCAGCTTCAGATTCAGATTCAGATTCATTGTCCTCGTCTTCGAGATTTGAACGATGTCGTGTTCTCCTTGGTCTTCGCCTCTCTTCCTTGCTCTCGTCAGACCAGGATGATGCAGCGTTCTTGAAGACGGAGAGGACTTGGATGTCGGAAGGATCGAGGTCGAGCAGTTGGAGTGCGCGAGGGATAAGTGCGAGCGGGATGTGTGTTCGTTGCGAGGTTGAGGAGAGTGCATTCTCGTTCTCTTTCTCCTCGTCGTTGTCTTCGAAGATAGCGTCAATTGGATCTGCATTGTCTGAGCCATCATTATTGTTGTCATCGAGGAGAAAGCCGCCTGCGAGTTCTGGCTCCGTCGAAGGCCCCGGTTGCGCGTCTTGCTCAATGCGCCGCCGCTTTCGCGGTCGCTGCTTTTCTTCTGGGCGTGATTCCGAAATTGCACGGTCAAAAGCTTCATCTATGCGCCTGCGTGCTTGTTCTGGAAGAGATGCGACAGCGTCGTCCACGTCTGAGTCCGACATTGATGGCAGTAAGCAAGAGCGAAACGCGTCTTGACTCCGATCAACCACGACGACGTCTGTAGACAATACAATGGCACGCGGAAAAGTAAGTCAATTCTGCTTCCACAAAATCACGAAAAATCGACGGAAATACAGAAGAAAGGAAGGCGCGCGCAGACGAGGCATATAGACAGGAACAACGAGCTCGAGATGTCCAACGAGCGGTTCGAGAAATACTACAAGGCTCAGCAGATTTTGCCAGAGGACGAATGGGACGCGTTCTTGGATGCCCTGCGCCGGCCTCTGCCATCGACGTTCCGCATAGCGGCGCACAGGCAGATGAAGGACGTGCTCACTGATGCCATAAAGAACACATTCGTCCCGCAGCTGGAAGCCGCGCGCTTAGACGGCGAACCGCTGCCTGTCCCAAAACCTATCCCGTGGTATCCTGATGGACTTGCATGGCACGTCGGCCTCGCGAAGAAGGAGCTCAAGAGGTCTCCTGAGTACAAGAAGTTTCATGAGTTTCTGGTGTATGAGACAGAGGTGGGCAACATTTCGCGCCAGGAGGCGGTCAGCATGTTGCCGCCTCTCTTCCTCGACGTCCGACCGCATCACAGCGTGCTTGACCTGTGCGCTGCACCTGGCTCGAAGACGTCCCAGCTGCTAGAGGCGATGGACCCGCCAACTGGGATTCTCATCGCCAATGATTCTGATCAGAAGCGCGCTCATTTGCTTGTTCACACCTGCTCCCGACTACCCTCATCTGGTCTGATGGTCACGAACCTCGACGCGTCGGTCTTCCCGGCTTTGAAATGCAAAGAAAGACCTCTCAAGTTTGACAAAATTCTCGCTGATGTTACCTGCTCTGGTGACGGCACGCTGAGGAAAAATATCGGTATTTGGGCAAAATGGAACCCCTTGGAAGGGAATGGCCTGCATTCGTATGTATGCACGTCTATTCCAACATTTCAGCATCTCATCTACATATAGGCTGCAGTTGAGGATACTGCAACGAGCCATGCGCAACCTCAAGTATGATGCAGCCCCGGACGATAGACCGCGGATTGTTTATTCTACCTGTTCTCTGAATCCCGTGGAAAATGAAGCAGTCGTTGCGGCGGCCTTGAATAGCATCCCTGGTAAGCAGATTCTCGGCTTTTGTATCTCATATGGAAGATGACTTGCACAGGATTCGAACTGGTTGATGTATCTGATACACTCCCATCTCTTATTCGACGTCCAGGCATGTCATCATGGAGACCCGCTGTGGGTCGAGACGTTGATCTTTCTTATTCTTCGTACGAGGAGTACTGCGCTGCATTGGAGGCGTCTGCTACGGACCCGGCCCCTACTAACGACGATATGGATATGGAAACCGAAAAGGAAGCCATTAAAGGCGTTGACAATGCCGACAACGCCGAAGACGAGGTCAGGAAAGGTGTAGAGAACCGAACCAATGGTCGATCTGTGCGAAATAAGATGCTCAAGACCCAGTGGCCTCCAGAGAACGCGGGCGATCTGCACTTGGAACGCTGGTGAGAGCCTGCCGCTCACTCTCTTCTTTGTATGATCTAAAGGCGGTCTTTTGATTTGATTAAGCGTTCGAGTATATCCTCATTTACAAGACACAGGTGGATTCTTCGTGGCTGTACTTCAAAGACGCGATCCTTCCCCTCGTGCTGTTCCCCCACCAAAGCCAGAGGTGAAGCGACCTATTGAGGCACAAGGATCGAATGGAACTAACTCTCGACCTGTCGCTGAAGAACGGGCTGCAAAAAAAGCCAAACTCCTTCACGATGAGGCGGAGTTTAAGGATGCCGAATGGCCACCTACGGTCAATGCCCGTGTTGAGGAAGAGCCTGTTACTACCGAGATTGTCGGGACGTTCAAGGAGGATCCATATACGTTTGTCTCTCCAAACGACCCGATCGTACAGTCTTGCGTGTTCGTTCGTTCTCCACTCGTCCGCCTCTTTCATTTGTGCATTGACAACTGGTTTACTCCGCGTGCAGGGAAAAAATGAGACTTTCAGATACCTTTCCTCGCTCAAACTTATACGTCCGCAATGCCGCCGGAACCCCAATTCGGTCATTGTACCTCGTTAATAATATGGTCAGAGAGGTGATGCTTCAGACGGACTACAAAAGGATGCGTTTGATTAGTGCAGGTGTCAAGTTATTCGGGCGTTCAGAGCTCGGAAACACGAGAAGACAACGAAGACAGGCTGAGGGTGAGACGGCGTCAGGAAGTGTGGAGAAGGTTGAGTTCCGTGTACTGCATGAGGGATTGCTCGCACTCCTGCAGTATATCGACCAGGAGTCCGTTCTCGTTGGTGGTGTGAAAGAGTTGCGTGCGATGCTTGAGGCGTATTACCCGCTCTGCTCGATATTCGAGGAGCCATTTCGGACGAGGATTGGAAAATGTCGTAAGTAATGGTCGGTTTCCTGTGCCTCTATTAATGACGCGGTGCTTTTTAGCCTCAGGCAGTTATGTTATCCGCTTTGCCCCTGGCGATTATGGTCATGTCAGGTCTGTTGTCTGTATGTTTGAGTCGCGCTGTCCTTAAGCTGATATGACGTTTCAGTCTTTCACACGATCTATTCCTTCCGCTTTGGAAGTCGGAGGTTTCAGTGAGTCTGATGATTGACAAGAGGGCCAAGAGGTAAGCTGCTTTTTCTCAGAAATGTTCTTCTGTTTGATTCGGGTACGCGTAGTGCCTTGAGTCTGAGGTTTTTCGGCGAGGATATTACTGTCGCAGGTCGACAGACTGCACAACGGCGGGAGGAAAAGAGAGCGAAGGAAGAGGACGCAATGATTGAGGTCGATGAAAATGTTGATGCAGGTGGTGACGAGCTGGAGGATATATCGTGATCAGTGCGTCAAACTCAGAGCGACCAAAGCTTTTAAACAAAATAAAAAGCTGCTGAAGATGACTATTGAGATGACCAGACTATTTACATGCGACAGCAATATGATACGGTATGATGATGGCAATCGTGCAGACAATAGCAATCTATTATAGAGCGATAGCAATGCTTCACTTCACAGCGTTACAAGAAGAGACTGGATCCACGGATTGCCTTCAATCTGATTTTGGTATTTTCCGACGCACTCTTTGAGCACTGCGATATCCTTCTCCACTTTCTCGTCATCATCCATGATAACGTCTTCGCCATCTTGTTCAGATGCAGAGCATCGTTGTCCCCATTCGCGAAGAATGTCCTCGACAAGCTTGCTGCCCTCGTCTATCACTTCGTTCGGATGCGAATGCTCTTTTTCGTGTTCGCCGCCAAAATCCTCTAGTTCGTCTGCTTTCCTTTTGGCAAGCTGAGAGGGAACACGTCAATCAAGAAGAGAACAAAAGGAGAAATGACTGCGTACTTTAACGACACTCTCCGGGAAGTTGGCAAGCTCAGCTACGTGAATACCGAAACTCTGATCACATATCCCTTTGGCAACAAGATAATGAATCAAACTGGCACCCAAGTAGACAAGCCCGTGGGAATTTCTCACCTGGTTCTACCTTGTACAGCAATGTGATGTCACGGTCATGGGTTGATTCGCCTGTTTTTGATACATGCGCAACGACGTGTAAATTCTTGACATGAGGAATTTGTTGGTCTAGTGCGGTCAATTCATGGAAATGAGTTGCAAAAAGACAAAAGGCGTGTATTTGTGACGCTATATGTCTGAAATATGATATCAGCGCCCCATTCGGAAGAACCAAAGAATAAACTCACTCTGAGATCGCCCAAGCAAGACCGAAGCCGTCATAAGTTGAAGTGCCTAAAAATATATCAGAACACCGATCGGCACGAAACGACTGCATAAATACCTCGACCTAGTTCATCAATGATGATGAGTGAGTCTTGTGTCGCTGACTATGAAATGCCCTACGTCAGGTCCAAAATTGCGCACTAAGGAATACTCAAACCTTCAGGATCGTTGCCGTCTCGAGCATCTCTGCCATAAAAGTCGAGACGCCTTTCAATTGACTGTCTCCAGCCCCAACGCGGCAGAGGATTGAGTCAAAGATCGGCAATTGAGCTTCCGAGCAAGGCACGAAACAGCCAGTCTGGGCCATCAAAGCAATCACCCCAACCTGCAAACGCGAGTTGAGTCAAGTAGAAATATGCGGGGGAAGGGACGAGCATCTACCTGTCTGATGTATGTGCTCTTCCCGCCCATATTAGGACCCGCTGGAAGACGATTAGAGAGGCGACTCGCATCAAACGAGAGTAGACCTACTGATAATCTGAAACTCGCTCTCCCCTTTTGCTCTTTCAGGCACTCTTCTGCATTACCTAATCAGTCGTACTCACCTTTGATCATTTCATTATCATTGGGTATAAAGCTGATGTCGTCCTGCACTTCCAGGAGCGGATGTCTAGCATTCTTTAGTATGAGGCTTCCTCCACCTACAAAAGAACGATGAGAACTGAAAACGTCGCACTTGTTTCAACGGACCCTTCGATAACAATTTCGGCCTTACATATTCTTCAGGTGCATTGACGGAAACGTGAGCAAAACTAAGTAAATGCTTTCTTTAGCGTATGCAACTGGAGACTTGGTCATAGACTTCACCTTATTATTACATCAAGATGAGCTATTTGGTCATCTAGAGCTTCCAAAACAGGTGTGTAGGTTGCTACAGGAGATGCATGAATTCGATTCACGGCTTCAATATACTTAGTACTTGCCCGCAATGTTGACAACCTCTTTCACAAGACCGCTCTGAGTTCTTGAGTATGAATCAGTGATCTCTTGATAATCAGCAGCAAGATCCTTTAGCTTTCTAGTGGTAAAGTAGACCCCGCTTTTGTTCGTGCCTAACTCGATAAAGCCTTCTTGATCGTGCAGAACCTTAGCGTCCTAGACACAATAGCTTAGATATAAGACGACTGAACACAATCCGATAAATGCACGTTTGTACTTACGGACTTTGTAATACGGAAGCAGTACCCATATTGCTGGCTGTTCTCCAGATGCAATTTTTTGTCAAGTTCCAAACTGAGCTCACGGCCGACCTTTCGATGCTCCGTATCCAGTCCATCTCGGATTTCCATGAGTTTATCCGCGAGTTCTCGTAACTTGTCGTCATAGTCCGGTTTAATGACAAAGTTATGTGATGAGAGCTCGTCGAGATCGAGTGTTTGCTCCACCATCTCCGAGTATTTCTCGAGATTTCGGCTATGTTCCTGTCATGCATCAATTAGTTCTTGATCCTTGGCAGGCTTGGCAATTAACTGGAACCTTGAATTTAACCATATAGACTTCTTCTACCAGTCGAGTGTGGTCAACTTTTTCTGTCTCCACTGCCTCCAGTGCTTCAATCAGACCAGACAGCTGTAAATGATTATCATAAGTGCCGGCTTCTCTACTCAAGTGACGCCATACTTTCTGTGCAGCCTGATATATCCGGACGACATCTTCCAGTGTTGCCACTGATCTCTGGAATCTTTTGCTGATCCGGTGCATATCCGGCATCATTCTCAAGAAATCATCCTTTACTTCAGTTCAGTAACGGTTCTTCAAAGAGAAAAAGGAAAGAAAACTCGCCTGCAATGTCCGCCTCGTGTTAGAATCGTGTATGAAGGTCTGAACCAAGTCCAGGCGCTTTTCTGATACGTGTCATAAAGAACAGCAAAGACGCATGATAACGCGGGAGAAATAACTCACGGATTTCGTGGAGATTTACCAGAGGCTGCTTGAGCCACCGACTCAGCAAACGCATGCCTTGGCCTGTCTTGCATTTATTTAGAAGGCCATGGAGTGTCGTATTTTTTCCTGCTGTCATCTTGAAATATAAATCAGCAGTTGTAGACTTTAGATAGTAAATCAAGTTCACCCCATCGCCAACTAGACCGAGGGCTCGAAGGGCGCTTGCGTCGAGTCTCATGAACTGAGACAAGTCATGAGTTTTGAGAGTATAAGCGTTATGATTCGAAGTATCTCCGAGAAGAGACAGGTATGAAATTAAGGCACTTAGAGCGGAAGACGCGGGTGACGTCGAGTTTAGCTCGGCTGCATATATCAGTCATGCAGCGATCGGAATAACAACCCCCCGTGACTCACGTATTGTTGCAGTGATATCTACATCAGCTTCGGATTTAACAAGAAGAGCGAGATCCTGTTCAATATTCTTCGCAGAAAAATCACCTGTCCAGAATACTGATAAGTCAATCTACTCCTCTGCGAAGCCAATACATGAATCATACTCTGTTTTCGCTCCGTTATTACAACGCCGCAGCGTTCAAAGACCCCCTTGAGCTTGTTCAACTCGAGATCTCGATCGGTATTGCCTGACTTCGAGGACATTGGTATGACTGCTTCTTTCACCGAGAGCTGTATCACTAGTGACTATAAGATGTAAACATTCATAAGCGAGTATCGACTGACATGAAATCAACCCAGAATTACCTCCACGTTGGAAAATAAGTCACTGTCCACAAACTCCGAGACGCCTATCTCTCTCACAGATGTGTCAGCAAATGCCACTCCGACGGTCTTAGACTTGGCATTGGATGGTCCGGCTACTCATATATGTCGTTATTAACTGAATTTCCAGCATAAATGAAGACATGCCTAGCAACGACGATGCACCAATCTTTACTGCCATTACAATTGGAGCGGAAAGAAGTTCCGTATTGATAAAGAGGAGATCTTCTACCGCTTGGAGATTACCCGGGGATGCCTGCGGACCAGATTACGAGTAAACGAGTCAAGCTTATTTCTCAGAAAATAAATATATGAATAAAACAAGGCCACCATACCTCCTTCTCTAATTTGAATTTTGTACTTTTCTTGCCTCCCTCAGATGTCCAAATTTCAATTCGGAGCTGCAGAGCCGTGAGTGCATCACGGAGAAAGGCGGTGGCCACGTTATTACTCATAGTGACGCTAGGAAGGCCACTAGCTTTGCCTCCAGAGCCGAGGTACTTGAGTACGGATTGGGTACGGAAAACATGCATGGCAATATACATTGCGTCGTCCCCGTGAGCAGAGAAAAAGTCGCGCCGATCAAAGAGGCGAATTGTGTCCGCACGCTTCGGTGGGAGGTTGCTGAAGAACGAAATAAACCCGACGTCTACTTGGTCTGTTGACAAAAGCGTATCATGAGGTTAGAAGTGCTCTATGCACAATGCTTGAACAGAAATTTGCTGACCAAATTCATGATCCTCGTTCTTTTCCTTGCCATACATCAGTGCCATGTTGAAGTCTGCTTGATTATTTTATGCCAGCAGCAGTTAAGCACTTTTGTGATGGGTGAAAGGAAGGAAGAAGACGCGACGCGCTTTTGCACGCTTTTGGCTGAAACGCGTCGGTCACGTCACCTTATCAAATCACGCATTACATAACCAATCCTTGTCCTCTTTGCCCTCATTTGAACGGACGGCCATGCTGTGGCCTAACCTAAATACGAAAATGTATTTCGACTATCTAGTCTTCTCTGCTTCCGAGTCTTGTCTACGATTATGCGTCAACTTCAGCTAAGAAATCTCCTGAGATATAGACATCTAAGACACATATGAAGCCAATAGATGTGTTTTGATGGCGTTCACAACGGAATACTAGTGGATCTAGAGATACTTGGCCTTCTCGTCCATGTGTCTAGTATCATACTGTAGTCCAGTGTTCCTGGGTCTTTTTCAGAACCTGTCTACGGAGAAAAGTCGCTTGCGCAATTCAATGATTTCTCCATATATTAATATTCCGTTCAGGGATATCATGACGACCATTGAAAATCCTCGATGTCTTCGCCTTTGCAGGATGTATTGGGCACTGTTGTTGGTCGCCTCGGTCTTCTTGGCGAACGATCTGTCTAGTCTGTGTAAAAGATGGGATTCTGAATGTAAACCCAAGCGACCTTGCAAACATCCGTCATGCGTACTCCTCTAGTTCTTGCAACTCTTTCCACTGGAGCACTTGCTCAGACAATAACTGGCAGAGATGACTGTCTACAAGCTGGCAAGTACTTACTCTGTCAGAACCTTTGGGGCGCCGGTGTGTTATTCCTGCTACTCGTTTTCTCTCTGAAAGAGATCGTCTCATCATATTACATAACAGATTCTGGTGTAGGCAACCAGAATTCGACGCTTATTAGCACAAATGACGATGTTGTTTCGTGGAGTACTGCGTGGACCTGGTCCAACAACGAAACTGGTGTCAAAGCCTGTACGGAAACTTATTGTCTGCCCCACACACCGCTTTGCTCAGACCGGACGATTGTCTTAAAACAGATCCGAACGTCGAACACCTGTCTGCAAAGGGTGTTCAAGTACGTAAAGTCGCTCTCGGACTCAACATTCAGCTCTCTAACGTCTAGAGCAATACCAAAGGTTGGAAGCATCGCCTCAGCTCCGACAACATGGGACTGGAGGTACACTGTACAATCTCCAGGCATCCGCGCTGACGTCGCGTACGGGCATTCTTCGTTTTAAGTACTTCTTCTTGCTAACATTAACAAAAGATACGATCTCTGGATTGGCCCCACGACATCTGGTACACCAGCTTCTACCAATTCCACCTATGAAATGTAGCTTCCTAGCTTCCTCGACGGAATATGATGAACTTTACTAACGATAGATAACTTCAGCATGATATGGTTATCCGGCAAAGGAGGGTATGGCATCTTGTTTTGGTCCTTTCCTTTTTGAAGCTCATCCTAGGATCGTCTCTAGCATCCAGCCAGTCGGTTCTCCAGTTACAAGCTCTATAAGCCTAGCGGGGCATAACTGGGATCTTTGGAGAGGCCCGAATCAGAACTGGGAGGTGTTCTCGTTTGTTATCCTCGATGGAGACGAGCAAGCTTTCAATGCAGACCTGAACGAGTTCATCCGTACGCTGATCCGTGTACTGAGTGTGTTTTGCATACTGAGCAAATTTCTTAGGATATCTCATCGAAAATCAAGGGATGTCCTCCAGTCAGGTTAGCCAGTTATTGAATTGGCTTCTTGGACATGGTGCTGACTCATTTACACAACAAGTACTTGCATTCCATCCAGGCTGGAACCGAGCCGTTCACTGGATATGCGGATCTGCTCACCGAGAGCTATAGCGTCGCCATCACGACACTATGAATTGTGCGTGTTGACTTACAGCGCTGTATGCTGCTGAACTGGTTTCGTTGAATTGTGTGCGATAAAGAACTACTCCCGCTTGTGTATACCCCCCAATATACCAATGTGAACAAAGTTCTGTTGAATTCTGATAGCAGCATGGACACAAGGAAACATTTTTTTGCAATTCGTGACACTCGCCCGAGTGTCTTTTGCTAGTCAATTCAATACATCCAGAACTCGTAAGTAGAATACATACTGTACCCATCCATTTTTTGACCGAACAATGCACTGATTAGGAAAGTACTCAACGAACCACGCTCTAAATTAGATGCGTTGCAAACGTAAATATACAGGCGACATGGGAAAGACAAACATAATCCTCAGAATAACTCTACTTCTTCAGGCTTCCAATTCTTTGTCTGGTCCCAGAAACCGGCCATCTTCGGACCCAAAGCCTCCTTCGCTGCGTTGTCTGTTGGACAACTCTTCGGACGAAACGTCTTAAAGATGCGTTCTCGCAGTTGGCCTTCCCAGACCAGATCACACCGATTATCCTCAAGCGACGCCGAACCAAATTCGTCCTCCTGCTCTGGTTGCTTTGGTACGCTCGTAGCTCTCGTTCCTACCTCGCCATCCTCGGCCTTTTCGTATTCTACTTCTTCCCCTCGTGCTCGCGATGCCTCTGTCCAGTGAATACGATGAAGCATGAGACGCCTATACTGACGAATGAACTTTGCTGCTCCTTCGACATAGATCATGCTGAACTGAGGGTGGAAGATGACGATGCCTGTTAGGTTCAATTGTTCCGCATTCTTGCGTACTTTGAAACGATGCGAAGGATCGGACAATGTTTTAACCCTGTAAAAGAATTATTAGGACACCGTGCAACATTGAAGTCGCAACACTTACTTGAAAACAGACCCGACAAGACCCTTCTTCTCTTCTTCGAGCTTCTTATTCTCTATCTTCTCGCGTCGCTGTTCGTCCGTCAGCTTGCGCTCCGTGTTCATCTTCTCGTGATTATGCCTACGCATCGCAACCTCACGCCGTACTTTGGCCTCGACGCGTGTCGGATCCTGCACGGCATCGCTCGTCAGGACTTTCATGAGGTTTGCAAGGCGGACTTTGGGAGGATCAGGTGGTTGGAGACCCATACGGATACGGTCGTTCTTGTCCTGCAGCTCTGCCTGCCGGCGTTGTTTCCGCATCTTCTTCTGCTCCTTCTTTGTAAGCATGAGTGGCTTAAGTTCAATCTTGTCTTTGTCGCCGGGCGTAGGAATTTTGATAGGATGCTGCACGTAAAGTGTGATTGGGGAATCAGCAGTACGAATATTGAGCGCTGATATTCCGGCTTCCAGATCGCCGTACGTCTTGTTGGGCAACAGTGCCATATCCCACCATTCTGCATTCGGTGGAGCTTCCCGCTGATAGCAGAGTAAGTCGGAATCTATCGTAGATTGCTTCAGAGACTCACTCTGATGTTCTTTTCTACGGTCTCGAATTCGCCATCCAGACCCGCCTTACGCGCGCTTTCCGCAATACGCTGCTTAAGCTCTTCCAACTGTGCTTCTTGACGGACCTTATTCGCTATTTGGACATATTTGCCCTTCTGATTGAAGCGGAATGAACGAGAGGCACGCTCTTTTGGAGCAGCACCCTCAAACGAACCGGACGCGGCGTCTTGAGAGGCATACGGATTCGCCTTGACTTCCGGAACGGGTGAAGGGACAACAGCCGGGGGAGGCGTCGAAGTCGGAGTGTTCCGCACATTTGCCTTGATCGATGCGAACTTCGGCTGCATCGGTTTATACTTATCTTTCTTTGACTGAGGGGCTGGAACGGCCATATCCAGAAGCAAAGGGTGCGCCGCCATTTTGAGTCCCGCTCCTTGAGGTGCTGGCTCAGATGGCTGCGCTTTCTTCTTTCCAGTTTGCGCTACCGCCTGTCACTCAAGTTCAGACAATGCACGTACGTCCGGATTATTCGTATACTCACCAGATAAGGATTGTCCTTCACAGCCATTCTATGCTGAGCTTCAGCAACTCTCTTCTTCGCTTCTTCAACGCGTCGCGCCAGCTCTTCAGCAGCGGCGGGACTTGTCGAGGGTTTCGGCGCCTGGATTGCAGGTTTCGGGGGAGCCACTGGGGCTGTCGCGCTAGGTAGGGCTGCATTCTTGCCAGTCATGGCTTTGATCTTGGCCTGGATTTCTGCACGTTTCTGCCTGATGAGCTCATCTGGAGAAATCTAACCACAGAGTAAGAAATAAGAATTGATAGTTAAGAATCGAAGCACATACCGCTGAGCCTGGCCGAGAGAGCGTTGAAGGAGCCTGCCGATTTGAAAGAGGTTATAGAAACAATGTCAGGGATTAGGTTGAAGATATTCACCTTGAGAAAGAGACGGGACTTACAGCATCACTGCAAAGAAAACGAATTAGACAAAAGCAGCCGAGAAAACGAACGACCGCACCTTTTCGCCTTCTTTGAGGCCGAGCCATCACCGTTGCTTTCGAGCGGCCGCTTGCTCATCGTTGTCGTTGTCGCTGCCTCTGCCGCTGCCGCCGCCGTTGTTGTAGTGTAGTCGTAGTTGTCAGTTGGTCGTCAAAGTGTATCGTGCTGAATGCTGACACTGGCCGTGACTGTCACACTTGTGATCTTCACGTGCTCTCTAACATTGAATTTAATTTCTTGCTTTTCTTTGAATATTTGATTCTCTGGTTCACGCACTGGCAGTGGCCACGATGTTCTCTCTGTCTTCCGCTTTCTCGAGGCTGCGGTTGCGCCCGTTATCGTCGTGTGCTCCGACTAGCGTACCTTCAACTTTTATTCGACACCGGTCGCAGCTTGCACCGCGCAAGGTGAAATGGCTCAAGCGGCAAAAGGGTGTCATCCCAATTCCAACCGGAGGCTCGATAAAGGGCACGACACTTGCCTTTGGCGACTATGGAATTCGTATAAGGGGCAACGGTGCTCGCTTGACTGGCAAACAGCTCGAGACCGTGCGAGAACTCATCAAACGCAAGCTCAAAGTCATCAAGGGCGCTCAGGTGTACCTCCGAGTCTTTCCCGACATTCCTGTCTGCATAAAGGTACGCTCTACTCTTAACTAATTACAGGAGTGGATCCTGAATAACATCTACGTTTCAGGGAAATGAAACGCGTATGGGGAAAGGGAAGGGGACTTTCGAGTTCTGGGCGACACGGTATGGCCAGCAATGTCAATATCAATTCACTCGTTAGATTAAGCTAATGGACGCTCATGCTTCAGTGTCCCTACTGGACGCGTTATATTTGAAATTGGAGGTGTACCAATAAGAGAAGAACTCGCTCGCGACAGTCAGTATCATTCATCTTTCCTGTGCCTTTCGCAAACATCTGACTTCCATCCAGCTTTACGACAAGCAAGCAACAAACTTCCAGTCATTACGGAATTCATTACGCACCGCTCTCCTCCTCGTCTCGGGAATCTAGAAATTCTTCCAGATCCGGCGAATGTAAAGGATCTTGAACACATTCAACCATCTAGTCCGCCTGCTCCCCCGGCAGTTGCTTGAGATGGCGACAGAATGTCACTGTTCGACGTGTTAATCAAATCTTACTTCACATCCTCCTGGCATGACCCATTTTTATCAGCACTAAGACGTCTCGATGCAGAATCTTGTGGTAGAGGCAGGAATAAGCAACGCTGACCTGGCGTCCAGTCCAATTCAAGTTTGTGAAGACTTCTCAAGCTTCCCAGTATTTCCTCACGGGTTCTCTCCATACGAACGCGTCAATGCTATGTCCAGAAACTCACCTGGACATAGTTTCTCATTCTGTCGACTCTGGCGAGATCCAGCACGGTGTTCGTTCACAGTTCGCTGGTTGGCTCAGTCGTTCGAAACGGTGTCTTCAATCTCCTGCTCTTTCGAATTCATGATATGTCCGAATGAATGGCGCGGAAAAATGATTCGTTCAGGCGGCACGGCTCGAGTAACAAGTATCAGGTGAAGGAAAACCAACTGCGATTTGAGAGTACAGAGACTTTCTATCATTTACAGAGATGTCATGCAAAGACAGTGAAAATGAATAACAATGCAATCTATAATGAAAAATGACATGAGAACAGAAAGGTCACGGTTATGCCTCTTAATCTACGACCTCCCACCCTTCCTCCTCAGTGATATTTTCACCCCTGATCCTCGGCATTCGTGTTCGGGGTGGTGCCGGATTCTGGTCCGTAGCAGTCGCTTGCGCTTGTAACAGCTGTCGAAAATCGAGCGCGAAACCGTGAGTCGGAGGGGGTAAGCGCCCAAATCTTCCGAATGCATCTACGCTCAAACCCGTAGCGTGTGATCGACATCCGAGGTCGGCACTACAGCAGACGGCCCACAATGTAGGGAGGATCGCTCCAGATGCGGCAAGGGACAGCGGAACATCTACACTTTGTGTATGTGCAAGATAGGCAGTGTTGTACGAAAGCATGGCAAGTGCGGTAGGAAAGGAAGCCGAAGAGTTTACGGGAGCTGTT
Source organism: Sanghuangporus sanghuang (assembly GCA_009806525.1). Taxonomy (NCBI): domain Eukaryota; kingdom Fungi; phylum Basidiomycota; class Agaricomycetes; order Hymenochaetales; family Hymenochaetaceae; genus Sanghuangporus; species Sanghuangporus sanghuang. Next base: position 916,322 of record VVIT01000014.1, on the reverse strand, counting down.
CTAGTCGTGGAGGAAGATAGCGATTCGCGCCGGGTACCTGATGAGAGAGACGGGGAATAAGGAGACTGTAGACTCGACTGACGAGGTGAAGCCAACGGAGAATTCGGCGGGGAGTTATTATTCACCACACTCGTATGCAGCGGTAAATGCAGAGGACACCTCGCAGTCCACCGCGCCCATGCACCGCCTTCCCCTCCCCTCCCGGCAGAGATTTCTGGTATCCCGACACCGATTTTCCCTCCACTCCAACTAACCTCGAAAGGTAATTTGATGCCGAGATAGAAACTAAGCAGGCCAATAAAATGAACAGTGAACGTGAGCGCAGCATTCACATGCACAGGGGAAAAACGACGCATGTCTCCTGGAACAGGGAGAACAAGCCCGCCGATGGCCCAGTCGCCTGGTGTACCCGCTCGAACACCAACTGCAGGGCGCCCGCCAACCTCAACAACAGCAAAAACGTCTACCAGCTCATGTACCAGACCTTGACGGGCTCTTGCTAGCTCATCTTGAAGGTTGATATGAGCTGATGTGAGATTTGCAAGGAACTGCGTCGACGGATCCTGCTTCTTGGGTGGTGAAGGAGGGCGGCGTCGGGGAGGTCCACCAGGGGGTGTTGGCGTTGGCGTTCGAGGCGGCGAACCGTCGAGCATAAGGTGAGCATCATCGAGTGCCACACGTCTGGAAGCAAGCGTAGCGCGGATGGACTGTAACCGTTCTCGTATCTCGTCATTCTCTTCGCACAGTTTCCGGGTATGTAGCTGCACGCCATCTAGACGTGCTCGTAAAGCGGCGACATCTGCACGTCGGCAACGAGAGGCCTGTAAGGGATCGAGAGACGCGGAAGCCTTTGCAATGAGGAGGTCACGCTCTGAGGAAAGATGGGTGAGTGCGGTACGATGAGTTCGAAGGCTGTAGGTAGTGTGAGCTGAGCTAAGGGCCTGAATACGATACTGAATTATTACTCACTCGCGCGAGAGACACGGCGAGCAGACAAAGTCCCTTCGCGGCTGCTCACAGATTGGGCACTCCATCGTCACCGTCTGAGTCCGTGCGAGTACGCCGTTGTGGACGACGACGAGCAAGGTGCATAGTGGGCGGAAGTCAACGCACGCAACGCAAGCGCAAGCTCCGAGTCGCCCGATTTGGTCATGTCCGCAGCTTCGTCTCCGCCACCATCGTCACAATCCCCATCCCCGTCGCCGCCTCTCCTGCACGGCTCACAACCAAGGAGGCCCGCCGTTGATGCACTTAAAGACCTTCTCAACCGGACATTACGTATCGCCTGTTCGGACGGACGCGTTTTCGTCGGAACATTTGTATGCGTGGACAAGCAACTACACATCGTTCTCGCAAACACGGATGAGTATTCGATGAGCAAACCCGAGGGGCGATACGTGACGATGGTGATGGTACCCTGGAGATTGGTCGTCACTATATCTGTCCATAGCGATTGCGGTGATGAGGGTAAATTCGATGACCTCTCCTTGTCTTGACGTTAACCGATATTGTGCTGCAGAATCCCTTTACACTTGACTTTATGTCTCCGGATCAACGCTTGTCTTCGGGCTACTGCGGGGAACGTATATCTCCTCTGTGGGTGCGTGGAATGGGTAGGGATAGCGGCTCTCGACGATGTCGACAGCCTTGTTGGCGAGCCCGTCTGCCCTCTGTATGATGGGAGCACACGTCACGGATGTGTATGCATCTTGCTTGTGTGATATATATTATATATTATACAGTATGACACATCTTATTTCAATCCCTAGCATCCTGCATATCTCCTGCACCTTCACTCTGCTACAGCTAGTTGCGAAATTGTTGGCAATCACCACTTTTTATACTATGAATAAAATCATATCTCACCCAAAACTCAACAGTTTCACATCATCTAAGTTGATAAATTCATCTTTTCGAAAGGGATTTTATTCAGAAACAAAATTTGAGAAAATAGAGTAAAAAATGATGCTGAAATGGCAAAAATATTGTTTTTTGTCTCTTCTTTGCATGTGCACGTTTTTTCTATACTCTCTGCTGGTCCAGTAGGGTACGAGAGGAAACTCTGAGTTAGCTATTTCCACAGTTTCCACTGTGGTTTCCCATGGTGTTTCCAACATTGGCAACACCATGAGTCAGAAATGATGGTGTAAAAACTGTGGAAACTCAAAAAGTGTGGGTAAGCTTACCATAAGCTAGAACTAGATAGTTTATTATCCGAAAAGGAAAGTTATGTCATTGAAGTGCATATAAGAATAAAAATGAAAATATTTGCAAACACAAAATATCTGTTAGGGTTTTGTCAGCTGAAGAACTCGAAATACAGCTCAATCGACTTTATAATGTCTTGTCTAGTCTTCCCAGTTCACTGCCATGCTCAAGCAATATCTATTATTTCATTGACTTTGGATCTGATCCCAATATTCTTAACCTGGTGGGCTCTGTGCCTGGTGCTATAAACAATACTCTCAAAAATGTGTTCACTCCCATGGGATGGATCAATGAGATCATACTTCTAGAGCAGGGGCCTGGACTGGTGGCAGTGGTTGACGTACTAAGGAAATATATAAAGAACTTCCCGACAGATGTAGTCTTACAGAAATGGATAACAAACTTGATGGAAGCAGGAATAAATACTGGTAGATCGGTAAGAATATCAATAATTGTATTTCTTCTTTCCGATAAAATTATGTTAATATACAAAGTAGATTGTATCTATTAATGCAATCATGCCAGAATTTAGGCCAGGGCCCAAGGAATTGGTCTCAGTCAGTGAGAAGTGCAAGAAGCATCAGCAAGACAGCAATCAGCCAAAAAAGCACCAAATCCTAGCTTCTTTAGCTGTAAATAATGCATTTATTAATATCGAGTGGGCAGAATTAGACACACTGAAGGGCAAAGGTGGACGAAAATGCAATTCATTGATTGTTGAGGTGATTGTCCTAGGCTACATAAAGAAAGGACTGGACAAACCAATTTATTATTGTTGTATGGGATCTGGGAGGGACTGTGTGAAGATATTTGACAAAAGTAATGGATACTGCAAGCGCTTCTTTCACCATGCTGTGGGATGCGGGTTCATGCTGATGGAACTCAAACAGCACATCAACAATGCACTCAGCAAGATGGCACTTGGGAATTAGTTAGATGTGCTTTTGTACTCTTTCTTCTCCTCTCCCTCCTCATGTACTCCTGACTGCTTTAACGAGCCTTTGACCAACTGGGCGAGGGGTCCGGGACATATAGAGCTCAACAAAAAGATAAACTTTGCTATTATCAAATTCCTCTATGCCTGTGCCATTCTACCAACTGTGATCGACTCAAAAGATTGGAAAGAGATTCTCGCAAGCTTGTCCGGCAGGTAATACCAAGCTGTCAGCTTGAAATTTTTTGTTAACGTACTGATCCCATGCAAGGCCACTCATGTTCATAACCACCAAATTGAAATTCTTCAGAAATATAATAATTTAACAATTAGCTTTGATGGGGGCACGACTGCAGCTTTGCAATCTGTCTATATGGTACATGTCACCACTTCTGACCATCGCTCTTACTTGATCGAGGGGAACGAAGCATCGGCCCAATCACACACAGGAGAACATTTATTCCATATACTTGATCAGGTAGTCCTAAATTCTTTAACTGGTATATATACTTTCTTGGTAGGACACATCAAGTGTTCTACTGGTGATATTCAACAGGTGGATGTCTGATGCTCCAATTCAGTCCTGACAATAATCAGACCAATGTGTTTTAAGGGAATCACATCTGATAACACTGGGAACACATCTCTGGCCAGAGTAAAGGTACACAATGCATACTCATAGATTTTAATTCTTCTAGATCCCTGCCATCACTTGAGCCTTCTATGCAAGGACATTGCAAAGTTTGATTATTTTCATTCAGTGAGTCATATTTATCTCTGAACCATCGGCATTTCTGACCAAAGTCTTCTTTATCAATCGCTGAACTGACAACTTATGCATATAAACTCGCAATGTGTCTACGAACCTCTATCCATTTATGTATAACTCATGTAATTTGTTGCCTTTTACTTGGCACTTCCAGATGATTAAGAATCTACAGAGGATGATCATCTATTTCAGCAATTCCTCAGCCACCACCACGAAATTGATGAGGAAATGCAACGAGCTCGGAATTCTACACGGTATTGAGAAGATTAGCAAAACTCGATTTGGTACCCTTTTTTTCACTGCTCAATCTGTTCTGATGAACTACCGAGTGATCTCTGATCTATGTAAGGCATCCAATGTCATGATAAATGATGTAAACCATCTCTTCATGGGTGGAAGGCTGGCTTTGGAATTTGAATACGGTCTTGAAGAACTTACAGCTATCCTTGCACAAATTGCAAAAGTAATCTCCTATCTTGAGTTATCCCATTCTACTGTTTCGGACGTGTACTACTTCTGGTTGGCAGTTGCTGCTGAAACTTATTAAGTGCTCACTAAAAAGTATCTTCTAAACCAGCTTAAGGAGTCGATTCATCACACCGTAAACTACAGGTTCAATCAGATGGTCAACTAGGCACCCTCTGATGTATATGTTTGTAGATTTCTCCTTGATCTAAGTAAGTCACTTCCATGTCAACTGGGCTTATCAGAGACATGTTTAACTCTATTATATATAGGATTCCATGATGCAGACATCGTTTGCAATCTCAACCCACTTGCTCTTCAAAAGCTGAAGATACCAGCTCGAGATTCCTCAGGTAAGCTACTGATAAAGAATGGCACTGATACAGAGTCCCACCAGATGCCGCCATCTCTTTGCTGAGCTGGTACATTCCTCCTTGGAATGCTTCAAACACAGTACAAAAACCTGAAGATACCCATTGTGGGCCTTTCCATATAGGACGCAAACATTCTCCTCAAGCAGCAACTAGTCAAGTATACAAAAGCTATCTATCCTTTTGATTGTCCTTTCTACGATATGGATCACACTGGAGGATGGTGGAAACAACTTGATATTAATCGTACAAATGATGCTCAACCTCTTGCAGTGAGTAATCATTTTTTGGTGTCACTCAATATAATTGCGGCGTACTACAACATTTCTTATAAGTGCTGACACTTTCCCCAGAAACTCACCAGGACTCTCTTCAAGGTTCTTCCAAACTCTATGATCGATGAGTGCACAGCTTTCACCATAAAGTGATGTAATAGTTACCTCAGGAATCGTCAACAAGTCCCTATGCTGATATGAATGATGACCATTTGTCAGTGGTATAAGGGAAATGAAAAGGTATGTGCATTACATTCAAATTGTATTGCTATGCTAATATACTGTACATCAGGACAAGACCAGCTCATTCTGCCCGACAGTCTATTATTGCAATATAAGGGAGACTTTTATTGAATCAAAAAGCACCATCTATGTAGATAAGCCCGATTCAAAGAGAAAGAGAGACAATGTGCCAAATTCTATAGGTAACGACAATGACAATGAAGATAATGAAGAAATTGCAGAAGAGAGCAACAAAGAGTTTGACATCGATACACTTGAGGATAATTTGAAAGAACATAGAAAGTTTTTGGGTACAAAGTTAGACTTAGAGGACACTATTAATATTAAATTGCCTATTCTTCTTGACCTTTGGGCAGATGAAGATCACGCAACAGAACTTAAGGAGGACACGAGAAAGGAACAGGGGAATGGAAAGCAGGTAGATAGTCAAGGGCAGCTGAACATAGACTTGGGTAATAAGGAGATGTAGAAGATGTGATCAATATATATGCATTTCTGTCAAATTTCTTTACAATAAATCACTCTCAGTTCACTCAAAATTTCTGTATAAGCACATTATGTGCTGAGTGTATGTGTATGTATGCAATCTATTTTTTTTCCGCTCAGTATATGCGCAGTAAGACTTCAATGACAAATAGACAAAATGACTATTTTTGGAAATATTATGTACTACATTATCACAGGTTTCCAATGTTTCCACACTGCTCACCTACCGAGTTTACTTGTGAAAACTAGTTTTCACAAGCCTATTTGAGTTTCCTCTCCTACCCTATAGTCTAGCACCTCTCAAAATCTGTCTGAAATGATTATATAATTATATTATGATTTTAGAGGCTGAATTTGAGTTGAATTGTGTGTCAGAATGTACTGCTTTACTGCCTTTTTCATATGTATTGTCACTCATGACTTGTGTGATTTTTGTCATACAGAACACCTTAAAACATAAAAATCACTATATTACACTCAATTCTTGACCGTTTTGCATGAAATAAGTTACTAAATTCATATTTGTAAGATATGTCTCAAACTCCAACAAGGATGAAGAGAAATAATCAAAGAATGAGTGAGATATGTCGCAAAAGGCCGAGTTTAGACACATCTTTCATGTACAGTTTTTCCTGCCCTCAGACTGGGTTCTACAATAAACTAGACTGCACCAGAGTGGTGCTACTAGCATAATATGAATTTATGGACATTAGCTTTCCTAAGAATAAATTTATTTTGGGGTCTGGGGGCCTTTGAAAAAATGTAGGTTTGAGCTCAGTTCAGACGTGTATCAAAGCAGCAGATACAATACAGAATAGAGCTCAAAGTCAGTCTGTAAATTTACAATAAAATAATTATATCATTTCAGACTTGCCTGCAGGACTGTAGAAGCAGGGATGAGGGCAGGAAAAACTGTACATGAAAGATGTATCTAAACTCAGCCTTTTGCAACATATCTCACTCATTCTTTGATCATTTCTCTTCATCCTTGTTGGAGTTTGAGACATATCTTATAAATATAAATTTAGAAACTTGTTTCATATAAAATGGTCAAGAATTGAGTGTGATATGGTGATTTTTATATTTTGAGATGTTCTGTATGACAAAAATCACACAAGTTGCGAGTGACAATACATATGAAAAAGGCAGTAAAGTATACTTAAATCACTCAAAACTTATCATTTCCCCCTAGCCTCCTAAGCTTTAGGAAAAATTCTTACAGGTCAGATCCATACATGTAAATTCATTTCAGATGTAACAGACTAGGTTTGCATATTATCTAGGTCCTCAGCATCTACTGCTGAACTTGGGAGATGCTATCTAGAATGGTGCATACAACCAGAACCACTTATTCAGCTCAGCTTCCTAGTAGATCCTATAGTAACAGATGGTACTCAAAGCTCATATATTTCATCTATAGTGAATTTACATGCATGAATCTGACCTGTAAGAATTTTTTCTAAAGCTTGAGAGACTAGAGAGAAATAATACAGCTAGTTGCAAAATTGTTAGTAATCACATATTTTCACCACTTTTTATGTTGCAAGAGCCTTGTTAGGACTCGAACATTTTTCTTTTTCTTTTTCTTTTTCTTTTTCTTTTCCTTTCTTACATCCTTATTTCACTCATTTTACCTTTTCCTTATATGACTCATTCACCTTTACTAATTCTGTTTACTCCATTATGGCTTATTCATCTTCAGTCATCTGCCATGACTAAATCCGTTCCTTCTGACTAAGATGCTCACTAATCACTCCACCCCCTTCTCATGTGATTCCTTATTAGAGTAGACCTTTCACACGCTCAAAGTCTATATAAGTAGATAGTTTGACTCTTTCGATTCCTTGTCTTACTATTCTACTTACCTTCACTTCGACATAGGTATCTACTCTTGTATTATTAGTTTATTGAAATCTACTTACCTTCACTTCAACATAGTGTGCGCTCGCCCGGCAGTTCGTGTCTAGCTTACTGTTTGTTGTTGTGTTGGCCGCCTCGAGATCAACACTTGTTAGTCTCGCTGCCTAACATAATAGTAAGACCTACCTCTAGCCTGCGTAAACGTTTGTTCGCGCTCGCTATCGCTACTCCACGCAAGGAGTTAACGTCGACGGTTTATCACCGTGCCTATCCCAGATTCATCCGAGCAACCCCTATCTAGCCCGTTGTTGTCCGATCGACTTCGACGTGTCCCGATAGTCTAATTCCTAACAACCACTCACATCAACGTGGCACTCCGCATTAGTATCTGGTGGGGAGGTCATCTGATGTGTTCGTGGGTAACGCGACGAGTACAATCTTCTACCAGTCTTTCATTTGTCATCTACGTGGGAGTTTTTCGCGTAGTCCTTCATTTCCACGACGAGCCGAACATCCAAGGTCGGGCCCGTTCAAACACACCCATTCCAGTTCCACCCCCAGTTCGTCAAGGTGGACCTAACTGACGAGCAACGTCGCGCTCTTCCCCAAGTCCGTTGGAGCGAAACTAACAAGTGTTATCGAGCTCGCCTTCACGGAACTTCGTACGACCTCATCTGGGACGACGCACGGAAGGTTTGGAAGTCGCAAGACGCAAAAGGAAGCTGGTTTCTGTGGGCACCCAATCCCGACGCAAACATCTCCTTATTCAACATTCAAGAAGGCTCATTGAACATTCCACCACCAATCATCACAACTCCAGTTGAAGCCCCACCACTCACAACATCCTTGTCTTTCACGGAACCACGAGAGCCAATCCCTGAAGTCGAAAGTCGAACCACAACCCCAGAACCATCAATGGCTCCCCCAGTTCCGACAACATCAGCGCCTGCTGCACAGCCTACGATGGATGCCACTACCCTCGCAACAGCAGTTGCATTAGCATTACATCAAGTTAATGGTGGAGGGATGAAGAAGGGAGTAGCACCTCCATGCCAATATGAGGGTGGAAAAGATTACCTCGACTTCAGGCGCGAAGTATTACTCTACTTCAAGGCTTACAACTCGAGTTTCCAGGATGACAACGACAAGATCACCTTTGTCCTCTCTTACCTCAAGGAAGGATCAGTGGCAACATGGGCGGAGAATTATGTCAACGAAGCATCGAGTACTGGCCAATTCCTAATTGTGGACACTTGGAAGACGTTCCTCAAGGAATTAGATACCTCCTTCGTCGACCCCAACCGCCACCAGAAGGCCTTCGAGAAGCTAGATGGAATGCGGCAGAAAAGTATATCTGCTAGCGAGTTCTTGAATGACTTCGACATCGAATGAGTAAATGCTGGACTTACGAAGCCAGAACATGATGGCGTCCTCATTGACAAGCTGAAGAAGGCACTTAACGCAGCTGTAATCGATGGCGTGATGCGAACCAATCCTGAGCCACAGACGTATGATGATTGGAAGAGGCGGGCCATCACGGTAGACAATGTTGAATGCCAGATAAGGCACCTTCATGAACAACGTCGAGGAATACAACGTCCAATGGTACCACCTCCTCGTCAACAAAACTTCACCCGACCCTACCCTCAAGCAGTGGCAAGACCAACGACACCCTTCCCTCAACAGGATCATCGTGACGCAACGGGAGTGACGTATGGAGGACTAGGACAACCTATGGACGTCGCTATGAACCAAGCACGCGCCCGACGTGCATGTTACAAGTGTGGCAAGGTCGGCCACTTCATTAGAGATTGCCCACATGGTCGTGAGGCAATACGGTCCATCATCGCCGCTCTCGAACCAGAAGACAGATTGGCTTTCCTCGAAGAACTCGGCAATGCGAAGGAATCAGACTTCGAAAGCGTCGACGTGCAAGCAGTGCCAACTAAGCTGGAGGAGATAGTTGATGGTGAGGGTTTTCAGGACGACCAGGCGTAAACGTCGGAACGACTGGTCAAACGGCTAAAGGACTCTTTTCATCGCGTTCATTAAAATATAATCGCCCCGATGTACACTACCTAGATGCGAATATGCGAGGCGGTTTTAACCTTCGAAATGTCCTATCCGACGTGACACCCAACGAATCAGAAGAGGACGATGATTTCGGCGTCTATGATGAGTTGTTTGCTCGAAGAGTGAGTACGCAAGGAGGCGACTCAGACGTATGGAGGGCGGAAGAGCGGATTCAAACCACTATAAAAAATGAGGTTGTGACGGGCGAACCTTACCGTGAGAACGTTGTCGCCCAGGCGAACGATACTGAGGCAATATGGGATGTTGTTGGCAGGCACGCGGCTGATGTATGGTGCGAAGGGATAGAGGATGTAACATGTGGGGAATTCGTTAGGAGGAGAGGCGGTCAAGAACTTGATGCCTTTGTCAGCATTGTACACCCACAGGTAGCAAATGATGACAAGGTAGATGCCTTAGAACTGCTGAAGCAGGATGAGTACCTAATTGACGCCCATGCCCTCATTGACTCGGGATGCACCGGCTCTTGCATTGACGAAGGTTTTGTTAAAAGGTATAACTTTCCGACACAAAAGTACATTCATCCATGACCTGTTTTCAATGCTGACGGAATGAGCAACGAGAGTGGTCTGATCAAGGAGTATGTCATTGTATGCATGATCTTTGGAAGACATGAAGAAGAACTCCATCTGGCAGTAACCTCACTGGCATCGTCCAACATCTTCCTCGGTCATGACTGGTTGCAAAGACATAACCCCGAGATCGATTGGAAGATTGGAAAGATCGATTTTACATGTTGTCCTGAGGAGTGCGGATGTGTGTTGTCGAAGGAGGAGATTGATGATGAGTATGTACGAAGGGTGAGGATGGACGAAGCAAAGAAATGGCCATCGTATCTCGAGGAGTACTCCAACGTCTTCAGCGAGGAGTCTTTCGAACGGTTACCTGATCATCGGATGTGGGACCACGCCATCGATCTGAAGCCGGATTTTAAGCCAAGTGATTGTAAGGTGTACCCACTGTCGCCCAAGGAACAAGAGGCGATGAAGGCATTCATTGAGGAAAACCTTGCATCGGGACATATCAGGCAGTCAAAATCTCCAATGGCGTCGCCGTTCTTCTTTATCAAGAAGGAAGATGGGAGTTTGCAAGTGATCCAGGACTATTGAAAGCTCAATGACGGGACAGTCAAGAATAAGTACCTGTTACCGCTAATCAATGAGCTCATAGATAAGGTCAAGGATGCTAAGTACATCACCAAGCTTGACGTCCGTTGGGGATATTACAACATCCGGATCCGTGAAGGCGATGAATGGAAGGCAGCTTTCAGGACGAACCTAGGATTGTTCGAACCGACAGTAATGTTCTTTGGCTTATGCAATGCGCTGGCTACCTTCCAAGGATTCATGAACGACATTTTCCGAGACTTGATCCATGAAGGCGTTGTCATCATTTACCTCGACGACATACTCGTATTCTCGAATACCCGGGAAGAGCATCGCGAGCGAACCAGACGAGTCTTTGAGATTCTGCATAAGAACAAGCTTTTCCTAAAGCCGCAGAAATGTGAATTCGAGGTCAATACTGTCAAATATCTCGGCCACATCATCGGCAATGGCGAAGTACATATGGATCCAAAGAAGACGATCGCAGTCCAGGAATGGCCAATTCTGAAGAACGTCCATGAAGTGCAGCAGTTCTTGGGTCTAGGCAATTGGCTACATCGCTTTGTCGAAGGATACAGTTCGGTCGTTAAGCCATTGATGTCATTGACAGGGAAGGCAGAGTGGAGGTGGGGGGAGGAGCAGCAGAAGGCGTTCGAGGAGTTAAAGAAGCGGTTGACGAACCCCCCCCCGTCCTGGTGATTCCAAATAATGAGGACCCTTTCCATGTCGAGGCTGACGTGTCAGATTTTGCAACCGGAGATGTACTCCTTCAGAAGTAAGAAGGTAGATGGAAGGTTGTCGCTTATAGATCATTAACGTTCTTAGATGCTGAGCGAAACTACAAGATCTATGACAAAGAGATGCTCGCTATTGTTCAGGCGTTGAAGGAATGGCGTCAATATCTTCAGGGAGCTAACCAACCATTTGAGGTTTGGACGGACCATGCCAACCTGACGTACTTTAAGGCCCCCCAGAAGTTGAATCATCGACAAGCCCGATGGTGACTTGATTTAGCAGAGTTCAACTTCACCCTCGTCCACAAGCCCGGAAAGACACTTGGAAAAGCTGACCTATTATCATGACGTGCAGACTATGACAAGGGCGAACATGATAATGAAGACGTCACCTTTATCAAGAGCGATTGGTTAGTCCGAGCAATGATTGAGACGTCAAGGGATGCATTAATGGAGAGGATCAGAGAGGCTCAGAAGGAGATGAGCGAAGAAGACAAGCCATCAGGACTGGTGATGAGGGATGGCGTATGGTCGAAGGAAGTAATGGTCAAGGTGTCGATGACAAGCTCGAAGAAGTTCTGGAACGTCTTCATACCAACATCGGTAAGAGAAGTTGTCATGAAGGAATGTCACGACTCGACGCTGGCGGGACACCCAGGAGCGAATAAGACGGTGTCAATGGTAAGCCGAAGCTTCTGGTGGCCAAACATGTATGTCGATGTTCAGAACTACGTGCGAGGTTGTGATCGTTGTCAATGAACAAAGGCTCTGCGAGTGACGAGGGCAAGGGTTTTACACCCAAACAAGGTGCCGGAGGTGCCATGGCAGATTGTCACGGTCGACCTGATTGGAGAACTCCCTGAGTCCAACGGTTTCAATGTGGTATGCGTTGTGGTTGATCGCTTCAGCAAACAGATTCATGCGATTCCAACAACGACGAAACTAACAGCAGAGGGCATGGCACGCATCTACCGCGACCAAGTTTTTTGACTACATGGACTGCCAAAGAAGATCATCCACGACTGAGGCGTTCAGTTCAACGCAAAAATGATGAAGGAACTGTACAAGCTCCTCCATATCGAAGGTAACCCCTCGACGGCATACCATCCCCAGACCGACGGCCAAACTGAGCGAGTTAACCAAGAACTCGAACAATACCTAAGGCTATACGTCAACCACCATCAATCAGACTGGGCAGACTGGTTAGCACTTGCAGAGTTTGCATATAACAACCGCGAACACTCAGCGATGAAGCTGTCCCCATTCTTTGTCAACTCGGGAGTGCACCTAGTAGGCTTCATGGGCGTTCGGACTTCATCTTCAAACATGTCAGCCGAAGAATTCGTGAAACACGTCAAGGGTATTTATGAACTCGCGCAAGCAAACCTCGTCAAGGCCAATGAAGACATGAAACGTTTCTATGATCGTCACACAGGAAAGTCGATGGAATACGAGGCGGGCAGTAAAGTTTTTCTTGATGGGCGTAATATCAAGACAACAAGACCAACGAAGAAGATGGATGACAAGTGGTTCGGCCCTTTCGAGATTGTCAAAAAGGTCGGGGCAAGCACATATCAACTCAAATTAGCGCGCACTTGGAGGCAAGTCCACCCCATCTTCAACGAGGTCCTGCTCAAACCGGCTGTCAAACCATCCTTCGAGTCTCAGCAAAAACCTCCACCGCCGCCACCGGTCCTTGTAGACGACGAAGAGGAATACGAGGTCGAAGAAATACTCAACTCACGTCTACATAGAGGAAAGCTTCAATTCCTCATCAAGTGGGTCGGATACGACGAAGCAACTTGGCAACCCAAATCGGACGTTGGAGATAATGCGAAGGAAGCAGTCGATGAGTTCTATCGGAAGCATTCAGGCGCTCCAAGAAGATTGTCGATACCCCGGCAGAGTCTTCGTGCGATACGTAAGTTCACGACATCAGAAGGATATAGCGGTTGGTTGGGACGCCCAACCTTGAAGGGGGGGTGATGTTAGGACTCGAACATTTTTATTTTTATTTTTATTTTTATTTTTATTTTTCTTTTCCTTTCTTACGTCCTTATTTCACTCATTTTACCTTTTCCTTGTATGACTCATTCACCTTTACTAATTCCGTTTACTCCGTTGTGGCTTATTCATCTTCAGTCATCTGCTATGACTAAATCCGTTCCTTCCGACTAAGATGCTCACTAATCACTCCACCCCCTTCTCATGTGATTCCTTATTAGAGTAGACCTTTCACATGCTCAAAGTCTATATAAGTAGATAGTTTGACTCTTTCGATTCCTTGTCTTACTATTCTACTTACCTTCACTTCGACATAGGTATCTACTCTTGTATTATTAGTTTATTGAAATCTACTTACCTTCACTTCGACATAGTGTGTGCTCGCCCGGCAGTTCGCGTCTAGCTTACTGTTTGTTGTTGTGTTGGCCGCCTCGAGATCGACGCTTGTTAGTCTCGCCGCCTAACAAGCCTCAAAACATAGATAAAATCATATCTCACCCAAAATTCAATAGTTTCATATCATCTAAGTTGATAAATTCATATTTTTGAAAGGGCTTTTATTCAGAAACAAAAATTGAGAAAATAGAGTAAAACTGATGATGAAATGGCAAAAATATTGCTTTTTGCCTTTTCTTTGCATGTGCATTTTTTTCTGTGCTCCCTGCTGGTCCAGCACCTCTTAAAATCTGTCTGAAATGATTATATGATTATATTCTGATTTTAGAGGCTGAATTTGAGTTGAATTGTGTGCAAGAATGTACTGCTTTGAGGCATGCCTGAATTACTCAAAACTCATTATTTTCCCTTAGCCTCCCAAGCTCCAGGAAAAATTCTTATAGGTCAGATTCATGCATATAAATTCATTTCAGATGGAACAGACTAGGTTTGCATATTAGCTAGGTTCTCAGCATCTACTGGTGAGCTTAGGAGATGCTATCTAGAATAGTGCATACAACTAGAACTACTTATTCAGCCTAGCTTCCCAGTGAGTCCTACAGTAACTGGTGGTGCTCAAAGCTCATTTTTTTCATCTATAGTGAATTTACATGCATGAATCTGACCTGTAAGTTTTTTTCCTGGAGCTTGGGAGGCTAGGGGAAAATGGTGAGTTTTGAGTGATTTAGGCATGCCTCAAAGCAGTACATTCTGGCATACAATTCAGCTCAAATTCAGCCTCTAAAATCAGAATATAATCATATAATCATTTCAGACAGATTTTGAGAGGTGCTGGACCAGCAGGGAGCACAGAAAAAAATGCACATGCAAAGAAGAGACAAAAAACATATTTTCGCTATTTCAGTATCAGTCTTTACTCTATTTTCTCAAATTTTGTTTCTAAATAAAATCTCTTTCAAAAATATGAATTTATCAACTTAGATGATGTGAAACTGTTGAGTTTTAAGTGAGATATGATTTTATCTGTGTTTTGAGGCTCTTATGGTATAAAAAGTGGTAAAAACACATGATTGCCAACAATTTTGCAACTAGCTGTAATTGCAAAATTGTTGGCAATTTAGAAAATCATGTGTATTTTTGACGCAAAGTGCATCCTGGATGAGCAAAAAAAAACAAAATAGCGAATATCTCAGTTAATATAGCACATAAAAATCTGATATAACCATGTAAAAAAACCTGCTCAAAAATGCACTCCAGTACATATAAAAATGTCTGAGTTTTATTGAGTATGTACTTTGCTACTAAAAAGATAGTATCATAGTGCTAAGTCCTTGTCATGCTCTCCATTCAGTGTAAAAATCATAGCTTGCCCAACGTCATCCAGAAAAATCTGATTCAAGTTTGATAAATCAGGCCAGCCCAGTGGGCACCTGTACACAACTCCTTGAGGCTCTCTGACATGATTGTGGTAGTGAAACTGGGTAGTTTATTGTCACTTCTGCTCACAGAACTCTCTCCTACTTCATTGCATCTGTCATAACTCACACATTTGAACACCAAAAAATCTGATTGTTTCTGCTAAAAAGACAGCAGCATAAGCACTTTCAGCCAAGACAATAGCTGAGCTGAGTTAGGCTTGGGTGTGGCTACATTATATGTACTATCTACTAATCAGACTTGAAATCACCTTGGAACTATCCTCTGCTGAAATGTCACCCAAAATTATATCTGGGCGAGAGCGAACAAGGCCAGCTCAGCCATCATGTGCTCCTGTTACAACCAAACTGAACGTGCCTGCTAGGAATACAGAAACTTCTCTCAGAGAAACATGAGTGTATGCACATGATGGTAGTCTTTTGTATACAGTATCTCCCCACACAGCAGCTCTCATCACTTGTCCACAGTTCTCTCCTTATCCTCACTAATCTCTCATCACCCACAGGCATGAGGGAACCCCCAGTTACTGAGGACGGACCATCACGAGAGACGAGGTACTACAGTAAAGAGATAGGAGGCAGCGACGCATGTGAGGATAAAGGATTAACTCACATGTCAAGTCGCCACTTGATCTTGAGCCATCACCATCTTCACAGTCACCATTTCTACAGCTTATATTGAGCATTCATTCATGCAACCTTGGTGATGCGGCAGACGGCTGTCCAACAATTTACAGGAATGCATCATCACTATAAACAAGAAACTCAGTGTCTCTCAGATTGCAGCCTTGACTGACGTATCCAAGACAACAGTTTTCCGGATAATACAAGAGTTCAAGTGCAACGGGACTATTGCTGTATATGAACTTAGTTTTTGTGGAAGGCCTTGAGTGCTTGATTATATCCACACCAAGGTATACATATGTTGAAACCTGTCCTGGTAGCTGTTGATTCATACCATGTAGTTTCTTTTTAGGTCACTAAGCAATCTTAATGATTGTTACATCAATGAGTTGAGGCTACTACTCCAGGAAAGATGGGAGAAGGAGGCTTCAGATGCAACTATATGCAGCTCATTGCTGTGCACTGGTTTCACACTTAAGAAAGTGGCTGTCTCTGTCACTTTACTTCCCCATGCAGTCCATGCAAACTGAAATCATTGTTGTCTAGTTATCGAAAAGGGCTCTCTAGTGGAATGAAACTCTGTGTGTGCAGTACATTGCACATATTGTGATAGAATCAAAGTAGGATAAGTATTATATAATCTACAATCGAAGCAAGTATCTCACACTGTCAAGAGTTATTAAGCAGTATCAAAGAATCAGGCAGTGATTGCTATCAAGCTAGTGTTATGAGAGAAGATTTCAACTCGCTGTGAGGGCGTTTGGAAGATGAATTGAACTGAAACTCAGGATGGCTTGTTTGGCCTCCTTTTATACTCTACAGGTGTGGCTATGCTAGTGTTAGAGGTGTAGGTCTGGAGTTACACCAGGTTCGATCCTTTTGCCTAAGCAGTGGTATGTTGTGCAGAGGTGATCTATCTACCCACGTCTAGCTATACTACGCAGTCCCCTTACTATTCTTCCTAGTCGTAGTCCTAACCAGGGATACTTTCAGATACAAGGTAAGTAAGAGCAGATTGGTATTTCCAAGAGGCATAGTAGTACAAAGCACACAGTAATAATCATTAAGCTACGATGATCACCAGTGTATTAAGAGGATCAAAAGATGGGGAATGAGGGCCTACTTCTAACCCTATTTATGCTCTTTAGATAATTCATTTTCCGTCCTATATCTTACTCATCTCCTTCCACATTACTCCACTCAGCTCCACTTTGCTCCACCATTGCCTTACTTATGCTGTGCCACCGAGTGCCACCTTGCTTCAAGATTTGTAAGATTGTCTCCACCTTTGCAGAGCCTTTGTGGTGTTGCTGACTGAGACATAGTTCCGAGTCGGAGTGATGAGTCAGTACTCCATTATAACGTCGAGGTCTTCATTGGGGACTCTGGCTCTTGGTGCAATGTAAGCGGCTCAATATGTGACCTTCCGTTGTTCATCCCGTGGCCCGAAGGGTGAGAGTGTAACTCGGACATCAGTATTGAGATGTCGAGTTGGTGTAGTGTATGGTCCAATACACAGCTGGAATTGTATGTGCTCCGCTGGTGGATGCCTCTGAGTTCGAGTAACTAGCCATGCTTTGCCATTGAGTCGAACATCGCGAATGTAATGCCATATCCTTTGTTGGAGTGCCAGTTGTAACTGTCTGGTTTCCAGGTTCACGTCCCTTGGTAGGTAGAGGTTTGCTTGCACTGTAGAAGCTGGACATGGGTCATGCAGCTCTGGTTTGTACCATCCTAGTATCTTCCAAGTTACTGGGTCTGCATCTCGAGGAGTTTAAGTAGTGACAGTGAGTTCTTCATGTCGCTTGGGTACTATTGGATTTGGTGAATTGGCATGGAGTTGTTCTTGTGTTCGACGTTGAATTTCGATGTGGCAGTTGTGAGTTTCGGTTGTAGCATGGCATACTATGAAGTATATCTCATAGAGAGCCATGTACGTCTGGGCACACATCTGACAGTGCTGGAATGCCAGTGTCATCTCTATTGGGATTTATTTAACCTTTAGTCGATTAGGCGTTAGGCTTTAGTAGTTGTGCTTCTAGACTTCTGGACTTCTGGTGTTCTAGAGCGCTTCTTGAGTTCTTTTGATTGGGTCGGGTCGGGCGTATATGGTTGGTGGTGTTAAGGTAATGGTCGGTGGTGTTAAGTGCCTCGCGGGTTTACGTATGGTTGCTAGGCGCTTGCGTATTGCTGTTGATGCTGGTGACCATTGTCTTGGGTGCGTGATCAGTAGTTTGGTCGCGTTACTGCTGGGCCGGTTACTGGTCACGTTCAGAGTGCCGATCGCATCGATCATGATGCAAAGTTTTGAGCAGATCCTTTCACTACCCCCCTTCTAAGATGGACTTTCGGAGAAATGTTCATCCTAATCCATGAGAAAGCTTCGGATAAGGGAGTCGGCTTGTGATAGTTGGTGTTGCTATCAAACCATCATCAAAGTCGCCCAAATATGTCAGCTGTCACTGCCGTTCCTGCTGTTTTGATCATCCTTGTGGCAGTTTTTGTGCTGAATCTGTGGTTGATAAAGTGTTATCGTCGCCACCCTGTGCGTGCCCTGTCATTTGTATTGCAAAATTGCTAACATCCTTGGTAGAAGAGCGAGGATTATGAAATGCAATCGTTTCCTGCAGCTGCTACTGTGAAATAGGCTGCTGATAAGCTCGAGGTTCCACATCTCGAGGCTGCTAATCCCGATGAGCTGAAGGTTGTCCTTGATGCAGGCGCTTCTGCGCAAGAGAATCGTGCAGCAGGAGCTTAGTTTGACATTGAATTGTAGTGGGTGGTGGGAAGGGATATGAAGGAAATATTAAATGGAATATGCGTCATGTAAAAGGATTATGGTATGAATGGAAATGATAAGAAAATAAAAGTCATAGTAGTTGATGATACATAAGTTTCATAATGATTTGTCGGTGATCTGTATGATGTATTTCTCGCGACAGGGCTGTATTGACCAGCCTTGTTCACGAGAAATGACTTCATCTTTTAGATCAGAGTGACAAAATGCATGTAAGGAAAATAACGTTTGAGTCAGAGGGCTTGATAATCGCAATGTTTACTTTGTCAAGCTGATATGCCTAGGCATCCCAATTTGACAAAGAGAGGTTAGGAATAGTTGTTATGTCGCTTTGACAGATATACTGCCGAAGGCGTCACAACGACTGTTAACTTCTTGGCTCCTCCTCCTCTGCATAGAAAGGTAAAACGTAAGCATAATGTGCTAATTCGGCAGCTGGCTCGATAATGCATGTGCTAAGAGTTGGAACATTATTGGTGCTCCGATGCTTTGCATAGTGCCTTATCGGCTCAGCCTTCTGAATGAGCATGAAAAGGGTGGTGCATAATGCATAGACTGCCAGTCTTCACTGTCAAGTTCAAGGGCAACTTGTTGTTCCGCAGATTTTGTCTTGTTGGACAGCCTCCGAGGGACAACAGGGTTGCTACTTGACTTGGCAGGGAATATGGCAAATAGATACCATAGCGGATAGGGAGTGATGGTAACATAAAGCATAATTGGCCATTTGCATCATGGAAAAGGGGTTGCATAAGAAAGGGGTTCATGGAGTGAAGAAAAGTTTACATATCATCGAGTTCCTCAATTGCAGGTGAAGCCTGTGCTGAATCTTCTGGTGTCGGTAGTGGTTCTGTTGACCCATCTTCCTCACTTGATTCTGTGTCATCCGAGTCCATGTAGCTGTCCTCTTCGCATTGACATAGTGAGCATCTTGTCTGGTTGGTAAAGCTCATTCGGATACTGGTAGATTGAGATCATTAGATCCTCGTCTATTGGGTGTCTCGTTGCTTCCAGTCTCTCCCTTGCTTCTTCTTCATTCTCATTGAGTTCTATGAGGTACTGGGGGTCGTAGTTGACTTCCTCGCCTTCGACTATGTGGTGTTCGACTTTGTTGATCTGGATACCATTCATCTGATTCGGAGGTCCTTGCTTTCGCATTGTCCTCTGGTATACGGTACCCTCATAGTACTTCATTGTATTGAGCAGTGTCGTGTACTGTGTGGTTCCAACTGCATAGAAGCCCGTCTTGTCAGCTAGGTAGTTGATGTATCGCATTGTCTCGTTGCCTGCTGAATGGTAGTGGCTCCATCACATCATTCTGTTAGTGATTGCGATCAACAGGTCTCGTCGGTATGCACAAATTTGTGCTGCTGAATGATAGATACCCATGATGTTCCTGTATGTTGGTTCGTGGTTGAAGTTGATTTGCCCTTCATTAAGAGCTCGTACTTCGAGTTCAACTGTATAGGTAAGGAATGCATCATCATTGAGTCGTCGAATCGATGCCGTTCGAGCATTGCTAAGCCTGATCAGCTCGCCGTTAGGTGGGTCTGGTATCATGAGTTTAGGACCTTGCTTCTCGGTGGTATGGATGGAGTGCCACTTGTCATAGAGGTCGTCGAAGTACTTCCCTGGGCATAGGGGTACTATCTCTTCTTCATAGTTCTCTTGGTTGAAGCGGTTACAGAACTGTGGCCATTGATAACGTTCGGTAGGTGGCCTGAGTACGAATGTCCAATCAGGTGCATCTTCGGGAGTAGAGAAGGCATGTAGTTCATTGAAGATAGGCATAGTTGAGTAGTGGTTGTCTTCGAGAGATGACTAGTTTGCTCGAGTTCGAGTTGATGAGTCTTCAGCTCGAATTGCTTTATCTTTTATACCATGTCTGTTGGTATATCGCCTTTCTCTTGCCTATTTTGTTTCTCTCTGTCCTCGTCTTGAGGTGCCACTGTGATGTCATTGATTGGTAAGGCCATCGGAGGTCTTACTCATCGTTTGCATTGTGGCTCCTAAGTCGGCTCCATCAGGTGGAGTGCACGTGATGTGGTTATCTCCTAATTCGTCTTCGTTCGACGATCCATTGACTAAGGTCTGATGGCCTCATCGCCTGAGGGTACTTTTTGTGGAAGTCTTCTACCGCTTGATAGGAGTTCTTGAGATTGTCAAGTGGCTCCCAAGTACGCTCTTGGTATCCTTTCCATTGAATAAGATACTGAATCTTGTTTTGATGCCGCCTTGTGTCATGAATCTTCTCCACTTCGTATTCCGCTTCTCCCTCTACTTCAATAGGGGGTGGTTCGTCCAAAGTGGGTCTTCCAGGGTATTCCTTTCGTTTGTAAGGCCTGAGAAGACTCGCATGAAACACCGGGTGTATCGGAAGGGTTTTGGGTAAGCGTAATCTGAATGACACTTGTCCGACTGCCTTCTCGACTTTATAAGGACCTGCCCACTTCATTGCAAGCTTCTTTGTTGGCTCCAGTCGACTGAGATTCTTCATGTCTAGTAACACTTCATCTCCTGGCTTGTACTCCGGCAGTTTGCCTCGATGCAGGTCTGCATAAAGCTTCATTGCCTCGTTCGCTTGCCTAATCGAATTGTAGGCTTCTTGCTGTACTTGTCGAAGCTCCTCTAGGTGATTTATTGCTTCTGGGACGTTTGAGTCCCCGGTTTCCGCTACGTCCAGGTGAGGGTGCCATCCATACAGCGTATAGAATGGTGACTGATGCGTAGTGTTGTGTTTCCGATTGTTGTAGGCGAATTCTGCCATATCGATGTACTCTGCCCAATCTGTTTGACGGTAGGACACGTAGCAGTGTAAGTACTGCTCCAGTTCTTGATTGAGTCGCTCGGTTTGACCGTCAGTTTGTGGATGGTATGCTGTACTAGTTTTCCAATCGACATCAATGAGTCTACAGAACTCCTTGAGGAATTGCGCCGTGAAGTTGCTACCTCGGTCGGAGATTACTTGTTTAGGGGCCCCGTAGTATTTGAAGATGTGTTGGCGGAACAAGCGTGCCAACTGCTTAGCATTGGGTATTCCCTGGCAAGGGATGAACTTCCCCATTTTGGTGAGCTTGTCCACTATAATAAGTATCGAACTGTAGCCTTCATTGCTGACTGGTAAATCAGTGATTAGGTCACAGGTTATGGTTTCCCATGGTTGATGCGGTGCCTTCAACGGTTGGAGGGGTGGATTTCAAAACTGTCGAATCGGTTTTGCACGTTGACATATGTCGCAGGATGCGGTATATTCTCGGATCATCTCTTCCATCTTCGGCCAATAGTACGCTCGCTTTACAAGCTCTATGGTCTTTTCTGCTCCTGGGTGGCCTGCAAGTTTGTGGTCATGGCGCCTTCGGATTAGCAACGATTTTAGGTTGGCGGATGGCGGGACATATAATGCACTGGATACGTAGTGCAAGCCATTCCTGTAATTGTAGCCGTTGCTCTTCTTGATTGCCATAATTTCCTGCTTCGCCTCTTCGGAGTTGTAGTGTCTCTTGATGGTTCGAATAATCGGATCAGAGATAGTGACCATTTCTGTCTCTAGTCAGTATAGGCCATTGATCTCAGTTCATCGCAATGTCTGCTGCTCGATCATGTCAGGTGGTAGCAAGGTAACTCCCAAGTTATCCTTGTCTTCTGGCATATAATCGGGTCGTCGTGATAGTGCATCTGCTTGATTCTTCTTGCCTGGCCAATGGAGAATTTTGAAGTTATATCGTGATAACTCTAGTGCCCATCTCGCTTGACGTCTTGTCAGATTCTGAGCTGTCATGAAGTATCAGAGATTTGCATGATCACTTCGGATGGTTAATGGTTCCTTTGTTCCTTCCAGTAGGTGTCTCCAATGTCCGAGTGCTTCCATGATTGCTAGCATCTCCTT
Source organism: Sanghuangporus sanghuang (assembly GCA_009806525.1). NCBI lineage: Eukaryota > Fungi > Basidiomycota > Agaricomycetes > Hymenochaetales > Hymenochaetaceae > Sanghuangporus > Sanghuangporus sanghuang. Next base: position 893,640 of record VVIT01000014.1, on the reverse strand, counting down.
ATCATGCGTTGGATAATTTCGTTGAGCACTGGATAGTGTCTTCGACATGAAACCTAGTGGTCTCAGTTCTCCTTGGCTGTCTTCTTGCTGTAAGACTGCTCCAATTGCTACATCGGATGCATCGGTTTCCAACGTATATGGTTTGTCAGGCTTTGGCATTGCTAGTGCCACTTTGGTTTCGAATGCTTTCTTGATAGCTTCGAATGCTTTGTCCTGTGCTTCTGTCCAAACGAACTTGTGATCCATTTTGATGAGTTCGCCAATTGGTGTGTATAAATCGGCATAGTTCCTGATGAATCTTCGGTAGAAATTGCAAAAGCCTTGAAACTTTCGGATCTGTCGTTTCGTCTTTGGTGTTGGCCATTCTCGAATCGCTTTCAGCTTGTAAGGATCCATCTGGATGCCTTTCATTCCTACTACAAATCCCAGGTAGTCGAGTTGGGTTTGGAGGAAATGACATTTCTCGATTTTGAGGTAAATGTCGAGCTCTCGGCATTTCTGTAGAATTGCCCTGAGGAGTGTCCAATGCTCCTCTTCGGTTTGTGCTTGGCCAATGAGGTCATCTAGGTAGACTAGTGCCTCCTCTGTTCTGAGCCAGTATTTGAAGTTGTCGTTCATGAATCGTTGAAATATCGCAGGTGAGTTCTTCATTCCAAACATCATGACCTTTGGTTTATAGACTGCATTGCCAACTCTGAATGCTGCCTTCCATTCGTCTCCTTCTCGAATTCTCAGGTTGTTGTATCCTGATCACATATCGAGTGTGAAGAAGACTTTTCCTTTCTCCAGTTTCTCTGGTAGTACGCTCATGATCGGTATAGGGTATGGATCTGATACTGTGGCATCGTTGATATCTCGGTAGTCGGTTACTGCTCGTGCTCCTCCGTCTTTCTTTCCTACAAAGAAGACTGGTGCTGCTACCGGACATGGTTCATGTGGGTGAACCTTCTCGATCCATCCTTTGTCCAATAGTTCCTGGACATAGGCATTGAGTGCTGCCTGTTCTTCTCGAGTGAGCTTGATAATCGGCCTTGGTTTCGGTAGTGGTACTCCTTCTTTGAGGTTTATTGCCATATCCCATTTCGTATGTTTGGGTAACCTCCTTGATCTGTCTGGATCAAATACATCGGCATAGTCTGCAATTTGCTTTGGTAGGAGTTTTCGCCAATCTCGCTTTGCTGTGCTGAGTAATCCTTCTGCAGCTGCCTTCTGCTGTGAGTACTGCTGTGATACTGAACTAGCTTTGTTCAGTGGTTGTGAAACCTGGTCTTGCTGCCTTGGTGACCAATTTCGTTTAAGGTCTAGCTCTAGCTTTTCAGCGAGCTCTTCCTTTCTGGTAAGGGTAATTGGTTGGTTGGTCGTCCTGAGCCTTTCGATGTCTAGTGGCTCTATATCGTGCATTGGAGTGTCTTCTGTTGTCTCCTGTTCGTTCTGCATGTCGATATCACTGTCTTCTGCTGCCCATCTTGTACACTTCGGTGTGGGGATAGCTTCCTTGACTGGTATTGGTCTCGATGTCCAATGTCGTTTCGTTCCTGCTACCACTTTCTCTGACCTTCGTTCCTCTCGTGGATGAATATAGACTGTCATCCCAGGATCTTCCTTTGGTACAGGTGGAGCTTGTTCGATGTCTGGTTTCTTCTGTGGTAGTGGCCTTCTCTGTCTTAAAGGCTGTTTCTTCCATCGCTTAGGAGAGTCATTTATTTCCTCCTGTTCGTCATGGCTGCGCTTGCCTGTTACTTCTGTAACTTCGTCTTCGGATGTCTGGTACAATTGCCGTGCTGGGATCATCCTTCGTGGTATGTGCCTTGTTCGTCGTTGCACTATACTCGTCTGTTCTGATGGTTGCCTTGGTATAGAGTCTGGTATATTTTCCATGCTCGGACTCTTCGGTGCATCAGCCTTCTTTGGCTGCTCCAGTTGTGGTGTTCCTGGTCGTGTCATTGGTTTCGCTTGCGGCTTCGACTCTTGAGGGTTTCCATTGTTACTTTCCCTCCATGGTGCGAATAATATTCCTGGTGCTCCAGAGTGTCGATAGTTGTCTCTGTTCAGAGCTTGTTTCTTTGTGTCTTGCCTAGGTCTAGTCTTGTCAGATTTACCTTTCCTTTGCTGCTTTCGTTTGCGCCTCCTGCGCTTTCGCTTCTTGGTAGCTCGTATGATACTGAGCTCAAATGGTATAGCGTTACCATTCCGATTCCATATCTGATTCTTCCAATCAATTTCTGGATTGACTTTGGCCAAATAGTCAATGCCTAGAATAACTTGATCTTGTCCTGTAGTTGCTACTGCCAGTGTCTGTGGCTGTGGCTTTGGTCCATCGAAGATCAATGTATAGACCTCGTGTGTGATTGCTCCTCCTTGGTTAGGGCTTCCATCGGCATTATTTAGGGGTCGAGGGTGATCAAGCCTCTTCTTGAATAGGTTATGGTGTCGTACCAAGTTCGGGTGAATTGTACTACAAGTTGCTCCGGAATCGATTAATGCTTGGACTGCTAGGGTCTTCGTTCCAACCTTCACTCGAATAGGTAATCGAGGATGCAATGCATGTATTGGCAATCGCTTATTGTACATCGCTTCACTGGGGTTGAACCCAGGAGGTATGAATCGCTGGTTGTTGAAACCATTGTTCTTGTCACCCTTGTTACACTCACATCGTGCAGTCTCGTTCGATGGAGGTCTTAGTCTTTTCCCTGTTGCTCTTTACTTGCTAGGGATTTGCGGAAGTTGGTTCAATATTCCTCGTCGTGCTTGCATGTATATCCTGCTGATTCGTCTCCTCTAGCCCATGCTATGTGATCATAGTGGACTGGTTTTCGACAATGCGGATCGGGACATGTCTCCTTGAAGTTTACAGCTCGTGCTGTCATCGGCTTTCGTTTCTGACCATTGGTTCGTTTCTTCGGCTGTCCTGAGGAAGAACCCTTTTGCTTCCTTGGTGCCTTGCAATTCCTTGAGTAGTGTCCAGTCTTTCCACAGTTGTAGCATTTCGCTCCCTTCTTCGGCAAGCCTCGGAGTGCATCTACATCCATGGCATCTGGATCTCGTCTCGTCTGTTGGACTGGTGGTCGGTATGATGATTGCCCGTTTGTCTTGAATCTCGGAGTGTATGTCTGGCTTCCGATCAACTTCTGTCTTGCATCAACATCTGCTAGGTTGGTTGTCCATGTCATCCATTCGTCGAGCTTGTACTTTTCGAAAGCGTCAGGCTGTACAGATTCGACTCGTCGTTTGACCCAGTTGTCTAGTCCTTTAACATAGATGTACTTGAGCATAGTGTTAGGATTGGTATTCTCGGACGAAGTGGCTAGTCCGAGCGTACCGGAACAAGTCCCTGCTTCCTCCTTTCGTACTATTGTAGCTTGGAGAGTAGAGTAGTAAAGGTTAAGATGTACTATTAATAAGTGAGCTAAAGGCTCGAGCTTGAATTAATAGTAGAGCAGAGTTTCAATCAAAGGGGTACAGTTATGATTGAGAGTACAAAATAATTTTGCTGAGGGACAATGCCCCGCTCAGCTGGCACTTATATAGACTTTCTACTATTCACTACTTGCTACCTACTGCTACTGGAACCGCCTCACCATTGGACAGGACAGTATGTTTCAGTGTGAGTTGCTACCCACCTGTGTCGACACCAAGTCCTAGCACCGAGTTGCTACCACCCTTGTGTCGACATAAAATAAAGTGACATCACCTGTGTCCACTCCGAATACTTCCTTCCCTATTAGGTAGGCTTCCTTCTAACCTCCGTTGCTCCGAAGCTTCTTCCGTGCTTCTTCCGATCCCATCGCTTATCACATGTTAATCCTTTCCGCCGATCTTCCCACTGATCCTTCCTTGGTTTGCCGAGCACATGCTTCCAGGCTGCTCCGTTATCTTGGCCGAGCTTCTGCCGCTAATCAGTGATCATGGGGCTAGTCGTGATCTCGGGATTCGCGACTGGCAACGCTTGCCGATCTTCTGAGGTTAATCTCGGCGGCTGTGTAAAATAGGCTTCTAGCCTAATGTGCCTAGCCGCTATTGCAATGTCCGATAGCTGTAGTCCGGTGCCCGTCGTTAACCTGAATCGCTGACCGATGTGTCGAGGCCCGCGCCATTCGTCAACTGTAATAATCCCTGTATCTGATGTTCGCCAAGCCTTTAGGAATCCTTCAATTGCTTCTTCTGAGAGTTCGATTATGTCCGAGGGCGGTATCAAGTATACTGGCCAATCGACTTCCACTGCGACGTAAGGGCACAAGGTCTGGTGACGATGCTGATTGATCCAAGCTCTCACGCAGACCTTCATTGCATACATATCCCTATCGCTGAGCCATATGGTTACTTCATGATCGTATGCGCTCATTCCGCGGTTCGGTAATGGTTGGTCTTCTGTTGTTTCCGAAGGCCCAGGCCTGTGCCGAATCTTGACATCGGCTGCCTCCTTCACCACTAACCATTCCACGAAATTCTTGAGGAGCCATTCCGAAAGAACCCAGCTACGTTGGTATGCTAAGTAGCAATTACTGCACACCAGACTCTCGTGAACTAGACGTCTGGTTGCACCTCGTCGATAACGTCTTTTCTGCAGGAGTTCGGTATACCTTGCGACATTACTGCTCTCCATAGTTCCTAGGCCTCGTATTTGTGGAGGAGGAGTGTGTCCAATATGCATCCTAGCCATTGTTGACCGTACACCTACTGAATCATCACTCTCGCTCGATTCGACTTCGTTGCTCGCAGTTACCTCATTAGGTACTGGCTGTAGTAGCAGACCTGTGTCATCCCCAGGTCGATAGCTTTGAAGCCCTTGCTCATAAGCTGGATTCAGTTGCATAATTCGGTGTGTGAATTGTCTGATACCACGCCGCATTAGCTAACCACGATTTTCGTAACATTCCTCCCCCTAAGATCCACTTCGGACTGCTTAAGGAGAGTGTGGATCCCTCTAATCGTGGTAACCCTTCATCTTCTTGCTGTTTCGCATAGGCGCCTCCCTAGCTATATGCTCCTGATGTAGTAGTCACACATTCCTCTTGACTAGGAATTGGAGTACCATACATCCGTATTGATTAACTTGCTCAATACTTAAATGCCTCGTTGAGTGTCGGCTTCAACATACTAGATGCTTCCCAACATGCTAGGAATAGTTTAACGACTTGTTCAGGTCTTAGGCTTCAGGGTCTAAGCCTCGATGCACTCACTATCCGAGGAGTCAGCACCCATATTCCATCCGCGTGGAATCTCGTAGCTTCTGAAAGCTTTAAGCGCCGTACTTCGAGTGAATGGTCTTTTTGCTGGTCTCCAATGCCGCTTATGCCATTCCGGATAGGCGAAGTCGCGCTGCTTGATACCTGTACAGTTTCGCTTCTTGATTCGTCTGATTACCCTCTGAGCTTCAGGCTCTCCTAGCGCTGAACTCAGGAACTTCACGTCTTCCTTGACGATCTCGACTATCTTCCGTGATATGTCGATAATATCCGCGACCTTCTTCCTAGAGGGAAGGTCCATGGTTGCCGGCCAACCATTCCTCTCGTGATACTCCCGCAATATTTCTGGGGCATTGCGTAACCCTTCTACAGGTTCCCAGGTATTCTCTTCCTCTGGGTAGCCGAGCCACTTAACCTGATATTCCCATTTGTTGTGCCGTTTCCTAATCTCCCGGATCGCCTCAACCTCGTATTTGGTTTCTCCTGCGATGACTTCTGGTGGTGGTCTTGTTCTCTGTGCCGGATCTTTACGTTCTCGATAGGGAATTAATAGTCCTGCATAAAACACCGGGTGGATCCTCAACTCCTTTGGGAGATCCAACTCGTAGTTCACTGTCCCATGCTTCGCGATAATCTGAAAAGGTCCCAGGTTCCTATCACCTAACTTCCTCGTGGGAACTAGCAGTGTTAGGTTCCGACCATCTAACAGAACCTTATCGCCGACTTCGAATTCTGGCATCGGGCCTCGGTGTTTATCTGCAAACTTCTTCATCGCTTCGCGTGCCTGTTCTAGCGCCTTCACCGCTTGTGCTTGATTCCTTTGCCTCCATGCCACATAATCTTGAGTTCCTCGGATCAGAAGCTGAAATCCTATTTCTGGCTGAAATCCATAAATAACCTCGAATGGTGTCTTGCCTGTACTAGAGTGAGTTCGACTATTGTAGGCGAATTCTGCCATAGGCAGATGTTCGTCCCAATTGTCTTGTTGCAGGCTGGAATAGCAACATAACAACTGTTCCATCTCCTGGTTTACTCGCTCTGTTTGACCATCAGTTTGTGGATGATATGCCGTACTAAGCTTCGTTTTGATCCCGAGGGCCTGGTTCACCTGTTCTGTAAACCGGCTCACGAATTGTGGCCCTCTGTCCAAAATTACCGTTTTAGGAGTTCCGACCTTACTGTAGACATAATTGATCATTAGGTCTGCAGTGGTCTTCGAGTTTGCATTTATCGTAGTAGGTATAAAGGTTCCCATTTTGGAGAACCTATCTACCACCACGAGTATAGCGTTGTGTCCTTTACTCGTTGTCGGAAGTCCGGTAATGTAGTCCATAGTAATTTCTTCGTAAGGTCTCGTCGCTATTGGCAGAGGCTGCAGTGGGGGTTGTGTCTTGCCTCGTCGCGCCTTCGTCCTTTGGCACACATCGCAGGTGCGCACATATTCCTCGACCCATTCCCTCATCTTCGGCCACCAAACTCTTCGTTCCAGTTTGTCGATAGTCTTCTGTATCCCCGGGTGTCCCGACGCCAGTGCGTCATGGCACTGTCGTACAATCTCTTTCTTAATTTCTTCGTCTGGTGGGATAACCAATTTATCATCCTTCCACCAATACCCTTCTTCGAACGTTCCTTCAGCTGGCTCTTTTGAACGTTCATATGCTGCTCGAATCCTCTCTCATAGTTCTGAACCTCCTGTAAGCTCAAATACCCGAATTGTGCGCATGGGCAGAGCTGTGGTTCGAAATAACTCTGGAGGAAGTAGGACTTGTTCTGGCTGGTCTTCCTGGCCCTGTTCGTAGTCTGGCCTTCTAGATAGTGCATCCGCTCGTGAATTCTTTGTTCCTGGTCGATACTCAATTCGAAATTGAAACTGACTGAGAAATGTAGCCCATCTTGCTTGGCGGCCACTTAGCTTTCACGCTCCCATAAAATACCAGAGATTAGCTTGATCACTGATCACCCGAATTTCATGTTTCACTCCTTCCAAGTGGTGCCTCCAATTGCTCAAGGCTTTGACAATCGCCAGCAATTCCTTGTCCATTACTGGGTAGTTATTCTCAGCGTCTCGATAGGTGTTCGACCAGTATCCAATGGGATGCAAAATTTCGTCATCCCCGAGCTGCGAGAGCACGGCTCCCATCGCAAAGTTCAATGCATCGGTTTCCAGCACAAATTGCTTGTCGTGATCAGGGCGTACTAGCATTGGTGCAGTGGTGAAAGTTTTCTTTAGTTTCCGAAAGCTCTCCTGTTGTCGTTCTCCCCAGGTGAATGTCTTCTTGCCAGACATCAGTTCCGTAAGTGGCCTGGCGATCTTTGCGAAGCCTTCGATAAATTTTCGGTAGAAGTTCGCAAATCTGATAAACTTTCGAATGTCTCGCTTGCTTGACAGATCTGGCCATTCTTGAACTGCTTTCACCTTGTAAGGATCCATCTGCATGCCCAATTGGTTAACCACAAATCCTAAATAGTCGAGTTCCTTTTTGCCAAAGTAGCACTTCTCTGGCTTACAGAAGAAGTCTGCTTTGCGTAACCTGCGCAATACCTCTGCTAGCAGGTCCCAATGTTCCTGCTCCATTTCTGCATAGACAATAATGTCGTCTAGATAAATGAGGATGCCCTGCCCAATCATGTCATGAAAGAGCTCGTTCATTGCACGTTGGAATACCGCAGGTGCATTCATTAATCCAAACTGCATTACCATCGGCTGGTAAACTCCCATGTGAGTTCTGAAGGCGGCATACTTCTCATGCCCCGGATGTATTCAAATGTTGTTGTACCCACTTCGCAAATCCAGCGTAGAGAACCATTTTGCATGAGCCAGATCGTCCGGAAGCATATGTAATAGAGGCATCGGTTGGTGGTCAGGGATGACCACCGCATTCAGACCTCTATAGTCGATTACTATGCGATATTCCGGCTTGCCGTCTTTACCTAGCGTCTTCTTGGCTATGACGAATACTGGAGCGCAAGTGTTTGCCTTTTCTTCAGCTGGTACCTGATTTCCTACAACACGAATCCATCCCTTCTTCAGATCGTCGCGAATCCATTCTTCGACCGCTCGCTTTTCAGCAGGAGCGAGTGGATATACTGGTCCAGGTTTCGGGAGCTCTGCTCCTGGTAGGAGCTCGATCTTCATGTCCCATTGGCTCGAATTAGGTAGCCTTTTGGCGGCGTCCTTATCGAACCGGTCCCGGAACTCCCAGATTTGTTTCGGAAGAATTTCATCCAGGGATTTGTTACCTGCTGGGTCTGCCAGCCTTTCATCGAGAGCCTTCTCTTGGGCATATTTTTGAGCTATGCTGTTGTACTTGAGAAGGTGTTCTCTCCTAGCTGCGACCTGTCGATCACGTCTGTATTGCATACGATGGATATAGGGTGGAGGCCTGGGTAGCCTTCCACTTCGAGAGGCGTCCTCCGCATATCTCCAGATAGCGGGCTTGTGCGATCCTAGGGTACCCTTGAACTCCGTCTCGGATCCAGCTCTTCTCTCTAGCGCTTTTCCTTCCACTTTGGGCGGCCGCATAACCGAGTCAACAGGCGTGCGCCATCGGCGCCCCTTCCGCCCCTGCGAGAGCCCCTGCTCCATCGCGGCGTAATTCGAAATGAACCCGTTACCGTTACCGTTTGTTTTCCCTGTCGGAGCAGGGCCCTGCATTTGGTCTCCTGACCGTGGTCTTCGCGGGCGCACTTGAGCTCCCAAAGCCAGGCTACTTGATGATTGCGGCATACTGACTTCGGCCCTGTGCTTGTTCGTGGGGACTACCCTCCCTTTGGGGTGGACCACTTTCCTAGACACTAGCCTACCCTTGAACGGCGTCTCATGTCTAGTTACTCCTCAGTCTATCGTAGGAGGAGATCTCGCTAGGTGGCCGAACCTAGTACGCTGCTGGGCATTAGTTCCCAGGCGCTCCCGACCCAAAGTGCTCCTGCTTGCACTTCCGTTTCATGTGGTGAAACTGACCGACTGCTTTTGCACTGCCAGGGCTGAGTCATTATTGCTCTCGTGCATGGATGGAGGAGTCCACTCCACCCTAATACTCCTTATTACAGGGTTCGATTCGTTACCACTTCCTCCACTCTTCTGTCTTCGTACCCTGAGCGGATCAGGACTGTAATGCCCCGGCTTCCCTACTTTCGGCAGCACACTAGGCTTCTTTCTCCTAGTGACATCTGATCCCTCGGCATCGACAGACATTTGCCCTTGTATTTCTGCTTGCACACTTGCTAGTGCATCGGCAAAGGTGGGCGAAGGTACGTTCGAGGTATGCTCTTGAATCTGCAGGACTTGCAGATGACTCGCATACAGGCTGCCGTATTCGTCCTGGAGCGCTGTTGCATCAGCCCCATTGGTGATGTCCCTCATCATGGCTTCATATTCCGCAGTGTCGGCCTCCTCCAATGTGTTGTAGTCATACCATTGGTGGTGATCCTTCGTTAGTCGGTATTTGTTCCCCAACTGAAAGAACTTCCACGTTCCTTGTTGCTTGACGAAGTATAACGTGGGTGGCTTTGGTGGTTCATACATTACTGCCGGAAACCTGACTGGGGGCTCGATTCGTGTGCTGCCTCGTGTATTATCCTCTTCTGGTGGTAAGATCGCTGGTTCCTCAGTTTCGACTTCTTCCTCCTTCTCGGTACTCTGTCCTGAATCCGCATCGCTGTGGTAGTAGACCCTAGTTTCCCATTCTTCTTCTCTTTCGTCGTCCGCATCCCATTCTGGTGGGATGTACTGGGGAATTCTTCGCCATCGTCTGCGCTTCCGGAGTTTCCTGGGGGCTAGGACTAGTTGTATGGTACATAATCGTGCTGTACCTTTGAACGCAATCTCTTTGCCGCCCTTCTGGAGAGTTCCTCTTGTCCAGTCGATGGTTGGCTTATACTGTTCAAGCCAATCATTCCCTATTAGAAACTTGTCTTCGTGAGTGTCGACCACGGCGATGTCCATTAAACCTCGTGTAATCCCTGTGTCCACTATTGCTCTAACGTTCCGCATCCATCCTCCATGATTAATCGATCCATCGGCATTCCGGATGGTATAATTACCTTCTGCAGGCACCGTTCTTAGTCCTAGGCTCTGTACCACCGTGGGACTAATAGTAGTGATCGCAGATCCGGAGTCAATCATAGCCGAGAGATTAACCTTTTTCTGCCCCTGAATGACGTCAATCGGTATAGTAGGATGGTTGGAGTTAGGTCGAGCAATAGTCCATCGGCGCTTTATTTCCTGTGTATCCGCTGAGCCCTCACCAGTGTCCGATGTCGACTGGCGGCCCTTCAAAAATCCTCCTCGGAATCCTCCTCGAGGGAAATTGAAGCCCGTTCCTTACGCCTTGGTAACTTCGTTCGCTTGTCCAATAGTTCCTCCATTTCAGAATCGCTGCTAATCCCAACTTCCTGGCGTTTTAGGAAGCGGCCAGTCTTCCCAGATCGTTTCCTTTGCACCCGTCTCTTGTAGTTGGTACGGTGTCCACGGCTTCCCTGTGTATCTCGCCCTACATTGTTGCAGTCCCGTGCAAAGTGACCCGTTTTGCCGCACGCCCAGCAAGCCCCGGAATTTTCACCTCGGGAACCCCCAGTAAAGCGCCTAGACATGTCGATGTCCATAGGCTCACCCAGAAACTCAGCTGGACGACGAGCTTCTGGGGGCACTGGCGTGTACGATACCACTTGCCCATCTTTAAACATGGGGGTGTACTTCCTGTTACTGCCTATTACCTTGGCAGCTATAAGACTGGCCTCCAGATTGCTAGCATTCTCTTGCCATTGGGTCAGGTCCCACTTGGGGTGGTCTGTATTCGTGAGGAGCGCCTTTAGGATGGTCTGATTGAGTCCCCTCTTGTACTCATAAATCAGTGCTTGATGGTCGTAATGCTTCGGTAGTCTCATCCTGATGTCGTTAAAGGCCCTGTTATACTGCTTCACCTGCGCCCGTTCCTGATAAATCGTCCTGATGTTTCGCTCGGCTTCTTCTTCTAGCCCGAAAATGCCGTTGTGGTTGAGCGCTAATTCGTTCCATAGGTCATGTTCGCTGTCCCATCCACCCTTCAAATCAAGTACCCAATTGCCATGGTCGTCATGATGTCCAGTGGAGACTAGCCGATTTCTGTTCACAGCCCATTTGCCGTTCACCCAAGTCTGAGCTTGACCTCGCAGACACTCCAAAATGATCTTGACCCGCTTTTCTGGGTTGTCAGGATGTTTCTCATTCAACCGACTGATCATTTGGTTCTGAAAGTTCTCAAGTGACTCATAAGGGTTTCCCTTAAACAAGGGATACTTCATAATGTCTTTACTCGACATGTTGACCTAGACGAATTCAACCAACATTTTCATGAGTATCACTGAAATTCAGCGCATAAATAATACATGGTAAAAGTAACTATGTTATCCAGCGAGTGCCACCTCCGCCTTTTAACTAGCTACCTTACCCTTCCTTTCTGATCGGTTCTTGGGCGTCTTCCTTCCTCTTGGCAAGCTCCCAGCTCTAAACCAAGGCCTATCTCCTTTATTCCCGAGTTTCAATTCGCTCTTCGCCGCTTTCGTGTTCCTCGCTCTCCTCCTCGCTTTCCCAGTCATCGGTCGCATCGAAGAAGTCTTCCATCGGGGTACCTTCACTGACATCCTCGGTCTGCACGCCTACATCATGAGTCTGCACCCAAACTATCTGCACCATGTTCACTACCCCCTGGATTGGCTGGCCTACAACCACTGTAGGGGCAGGCCGTGGAGGGCAGCTACTAGAGCGCAGGATAGGATCATACATAAAGTCTGAATCAGGGGAATACTCACTCGACGCCTGGAGCCTATCTTCTCTCTCCTGAATGACTTCGGCACTCGGAGTAGGTGATCCTGGCGGCGAGTTTTCATGGGGGTGCTGGAGCTCGTTCCTCTCGATGTAGAAGCCGTTAACCCCAAGCCGTTGGGGGCGTGCTTCGACCAGTTCTCCAGCCTCGTTCCACATCAGCTCCGGTATATCTTCTTGTTGACCAGGTGGTGGATTCTCCCAGCCATTCCCCTGAGGCCATGGTTGTTGAGGCTCTTCGGGAATTACCTCTCTCAGCAACGCTTCTGCTTGCTGATCCAGGTTCGAGGGCTGAGTATCGGTGGAGACATAGTCTGGGAGGTCCTGTTCTTCTTCTTCGGGTTCGACGCTTTGGCAGACTTCCTCTTCCTCTTGCTGTTCTTCTACTTCCACTGCTGGCTCCAGGGATCGTAACCTTTCCAGGATCCCTCGAGCTGCTGTATCTACCTCTGCCCGAGCACTCATAAGCCTCTCAATGCTTTCCCTCGTCCTTCGGATGAGCGTCGGGTTGGTCCTGGCAACTTCGTTGATCGTCAGCCCTAGTACCTCAGTGGTTTCCGGTATTAGGGCGCGTGCTCCGTCTGTAGCCTCATCTTCCCTCTGCGCACTTTCGCTTGATTTGCGGAAGAAGTCCAGCCTTGGTATCTGCTCTGGCTCAGAGTCCGTCTCGGCACTCTAGCGACGATTGACCAGGGGGTTGCCGCGACCTTGGAGTGGAGAGTCGGGACTAAGACGTATCCCTCTCCTCCTTGCTCGTAAAGTCGTGTAGTCTTGTCTCATCCTGATCGTCTGCTGGACCCGACGAATTCCTTCCGTGAGTGAATACTGAGCGGCGACCTCTTCTTCTGGATTGCTGATCTGAGCTCAGACAGCCTCGGCTTGTTCGACCAAGTGACCGAGTTGGGTGTAGACATGTAGGAAGTCTGCACCGCAGAGCCGGAGGATCTCACGTTGACTTTCGGCCAGCTGTTGAGAAAGGGCTGATTGACTGCCCTGGCTGGTGATGTTGATGTGGTGAGTGAGACGTCCTTGCAGCATTCCCAGAGCGAAGTTGAGCCTCGTATCCAAGCTTCCCATGGTCGCATGGAAGTCCCGACGAAACGAGTCGACAACCTGATCTCTGATGTGATCCAGGATGTGCGCCAGGTAGTTCCCAACTGTCTGCCCTTTGACCGTTAAGTTCTCCGAGAAGTCGGAGCCCATGTCATATAGTCGAGCGACAGTAGCTGTGAGAGTTCGGAGGGACCTATCAACGCTTCCAAGTCGGAGATCAAGGGCGAGGACGGCCTGTCGTAGCCCGGACACAATTTCGTTGGTATGCCCGTATGGACCGACCACTCCGTCCAAGCGTCGGTGAAAAGCGTCGAGTCGGTCTCGGAGGTCAGCCAGAGTGGATTCCAAACGTTCTCCAGATTGGGATTGAGGTAGCGCCAATCGTTGTCACACTTCTTGTAGTATTCTCCGAGCGCCTTGATAGAATGAGGAGCCTGCTTCGCTGATTTGCCGTTCCACCCATGTCCGTAGCTGTTCAAGGCCTGGAAGAATAACTTCTCGATGTCGGAGTCGTTGAGCAATGACGAATACCAGGGAAGAAAACCAGATGATGTAAAGTGTAAACCAGAAACAAGTCCAACCAGCTTGCCACAGTTCCATCGATGGCATAGTGTCTTAGCTAGAGCGTAGTTACCTTGGTAGACTTGAGCGAGTACTTGGTGTAGGAAGTGTGAGTGTTCGAGTAGGGTGTATTCGAACGCTTTATATTGTTGGGAACAGGTGAGGAGTTCTTGCTCTACTGGTGTTGGGCCTCGGAGTACTTCCCAATTGAGGTGTGTTCCCTTCAGTAGGCGATCTAGGTGTTTGAGCAGGACCTTTCTTCCTGTCCTCTCGTGTTTCTCGGCGGCGAATTGAATCTCCAGGGCGGATAGTATAACCGACCGGTAGGGTTCTAAAATAGGGGTGTTTGAGCGCTTCTTACCTCGATAGAAGTTTATCGTGCGAAATGCCGATTTAACTTCTCCTTCGAATGTGCGAAGTGCTCTAACAAAACTCCGATAGAGTGTGTAAGCCTGTTCGAGCTGTAAGCGATACGCTTATCGTCTTATCAGCACGGTTTTGTGTCAGGCACAGAAGAAACCCTCCCGGGGCAGAGCAATACTTACTGATCGATAGTGGGTATTGCACTACAAAACAGCAAGATTGATTATCCCAGGATTGGAGCAAAATTATAATGTTAGGATCGGTATTCTCGGACGAAGTGGCTAGTCCGAGCGTACCGGAACAAGTCCCTGCTTCCTCCTTTCGTACTATTGTAGCTTGGAGAGTAGAGTAGTAAAGGTTTAGATGTACTATTAATAAGCGAGCTAAAGGCTCGAGCTTGAATTAATAGTAGAGCAGAGTTTCAATCAAAGGGGTACAGTTATGATTGAGAGTACAAAATAATTTTGCTGAGGGACAATGCCCCGCTCAGCTGGCACTTATATAGACTTTCTACTATTCACTACTTGCTACCTACTGCTACTGGAACCGCCTCACCATTGGACAGGACAGTATGTTTCAGTGTGAGTTGCTACCCACCTGTGTCGACACCAAGTCCTAGCACCGAGTTGCTACCACCCTTGTGTCGACATAAAATAAAGTGACATCACCTGTGTCCACTCCGAATACTTCCTTCCCTATTAGGTAGGCTTCCTTCTAACCTCCGTTGCTCCGAAGCTTCTTCCGTGCTTCTTCCGATCCCATCGCTTATCACATGTTAATCCTTTCCGCCGATCTTCCCACTGATCCTTCCTTGGTTTGCCGAGCACATGCTTCCAGGCTGCTCCGTTATCTCGGCTGAGCTTCTGCCGCTAATCAGTGATCATGGGGCTAGTCGTGATCTCGGGATTCGCGACTGGCAACGCTTGCCGATCTTCTGAGGTTAATCTCGGCGGCTGTGTAAAATAGGCTTCTAGCCTAATGTGCCTAGCCGCTATTGCAATGTCCGATAGCTGTAGTCCGGTGCCCGTCGTTAACCTGAATCGCTGACCGATGTGTCGAGGCCCGCGCCATTCGTCAACTGTAATAACCCCTGTATCTGATGTTTGCCAAGCCTTTAGGAATCCTTCGATTGCTTCTTCCGAGAGTTCGATTATGTCCGAGGGCGGTATCAAGTATACCGGCCAATCGACTTCCACTGCGACGTAAGGGCACAAGGTCTGGTGACGATGCTGATTGATCCAAGCTCTCACGCAGACCTTCATTGCATACATATCCCTATCGCTGAGCCATATGGTTACTTCGTGATCATATGCGCTCATTCCGCGGTTCGGTAATGGTTGGTCTTCTGTTGTTTCCGAAGGCCCAGGCCTGTGCCGAATCTTGACATCGGCTGCCTCCTTCACCACTAACCGTTCCACGAAATTCTTGAGGAGCCATTCCGAAAGAACCCAGCTACATTGGTATGCTAAGTAGCAATTACTGCACACCAGACTCTCGTGAACTAGACGTCTGGTTGCACCTCGTCGATAACGTCTTTTCTGCAGGAGTTCGGTATACCTCGCGACATTACTGCTCTCCATAGTTCCTAGGCCTCGTATTCGTGGAGGAGGAGTGTGTCCAATATGCATCCTAGCCATTGTTGACCGTATGCCTACTGAATCATCACTCTCGCTCGATTCGACTTCGTTGCTCGCAGTTACCTCGTTAGGTACTGGCTGTAGTAGCGGACCTGTGTCATCCCCAGGTCGATAGCTTTGAAGCCCTTGCTCATAAGCTGGATTCAGTTGCATAATTCGGTGTGTGAATTGTCTGATACCACACCGCATTAGCTAACCACGATTTTCGTAACACATAGTAACATCTAGTGAGTCTGGTGCTCTCGCTTTGAGCCGTCGGAATTCGTCATTGTAGGCTCTGATGCTTGATCCTTTCTGTTGGATGCATAGTAGGTGGAATAGTGCTTCCTGTTCTCCTACTATCGGATGTCCTGCTCGGATCCTCATCCAATCGATCATCTCCTTGAATGATTTGAACATGCCTGTCCCAGCCGCATTGATGATTGCTGGTACTGGTTTGAGCTTCCCTTGGTTGTCGAATGATGTCAATGTTTGCTTCTCTGCAAACCAATCATAACTGTCGCCTTCGAGTGCTGCGAATAGGCTCTTCGCAATCTCCTCCTCATCCTTGACTCCATGCTGTGCCAGCTTCGATACATATTGACTAATCCACAGATCAATGTCCTCATTTCGCTTGCCATAGTACTTTGGCAATTTGATGCTGTGCTTATTGAGTTGTGTCTGAAGAGTTTGTAGTTGAGTCTCCAGTGTTTGTACCCTCTGGTCGGTTGTCGACATTATCATATGTTGCTATTGGTACTGCTGGTGGCGAATAGGTAGGTGGGTTTTCTGGCGTTGTTGGTGTTTGGGTTGCTACTGAACCGCCTGTTGGAACTTGGATAGTAATTCCTCGTGCACGAAATGTTCGTAGTGCATATGGCCTTAGAGTTCGAGATAACTCTTCGTCTGATGATACTGAATCGTTGGACGGGCGTTCGTTCCATGCGTATATTTCTCGAATTCGCTGAGCTTCGTGCCTGAGAAAGTCTGCGTGCTCGAGTATGTTTCTTGCAGTGTTCTCTGTTGAGTTGACTGCTGCCAATAGCGCCTGATAACCTTCCTGACTTGCTTCGACTGTGCGTCCTAGCGAAAGGAGTGCTTCTCGCAAGTTGTTGATATCTTGTGCAACGTTCGGAGTTGCTTGAACTATTCTTGTAAGTTCAGTGGTTGCTATCTCGACTGCTTGGATACGCTGTTCGTATGTACTGAGTGTAGAATGAATTTGTCCTATTTCCTCTTGCACTACTGCTATCTCAGAGGTGACTTGTTGATTCAGGAGTATGACTGCTCGATCTAGTGCATCGTCGTTTTGATGCAGTGTTGCCACTTGTGCTCCTAGTCCGTTGGTATTAATCTCGAGTGCTTCGAGTCGATTTCCAACTGTAGTTGCGTATGCTGCGCTCGGCAGATTGTTGTTTGCCTGAGCCCTAGCCAGACTGGATTGTACTCTGTCAAGTTGGACTACCCTTTGTCGTAGGTATCGTATGACTGGTGGATATTCGTCACTTGATTGATAGTTCGTTCCCCAGAGGATATCATGTTCTAGTTCCAATCTTGCTAGTCGTCCTTAGATATGGTTGAGCTCCTGCTGCAGTCCTGTTCTGCCTCGGTTGTTCATTCGAGTATTTGGATGTTCGTTCGTTCTATGACCGTTACTTCCTCCAGTTCCGTTCTCTGGCTGGTTCATGAACTTTCCTTCTCAAGTACTGCTTCAGGTGGGGTGTTATAAGGTACAGCAGACCAAACCGTTCCTTTCTCGTCGAATGTAGCAATAGTAGATGGTACTGTCACTACTTTGGTTGTTGTTGATTGTGTGCTTCCAACTGCAGGGCAACCAGATGCCTTTGCTATTGGATACACTTTGTTGGTGAAGGGGTTATGATAGTAGATGGTTGATTTGAGTGAGTCGTAAGTGTTCTCCAGGATTGTGCACTTGTCCTAGGGAATGGGTTTGCTAATCTCGAAACTAGCGGCATCGATAGGGACTTGAGGTCGACGGTCCTCACCTCGATAAAACACTAGCCAAGAACCTTGCCCGTGAGAGGTGGTGTTAAAACTAGTGAGTGATCTTTCGATCCAATGTTAGAGGTGTAGGTCCGGAGTTACACCGGGTTCGATCCTTTTGCCTAAGCAGTGGTATGTTGTGCAGAGGTGATCTATCTACCCACGTATGGCTGTACCACGTGGTCCCCTTACTATCCTTCCTAGTTGTAGTCCTGATACGGGATACTTTCAGATACAAGGTAAGCAAGAGCAGATTGGTATTTCCAAGAGGCGTAGTAGTACAAAGCACACAGTAATAATCGTTAAGCTACGATGATCACCAGTGTGTTAAGAGGATCGAAAGATGGGGAATGAGGGCCTACTTCTAACCCTATTTATGCTCTTCAGATAATTCATTTTCTGTCCCATATCTTACTCATCTCCTTCCACATTACTCCACTCAGCTCCACTTTGCTCCACCATTGCCTTACTCATGCTGTGCTACTGAGTGCCACCTTGCTCCAAGATTTGTAAGATTGTCTCCACTATTGCAGAGCCTTTGTGGCATTGCTGACTGAGACATAGTTCCAAGTCGGAGTGATGAGTCAGTACTCCATTATAACGTCGAGGTCTTCATTGGGGACTCTGGCTCTTGGTGCAATGTAAGCAGCTCGATATGTGACCTTCCGTTGTTCATCCCGTGGCCCGAAGGGTGAGAGTGTAACTCGGACATCAGTATTGAGATGTCGAGTTGGTGTAGTGTATGGTCCAATACACAGCTGGAATTGTATGTGCTCCGCTGGTGGATGCCTCTGAGTTCGAGTAACTAGCCATGCTTTGCCATTGAGTCGAACATCGCGAATGTAATGCCATATCCTTCGTTGGAGTGCCAGTTGTAACTGTCTGGTTTCCAGGTTCGCATCCCTTGGTAGGTAGAGGTTTGCTTGCACTGTAGAAGCTGGACATGGGTCATGCAGCTCTGGTTTGTACCATCCTAGTATCTTCCAAGTTATTGGGTCTGCATCTCGAGGAGTTCGAGTAGTGACAGTGAGTTCTTCATGTCGCTTGGGTACTATTGGATTTGGTGGATTGGCATGGAGTTGTTCTTGTGTTCGATATTGAATTTCAATGTGGCAGTTGCGAGTTTCAGTTGTAGCATGGCATACTACAAAGTATATCTCATAGAGAGCCATGTACGTCTGGGCACACGTCTGACAGTGCTGGAATGCCAGTGTCGTCTCTATTAGGATTTATTTAGCCTTTAGTCGATTAGGCGTTAGGCTTTAGTAGTTGTGCTTCTGGGCTTCTGGACTTCTGGTGTTCTAGAGCGCTTCTTGAGTTCTTTTGATCGGGTCGGGTCGGACGTATATGGTCGGTAGTGTTAAGGTAACGGTCGGTGGTGTTAAGTGCCTCGTGAGTTTACGTATGGTTGCTAGGTGTTCGCGTATTGCCGTTGATGCCGGTGATACCGGTGACCGTTGTCTTGGGCGCGTGATCGGTAGTTTGGTCGCGTTGCTGCTGGGCCGGTTACTGGTCACGTTTGGAGTGCCGATCCTGTTGATCTGCTGATCGCGTCGATCGTGATGCGAAGTTTTGAGCGGATCCTTTCACTATGTGGTGTTCGACTTTGTTGATCTGGATACCATTCGTCTGATTCGGAGGTCCTTGCTTTCGCATTGTCCTCTGGTATACAGTGCCCTCATAGTACTTTGTTGTATTGAGCAGTGTCATGTACTGCGTGGTTCCAACTGCATAGAAGCCCGTCTTGTCGGCTAGGTAGTTGATGTATCGCATCGTCTCGTTGCCTGCTGAATGGTAATGGCTCCATCGCATCATTCAGTTAGTGATTGCAATCAACAGGTCTCGTCGGTATGCACAAATTTGTGCTGCTGAATGGTAGATGCCCATGATGTTCCTGTATGTCGGTTTGTGGTTGAAGTCGATTTGCCCTTCATTAAGAGCTCGTACTTCGAGTTCAACTGTATAGGTAAGGAATGCGTCATCATTGAGTCTTCGAATTGATGCCGTTCGAGCATTGCTAAGCCTGATCAGCTCGCCGTTTGGTGGGTCTGGGATCATAAGTTTAGGACCTTGCTTCTTGGTGGTATGGATTGAGTGCCACTTGTCATAGAGGTCATCGAAGTACTTCCCTGGGCATAGGGGTACGATCTCTTCTTCGTAGTTCTCTTGGTTGAAGCGGTTACAGAACTGTGGCCATTGATAATGTTCAGTAGGTGGCCTGAGTACGAATGTCCAATCAGGTGCATCTTCGGGAGTGGAGAAGGCATGTAGTTCATTGAAGATAGGTGTAGTTGAGTAATGGTTGTCTTCAAGAGATGACTAGTTTGCTTGAGTTCGAGTTGATGAGTCTTCAGCTCAAATTGCTTCATCTTTTATACCATGTCTGCTGGTATATCACCTTTCTCTTGCCTATTTTGTTTCTCTCTGTCTTCGTCTTGAGGTGCCACTGTGATGTCATTGATTGGTAAGGCCATCGGAGGTCTTACTCATCATTTGCATTGTGGCTCCTAAGTCAGCTCCATCAGGTGGAGTGCACGTGATGTGGTTATTCCCTAATTCGTCTTCATTCGGTGATCCATTGACTAAGGTCTGGTGGCCTCATCGCCTGAGGGTACTTTTTGTGAAAGTCTTCCACTGCTTGATAGGGGTTCTCTTGAGATTGTCAAGTGGCTCCCAAGTATGCTCTTGGTATCCTTTCCATTGAATAAGATACTGAATCTTGTTTCGATGCTGCCTTGTGTCATGAATCTTCTCCACTTCGTATTCTGCTTCTCCCTCTACTTCAATAGGGGGTGGTTCATCCAATGTGGGTCTTCCAGGGTATTCCTTTCATTTGTAAGGCCTGAGAAGACTCGCATGAAACACCGAGTGTATCGGAAGGGTTTCGGGTAAGCGTAATCTGAATGACACTTGTCCGACTGCCTTCTCGACTTTATAAGGACCTGCCCACTTCATTGCAAGCTTCTTCATTGGTTCCAGTCGACTGAGATTCTTCATGTCTAGTAACACTTCATCTCCTGACTTGTACTCCAGCAGTTTGCCTCGATGCAGGTCTGCATAAAGCTTCATTGCCTCGTTCGCTTGCCTAATCGAGTTGTAGGCTTCTTGCTATACTTGTCGAAGCTCCTCTAGGTGATTTATTGCTTCTGGGACATTTGAGTCCCCGGTTTCCGCTACGTCCAGGTGAGGGTGCCATCCATACAGCGTATAGAATGGTGACTGATGCGTAGTGCTGTGTTTCCGATTGTTGTAGGCAAATTCTGCCATATCGATGTACTCTGCCCAATCTGTTTGATGGTAGGACACGTAGCAGCATAAGTACTGCTCCAGTTCTTGATTGAGTTGCTCAGTTTGACCGTCAGTTTGTGGGTGGTATGCTGTACTAGTTTTCCAATCGACATCAATGAGTCTACAGAACTCCTTAAGGAATTGCACCATGAAGTTGCTACCTCGGTCGGAGATTACTTGTTTAGGGGCCCCATAGTATTTGAAGATGTATTGGCGGAACAAGCATGCCAACTGCTTAGCATTGGGTATTCCCTGGCAAGGGATGAACTTCCCCATTTTGGTGAGCTTGTCCACTATAATAAGTATCGAACTGTAGCCTTCATTGCTGACTGGTAAATCAGTGATTAGGTCACAGGTTATGGTTTCCCATGGTTGATATGGTGCCTTCAACGGTTGGAGGGGTGGATTTCAAAACTGTCGAATTGGTTTTACACATTGATATATGTCGCAGGATGTGGTATATTCTCGGATCATCTCTTCCATCTTTGGCCAATAGTACGCTCGCTTTACAAGCTCTATGGTCTTTTCTGCTCCTAGGTGGCCTGCAAGTTTGTGGTCATGGCGCCTTCGGATTAGCAACGATTTTAGGTTGGCGGATGGCGGGACATATAATGCACTGGATACATAGTGCAAGCCATTCCTGTAACTGTAGCCGTTGCTCTTCTTGATTGCCATAATTTTCTGCTTCGCCTCTTCGGAGTTGTAGTGTCTCTTGATGGTTCGAATAATCGGATCAGAGATAGTGACCATTTCTGTCTCTAGTCAGTATAGGCCATTGATCTCAGTTCGTCGCAATGTCTGCTGCTCGATCATGTCAGGTGGTAGCAAGGTAACTCCCAAGTTATCCTTGTCCTCTGGTATATAGTCGGGTCGTCATGATAGTGCATCTGCTTGATTCTTCTTGCCTGGCCAATGGAGAATTTTGAAGTTATATCGTGATAACTCTAGTGCCCATCTTGCTTGACGTCTTGTCAGATTCTGAGCTGTCATGAAGTATCGGAGA
Organism: Sanghuangporus sanghuang; assembly: GCA_009806525.1. NCBI lineage: Eukaryota > Fungi > Basidiomycota > Agaricomycetes > Hymenochaetales > Hymenochaetaceae > Sanghuangporus > Sanghuangporus sanghuang. Next base: position 871,764 of record VVIT01000014.1, on the reverse strand, counting down.
TTTGCATGATCGCTTCGGATGGTTAATGGTTCCTTTGTTCCTTCCAGTAAGTGTCTCCAATGTCCGAGTGCTTCCATGATTGCTAGCATCTCCTTATCATGCGTTGGATAATTTCGTTGAGCACTGGATAGTGTCTTCGACATGAAACCTAGCAGTCTCAGTTCTCCTTGGCTGTCTTCTTGCTGTAAGACTGCTCCAATCGCTACATCAGATGCATCGGTTTTTAATGTATATGATTTGTCAGGCTTTGGCATTGCTAGTGCCACTTCGGTTTTGAATGCTTTCTTGATAGCTTCGAATGCTTTGTCCTGTGCTTCCATCCAAATGAACTTGTGATCCTTTTTGATGAGTTCGCCAATTGGTGTGTATAAGTTGGCGTAGTTCCTAATGAATCTTTGGTAGAAATTGCAAAAGCTTTGGAACTTTCGGATCTGTCATTTCGTCTTTGGTGTTGGCCATTCTCAAATCGCTTTCAGCTTGTAAGGATCCATCTGGATGCCTTTCATTCCTACTATAAATCCCAGGTAGTTGAGTTGGGTTTGGAGGAAATGACATTTCTCGATCTTGAGGTAAATGTCGAGCTCTCGGCATTTCTGTAGAATTGCCCTGAGGAGTGTCCAATGCTCCTCTTCAGTTTGCGCTTGGCCAATGAGGTCGTCTAGGTATACTAGCACCTCTTCCGTTCTGAGCCAGTATTCGAAGTTGTCGTTCATGAATCATTGGAATATTGCAGGTGAGTTCTTCATTCCAAACATCATGACCTTTGGTTTGTAGACTGCATTGCCAACTCTGAATGCTGCCTTCCATTCGTCTCCCTCTCAAATTCTCAGGTTGTTGTATCCTGATCGCATATCAAGTGTGAAGAAGACTTTTCCTTTCTCTAGTTTCTCTGGTAGAACGCTCATGATCGGTATGGGGTATGGATCTGATACTGTGGCATCGTTAATATCCCAGTAGTCAGTTACTGCTCGTGCTCCTCCATCTTTCTTTCCTACAAAGAAGACTGGTGCTGCTACCGGACATGGTTCATGTGGGTGAACCTTCTCGATCCATCCTTTGTCCAATAGTTCCTAGACATAGGTGTTGAGTGCTGCCTGCTCTTCTCAAGTGAGCTTGATAATTGGCCTTGGTTTTGGTAGTGGTACTCCTTCTTTGAGGTTTATCGCCATGTCCCATTTTGTATGTTTGGGTAACCTCCTTGATTTGTCTGGATCAAATACATCTGCATAGTCTGCAATTTGCTTTGGTAGGAGTTTTCACCAATCTCGCTTTGCTGTGCTGAGTAATCCTTCTGCAGCTGCCTTCTGCTGTGAGTACTGCTGTGATACTGAACTAGCTTTGTTCAGTGGTTGTGAAACCTGGTCTTGCTGCCTTGGTGACCAATTTTGTTTAAGGTCTAGGTCTAGCTTTTCAGCGAGCTCTTCCTTTCTAGTAAGGGTAATTGGTTGGTTGGTCGTCCTGAGCCTTTCGATGTCTAGTAGCTCTATATCGTACATAGGAGTGTCTTCTGTTGTCTCCTGTTTGTTCTGCATGTCAATATCGCTGTCTTCTGCTGCCCATCTTGTACGCTTCGGTGTGGGGATAGCTTCCTTGACTGGTATTGGTCTCGATGTCCAATGTCATTTTGTTCCTGCTACCACTTTCTCTGTCCTTTGTTCCTCTCGTGGATGAATATAGACTGTTATCCCAGGATCTTCCTTTGGTACCAGCTGAGTTTGTTCGATGTCTGGTTTCTTCTGTGGTAGTGGCATTCTCTGTCTTAAAGGCTGTTTCTTCCATCGCTTAGGAGGGTCATTTATTTCCTCCTGTTCGTCATGGCTGCGCTTGCCTGTTACTTCTGTAACTTCGTCTTCGGATGTCTGGTACAATTGCTGTGCTGGGATCATCCTTCGTGGTATGTGCCTTGTTTGTCGTTGCACTATACTCGTCTGTTCTGATGGTTGCCTTGGTATAGAGTCTGGTATATTTTCCATGCTCGGACTCTTCGGTACATCAGCCTTCTTTGGCTGCTCCAGTTGTGGTGTTCCTGGTCATGTCATTGGTTTCGCTTGCGGCTTCGACTCTTGAGGGTTTCCATTGTTACTTTCCCTCCATGGTGCGAATAGTATTCCTGGTGCTCCAGAGTGTCGATAGTTGCCTCTGTTCAGAGCTTGTTTCTTTGTGTCTTGCCTAGGTCTAGTCTTGTCAGATTTACCTTTCCTTTGCCGCTTTCGTTTGCGCCTCCTGCACTTTCGCTTCTTGGTGGCTTGTATGACACTAAGCTTGAATGGTATTGCGTTACCATTCCGATTCCATATCTGATTCTTCCAATCAATTTCTGGATTGACTTTGGCCAAATAGTCAATGCCTAGAATAACTTGATCTTGTCCTGTAGTCGCTACTGCCAGTGTCTGTGGCTATGGCTTAGGTCTATCAAAGATTAATGTATAGACCTCGTGTGTGATTGCTCCTCCTTGGTTAGGGCTTCCATTGGCATTATTCAGGGGTCGAGGGTGATCAAGCCTCTTCTTGAATAGGTTATGGTGTCGTACCAAGTTCGGATGAATCGTACTACAAGTTGCTCCAGAATCGATTAATGCTTGGACTGCTAGGGTCTTCGTTCCAACCTTCACTCGAATAGGTAATCGAGGATGCAATGCATGTATTGGCAATCGCTTATTGTACATCGCTTCACTGGGGTTGAACCCAGGAGGTATGAATCACTGGTTGTTGAAACCATTGTTCTTGTCACCCTTGTTACACTCACATCGCACAGTCTCGTTTGATGGAGGTCTTAGTCTTTTCCCTGTTGCTCTTTACTTGCTAGGGATTTGCGGAAGTTGGTTCGATATTCTTCGTCGTGCTTGCATGTATATCCTGCTGCTTCATCTCCTCTAGCCCATGCTATGTGATCATAGTGGACTGGTTTTTGATAATGCGGATTGGGACATGTCTCCTTGAAGTTTACAGCTCGTGCTGTCATTGGCTTTTGTTTCTGACCATTGGTTCACTTCTTCAGCTGTCCTGAGGAAGAACCCTTTTGCTTCCTTGGTGCCTTGCAATTCCTTGAGTAGTGTCCAGTCTTCCCACAGTTGTAGCATTTTGCTTCCTTCTTTGGCAAGCCTCGGAGTGCATCTACATCCATGGCGTCTGGATCTCGTCTCATCTGTTGAACTGGTGGTCAGTATGATGATTGCCCATTTGTCTTGAATCTTGGAGTGTATGTCTGGCTTCCGATCAACTTCTGTCTTGCATCAACGTCTGCTAGGTTGGTTGTCCATGTTATCCATTCGTCAAGCTTGTACTTTTCGAAAGTGTCAGGCTGTACAGATTCGACTCGTCGTTTGACCCAGTTGTCTAGTCCTTTGACATAGATGTACTTGAGCATAGTAACATCTAATGAGTCTGGTGCTCTCACTTTGAGTCGTCAGAATTTGTCATTATAGGCTCTGATGCTTGATCCTTTCTGTTGGATGCATAGTAGGTGGAATAGTGCTTCCTGTTCTCCTACTATCGGATGTCCTGCTCGGATCCTCATCCAATCGATCATCTCCTTGAATGATTTGAACATGCCTGTCCCAGCTGCATTGATGATTGCTGGTACTGGTTTGAGCTTTCCTTGGTTGTCGAATGATGTCAATGTTTGCTTCTCTGCAAACCAATCATAACTGTCGCCTTCGAGTGCTGCGAATAGGCTCTTCGCAATCTCCTCCTCATCCTTGACTCCATGCTGTGCCAGCTTCGATACATATTGACTAATCCACAGATCAATATCCTTGTTTTGCTTGCCATAGTACTTTAGCAATTTGATGCTGTGTTTATTGAGTTATGTCTGAAGAGTTTGTAGTTGAGTCTCCAGCGTTTGTACCCTCTGGTCGGTTGTCGACATTATCATATGTTGCTATTGGTACTGCTAGTGGCAAATAAGTGGGTGGGTTTTCCGGCATTGTTGGTGTTTGGGTTGCTACTGAACCGCCTGTTGGAACTTGGATAGTAATTCCTCGTGCATGAAATGTTCGTAGTGCGTATGGCCTTAGAGTTCGAGATAACTCTTCGTCTGATGATACTGAATCGTCGAAAGGGCATTTGTTCCATGCGTATATTTCTCGGATTCGCTGAGCTTCGTGCCTGAGAAAGTCTGCGTGCTCGAGTATGTTCCTTGCAGTGTTCTCTGTTGAGTTGACTGCCACCAATAGTGCCTGATAACCTTCCTGACTTGCTTCAACTGTGCGTCCTAGCGAAAGAAGTGCTTCTCGCAAGTTGTTGATATCTTGTGCAACATTTGGAGTTGCCTGAACTATTCTTGTAAGTTCAGTGGTTGCTATCTTGACTGCTTGGATACGCTGTTTGTATGCACTGAGTGTAGAACGAATTTGTCCTATTTCCTCTTGCACTACTGTTATCTCAGAGGTGACTTATTGATTCAGGAGTATGACTGCTCGATCTAGTGCATCGTCGTTTCGATGCAGTGTTGCCACTTGTGCTCCTAGTCTATTGGTATTAATCTCGAGTGCTTCGAGTCGATTTCCAACTGTAGTTGCATATGCTGCGCTCGGCAGATTGTTGTTTGCCTGAGCCCTAGCCAGACTGGATTGTACTCCGTCAAGTTGGACTACCCTCTGTTGTAGGTATCATATGACTGGTAGATATTCATTGCTTGATTGATAGTTCATTCCCCAAAGGATATCGCGTTCTAGTTCCAATCTTGCCAGTCATCCTTGGATATGGTTGAGCTCCTGCTGCAGTCCTGTTCTGCCTCGGTTGTTCGTTCGAGTATTTGGATGTTCGTTTGTTCTATGACTGTTACTTCCTCCAGTTCCGTTCTCTGGCTGGTTCATGAACGTTCCTTCTCAAGTACTGCTTTGGGTGAGGTGTTATAAGGTACAGCAGACCAAACCGTTCCTTTCTCGTCGAATGTAGCAATAGTAGATGGTACTGTCGCTACTTTGGTTGTTGTTGATTGTGTGCTTCCAACTGCAGGGCAACCAGATGCCTTTGCTATTGGATACACTTTGTTGGTGAAGGGGTTATGATAATAGATGGTTGATTTGAGTGAGTCGTATGTGTTCTCCAGGATTGTGCACTTGTCCTAGGGAATGGGTTTGCTAATCTCAAAACTAGCGGCATTGATAGGGACTTGAGGTCGACAGTCCTCGCCTCGATAAAACACTAGCTAAGAACCTTGCCCATGAGAGGTGGTGTTAAAACTAGTGAGTGATCTTTTGATCCAATGTTAGAGGTGTAGGTCCAGAGTTACACCGGGTTCGATCCTTTTGCCTAAGCAGCGGTATGTTGTGCAGAGGTGATCTATCTACCCATGTCTGGCTATACCACGCGGTCCCCTTACTATCCTTCCTAGTCATGGTCCTGACCAGGGATACTTTCAGATACAAGGTAAGCAAGAGCAGATTGGTATTTCCAAGAGGCATAGTAGTACAAAGCACACAGTAATAATCGTTAAGCTACGATGATCACCAGTGTGTTAAGAGGATCGAAAGATGGGGAATGAGGGCCTACTTCTAACCCTATTTATGCTCTTCAGATAATTCATTTTCTGTCCCATATCTTACTCATCTCCTTCCACATTACTCCACTCAGCTCCACTTTGCTCCACCATTATCTTACTCATGCTGTGCCACCGAGTGCCACCTTGCTCTAAGATTTGTAAGATTGTCTCCACTATTGCAGAGCCTTTGTGGTGTTGCTGACTGAGACATAGTTCCAAGTCGGAGTGATGAGTCAGTACTCCATTATGACGTCGAGGTCTTCATTGGGGACTCTGGCTCTTGGTGTAATATAAGCGGCTCGATATGTGACCTTCCGTTGTTCATCCCTTGGCCCAAAGGGTGAGAGTGTAACTCGGACATCAGTATTGAGATGTCAAATTGGTGTAGTGTATGGTCCAATACACAGCTGGAACTGTATGTGCTCTGCTGGTGAATGCTTCTGAGTTCAAGTAACTAGCCATGCTTTGCCATTGAGTCGAACATCGCAAATGTAATGCCATATCCTTCGTTAGAGTGCCAGTTGTAACTGTCCGGTTTCCAGGTTCGCGTCCCTCTGTAGGTAGAGGTTTGCTTGCACTATAGAAGCTGGACATGGGTCATGCAGCTCTGGTTTGTACCATCCTAGTATCTTCCAAGTTACTGGGTCTGCATCTCAAGGGGTTCAAGTAGTGACAGTGAGTTCTTCATGTCGCTTGGGTACTATTGGATTTGGTGGATTGGCATGGAGTTGTTCTTGCGTTCGACGTTGAATTTCAATGTGGCAGTTGCGAGTTTCGGTTGTAGCATAGCATACTACGAAGTATATCTCATAGAGAGCCATGTACGTCCGGGCACACATCTGACAGTGCTAGAATGCCAGTGTCGTCTCCATTGGGATTTATTTAACCTTTAGTCGATTAGGCGTTAGGCTTTAGTAGTTGTGCTTCTGGACTTCTGGACTTCTGGTGTTCTAGAGCGCTTCTTGAGTTCTTTTGATTGGGTCAGGTCGGGCGTATATGGTCGGTAGTGTTAAGGTAATGGTCGGCAGTGTTAAGTGCCTCGCAGGTTTACGTATGGTTGCTAGGCGCTCGCGTATTGCCGTTGATGCTGGTGATACCGGTGACCGTTGTCTTGGGCGCGTGATCGGTAGTTTGGTCGCGTTACTGCTGGGCCGGTTACTGGTCACGTTCAGAGTGCTGATCCTGTTGATCTGCCAATCGCGTCGATCGTGATGCGAAGTTTTGAGCAGATCCTTTCAGCTAGACTACTACTATAACTATCTATCTCAGTCTTTGTGCTATCTACTTTCCTTTCCTTGCCAATTCCTTTCATTCCTTGTCAATTCCTACAGTTCCTACTCAATTCTGATCATACTGTGTGTTCTAGGTCATTCTACTAATTCCTCAGTGATTCCGGCTGATATGTTACAATCTCTGAGCTCTACAGTCATGGTTCTCTCAGTGTTGGAACTTTTAATGTTCTCGACTTGCTCTGTTAGCATTCTTTCATTCTAGACTGTTCTTGTTGCCTCTCCTCCTCAGAGCTAGGACTTAGGTTCTTCTTCCGATTTGGATTGCTGACTGTTGTTGTTGCTTTGCCTGAGTTAGTTGTAAAGGTCTTGCTCTCATTCTTTTCTTAACTATGGACATATACACTTCTCATTCCCGATCAGGGTTCCTTCGCTTAACTAGTGATCGTCGATCTCCATGCCTTCTGAGGCTCGGTCCCTGATCAGTGTGCCTTCTTCTTCCAGAAGTCCTATGGGTTTCCCCACCAGTGTTCTATCATCTACCGGAAAACTTCTTTTGTGTAGGTATGTTGTTATTCTTGTAAAGCCTTCTTCTGGCAGTATCGGAATCTTGATAGGTCCAATCACAAACTTAATTCTGTGTTCTATTACTATATTGGTAATTCTTTCATCTACAGTTGATACTCCTTCTGTATCAATAAGCCTAATGAATTCTTTTACTCTGGTTACTGTATTTTCTGCTATACGTCGTATTATTTCACTGGCTCCTCTGCTGTATGGTATGTCTATATTGATAGTAATAAATTGACATTCTTCTTTATGCTTCCGCTTTGGGAATTTAATCTGTACCCCTGCATTCATTAAGTATTCTCGTTTGTCATGTGAAAATGCTGCTATCATGTGCTTGGATGTTATGTAATTCGTATTGTGCTTTGGTATACCTCCTTCTGTAATATATCCTGCAAATACTCTGTGTGTTGTACATATGTCAAAGTTCATTGCTAATACTTCTGTCATAAGGAGCAATGAAATTATTGTACAATATACATCTCATCCTATTTGTTGTGCTTGTTTGCACTTCTCACAGTCCCCTTATATTTCTGGCCATTGGCTGGCTCGTGCTTGGTTAACAATTTTCTTCATTGTGGTTTCCAGTGTTCTTGTCTGGCATGTGAACATCTTGTCTGTATGCTGTCACATGTTGCTATAGCACTGACTAAAGCAATTTCTAATATATTGCCTTTTAGTACACAGCAGAACAGCTGGTATTTGTCGATGAGAGTGCTTGTGATCAGCGGGCTTTTCTTTGCAACACTGCTTGGGCCCTTGAGGGTTGCCGTGCGTGTTGCAAGCAGTTTTTCAATAGGGGGAAACAGTGATTCTGCCTCTTGTGGTGTGTCACAAGCTTCTGATTCACTCTGTTAGCTTCTCCGTCTTGCCAGCTATCAGCCTTGATGGGACAATTAACTGCACTATTGTATAGGGCACATTCAATACCAAATTGTTCATGGAATTCATCGCCAGCCTGTTGGACAAAATGCATCCCTTCCCTGGTAATCAATCAGTCATCATAATGGACAACTGTCTGATATACAAGGCTCCCAAGATTTGGGAGCTCATTGAATCTCAGTCTGTCTCACTAGCAATGCAAGTCGCAGCATGTACTGACCCCTTTGCTTAGGGGTGTCAGACTTGAATTTCTTCCTCCTTATTCACCAGACTACAATCCTATTGAACTTGCATTCTCTATAATCAAGTCCAGGCTTTGTGGAATCTGATGAGTTTATTTTATTTTCTCTTGCAGGCAGGAATCCATGCCTAGTTCTATAAAGTACTCAACATTCGCCGTTGTCTTCATCATAAGAACATACTGCTTTGACAGAACGACCAATGAGGATGCTGGCCGAAAGTTGATTTTAATGAAGTTGACACCAAGTGCATTTGGAATCACTTTTGGCCTTAAATGCTGGTACGTTGACCATCATAGGAGAATGGCAATGCCTGACAGTTTGATAGCTATTGCATTTGATGATGTACAATTGGATGGTAGATGTGACCCATCAGTTCTATCTTACATGCACTTCATGAGAAATCTCAAATGTAAGATTAAGGGACAGCACGCTCCCAATGAAAGACGATCGATACTCATTGTTCTAGTTGATGAGGGGTGCACTTTGTGCAAAATGTACATCAAACTGCAACACAACATAATGATGTGCATCAGAATGCCACCTCGCCGCAGTTCAAGGAGGTTTTCACAATGTTTCATCATGGTACCTCAACTCCAACAAAGGCCTGGGCAAACTTGTTAAAGGATATAGCGCTGATGAACACAATTGATGCACCTTAGTGAGTTCTTTTGAAGAGTATGCTTCTTTTTGATGAAGCATCTATAAATATCTATTTGATCTCACAGCATGACTTTGCTTTCCCATGAGATTGAGTCGATTGATCGATATTGATGTCTGTTCCCCTCTAACCACAATCGACATGTCTGTCAAATGCCAGGACGGAGATTTATGTAGGTCCTCATCCTCCACTCCTTGATATTCTCTGAAATTGTCTTAGACTTATCCGTGCCCACAAATTCTGGTAAGTGTCTTCTCTTATTCAGAGCTTATTTTCTTACTGAGTATGAGTTATTGTGGAGGATCTGAGTAACATCATCTACAAATAGAACAAGGCATGCCTTAAAGTTGAGGAAGCTCAGATGAGCAACATTGGTTACATCCGGGGCTATCGGGATGCAGTTCAGCATGTGGCGCTATGCATCCATGCACTTTTTGAGGTGAGCATGCATGCCTCGCAGCTTGCAGATGCCCTGTTCAACAAGGCAAAGTATATGAAAAATGAGTTGAATAACTTTTTTCTCCAGATGATAGAGGTGAGTTTTAGCACTTTCTTTCAAGGACTTATAGTTGCTTATATTCTCTTAGGAGATGATGGCAAATCTGGCCATTGAAGGAAGGCTTGCCTTTGATATCAGTTTAGAGATATTTGGCCAAGTTGGCTCAATACTTGCAAGGCTTAGGGCCTTTGTGACTTGTTTTAACTACTATGGCAAACTCAAGCTATCTACTTTTCTTTCGCATTTGGCTTCCTTATTAATTGGACTTAGGGATCTTACAGTGGAGGAGGGGAAGAAACCGGAAGCAATCCCTATAGTGATGGCACTTTTGAATGCCATATCAATGCAAACCAGTCCTTTGAAGGACTCCCTTGAAACTGTAGCAATAAGCCTATGATCACAGTGCAAAGACCAGATACGGGCACTAGAGTGCTTCCTGCAGGCCTTTCCACCTGTAGAATAGTCCACATGAATTATGGTCCTTTACTTTTTCATTAAAAAGAATCCAATTTGACAATTCGGTAACAATGCAGTGCATCCCTTAGAGATCAGAATGTCTTACTCTTCTATGGAACTTTTGGTAGAGCAGGTTGACATAACCATGGAGGATAGGGAATTTTTGTGCCAAATCTCCCACAATATAGAGAAGATTCAGGATGAGTTCAAAGGTCTCAAATTCAGGTATGGGTTGAAGGAGCCGAAGAAAGAGAAGGAGAAGAAGAAGGAGAAGGAGAAGGAGAAGGAGAAGGAGAAGGGGAAGGGGAAGGAGAAGGGTGATGTCATTTTTAGCCTACTCGGTAACTCTAAGAAATGTTCACCAATAATCTCGACATGGACTAGCAATATATTTGTGTCAAAGAGACTGGTCTGCCGAGTACCTCGACCAAGTGAGCTTGAAGTGCTACTGATCGAATAGAGCATAGGAGGGAGTAACAAAGTGTAGTAGAGGGGAAAGACAAAGAGAAGGCAAGGCTGAGTACAGAGGTGTCGAGTGTAGAGGAAGAGAGGGAAGTGAAGAAGAGGAGATGATTGTGTACTTTACTTTAGTCCAAGCTCTGTGTTCTCTGCTCCAAAAAGATTCAAAGAAAGCATGTGGTACTAGGCCACACTATATAATAGAGACTAGGTCAGGTGACCTAGATGTTAGTCAGCCAAGTCTTTATAAGATTCGGCTCGTCTGTATATAAGAGAGCCAGGGATAAATGATCCCCAATACCCACTTTGCCTCTTCTCACTATTATTGGTAACTCCTCCCCTTTCCTACACAGATCTCCCCCCACTTAAACTCTGTCTGAGCAGTGTCATGCACTCCTCTTGAGCTACCATTATGGGCTGTGAGTATCAGCTGTTATTGTTTAAAGCACTGAAAACAACTAAATGCCTCCACCTAGCCCTGAGTTCTAGAAGAATTCTCCAGCTGGAGAAATTCAGTCTAGGTATGTTTCCTTGGTTGAATGCTGTAGTACGCACACTCTCGAACTCTTTCGATCAGCATCTAAGATGGTAACTTCTGCAAAGTCTGCATCTTCAGATGCAGAAGTAGTGAAGAAGAAGCAGGAGGAGGAGGAGGAGGAGGGAGGAGGAGGAGGAGGAGAAGGCATTTGCAGATGGCATACACAAATGTTTTACATCTATGCATGAGCAAATTGGATCTGGAGTTAAGGATACCAAAGAAAAATTTGCCTTCTTATATGAGGAATTGCAAAAACAGAGAGAGCATTTGAAGAAAGACGAGAGCTATCTCAATTTTATAGGATTCCCCTTTTTTTTGGTATAATGGGAGGTTTGATATGTTATGTTTAATAGGTACTCTGGACAAAAGCAAATGAGGCAAATCCAGAACTTCTCAAGAGAGCATTGACCATTGTGTATGACGCAGTTGCTGCTTATGTGGATAGTCTACAATCCGCTGTTGACTATCAGACTCTCCTGGACATTGTCGAAGGCTGCGGTGGTGTTCGACCACAGGGAGGCGATGCTGGCATCAATATCTCAGAAGGTAAAAGGGGAACTGTCCCAGTCCAGTAGTGGCTCCAGAGAATCCAGAGACTCTCAGTTCAGATATGATGGCCACGCGCTGCAAAGGTCTGCCGCACGGTGGGATAATCCGCCATGGTGGTGAATCCTTCGATCGTAGGTGAGAAGCGCTGGAGGGAAATGGGACGGCGAAAGGCATGTGATCGAGGAATTGCCAATCTGGGGTTGAGTCACTGATCGCCTTTGATGACTTGGTACCAGACGGTGGCAGTGGGTTACGAGCGGCGAATCGAGCACAAAGACAAAAGAGAGATGGGGGAGATGGTCTTTTTAGGAGGGCTCTGTCTTAGAGTTTTCTGTGAGGTCTAGGTGCTATCTCCTATATTCCTGCCTTCTAGCTGTATGTACATGAATGCATTATATACTGTAGGCTGCTATCAACAAAGGTGATGGCAGCGGCAGGCGGTGAGGTATGACACGAGCACTGTGACAGCGGGGGCTGATATCAAGACACACTGCCAAGATGCTTAGTACCTGACAGCGCCCCAATCAAAAGAGATGCAATTGGGTACCGCACCTATATATCAGGGGCATCTGGATCAGTAAGGCGACAGGCTGTATGAATTTGAAACACCAAGGCGTCGAATAATACTAAATGGGGGAATATGCATAAGGGTGCCAGGGCGCTAACGCGCCCGGCGTGTGATGTGGTGAGATAAGGATATAAATTGTTTGAATAGATGACCCTGAACCAGGCCAGAGGTGGTCCGACAGTTCTGGCGGCGGGCGAACATCACCACTGCGGAGACATATACTTCTGCTGCAGCAGGGTACGTATCCGCTGCATCCTGCCAGATGGCCTTTCCAAGGTCGGGGGAGTCCGGGACATTGTCTTCCCAGAGAAATGGGGTAATTTCGAGGTGTGGCGGGGGTGTCGCAGTAGCGCCGCCACCAGCATTCGGTGAAGTCGGCAGAAGCCCGGCGGCCATTGATTGGATTATGTACTGCATAACAAAGGTGGAGGGTGAATTGGAGATGATAGTACATGGAAAGTCCTAGGTGTAGAGTAAGAGTGTGGGCTCCATACAGGCCTGTGCCACTGAACCGGTACAGGTTAGTGCGGCGCACTATATCTCCTTCTGACGAACTAAAAAAAATAATTAAAAAAAATGCTGGGTAGTGTAGGGGTAATTAGGTAGGAATGAGTGCGGCTGAAGGGGGTGGCGTGGTGGTATGTTGGCAGCCTGTGCCTGAGCTAGTCTTCTGTGGTGAGATCGATTGTCGGCAAGTGTTGGTGTAGTTCGGCGGCATCCGGTGTAGGGTTGACGGTGTTGGCGACAATTGGTTGTGGCAGGTTGGGAAAGTGTGGGTGGCGTTGTATAGTTTCTCAGAGCTCGGCGAGGTGATCTTCGATATCCTGGGCCGCGACAATTACTGTAAGTGAGTAGTGCTGAGATTGTAGCAAGATGGTGATAATATTGGCAGTACAGTCGCAAATGTCATCATCACCGCACTTGTCGAAAAGACGTAGGACTTGAATGATGGCATTGTGGGCGAGTTCTGATGCTGCGTCGGAGTAGATGATGGCATTTTCAAGGGATATGGGTCCCTCCCTTAGGATGGCAAGGGGGGCGTTAGGCAGAACGGCGTCACTGAGTGGTGCGCTGAGGATGACTGGGATTGTGGTGAGGGCGCCACCGACATGGAGCATTTCTTGAATGCGGCAGATGAGTGTGGCTTTGTCGGCGGGGGTCAGGTGGTGTGTGTTGCAGAGGTCTGGGATGACTTGAAGGAGTGCGGTGACGTGTCTGGCAGGGCATGGCATTGCCACGGGGAAGGCGTCGGCGAGGAGATCGCAAAACGTCTTCCAATTGTCGCCGGTGAGGTGCGGGTCTTGGCTGAGGAGTTGCTGTGTGTCTGGCATGGCCCAGATATACAGCAGGAAGATGAGTGTTGTCATGTCAGGGCAGGGATGTTGGAGACTGCAAAGGGTGACGATGAGGATATGTGGTATGGCGGTGTATTCCGGGGTCTATAGGTATAGGAGCATTGGGTGGCTGGGTATGGTGACTAACTGGGCGAAGTTTAAGTTTAAGAGGTGTTGGGCATGTCCAGGGAAGTGGACTGGGTGCGGGACTTGAAGGAGTGGTATCGCCAGTGTGAATGGGAAGGCTTCAGTGAGGTTGGGGAACGGTTGGGGCATATTGGAAAAGTGCCGCAGGCGGCTGTACTGTGTGGAATAGATGTTTTTGGGCAGTGGAGAGGACACCACTTGGTTTATATGTATTCGGCGAGTGTATTCAGGGTTGGTAGTAGTGGCTAAAGGTGTGCGGCGAGGGTGATTCATCGGTGTTTTGGGTATAGAGGCTGGTATAGGCGAACGACGATGTGAAGTTTGAATGGAACACACCTATGTGAAAATGTTTCATGTAGGAGTTATGCTGGCAGGACGGGTAACTAGGTTGGGTGGGCTGCGGCGAGGCTATTTTGCCGATATTGTTGGTACAGTGGCCGGTAGCGGCAGGGGCAAAGTGTTCTTCGACTAATGGGGGCCTGGGCAAAGGAATTTCATGTAGGCGGGGCGTCAGCATGATGTGTTGTTGGGTTTGGTGGGGTGTGGCGGAGCTCATTCACTTGTGTTTGTGGAATAGTGGCCAGAGGCGGCAGGGGGCGAAGTGATCTTTGACTGTTTGGGGGCCTGGATGAAGGAATTTTGTGTAGGTGGGACATCGGCGTGACGTGTTATTGGGTTTGGTAGGGTGCAGTGGATCTTGTTCGCCTGTGTTTGTAGTATAGTGGCAGGAGGCGGCATTGTTGAAATGTTCTTTCAAATGGAAGGGGGGGGTTCTTGGAGGTATTTCATAAAGGTGGTGCATCAGTGGATTGGGCTTTGAATAGAAGGGGCACCAGGGGGGTGAAAGTCTAAATGGCTAATTCTGAGGGGTGTCATCATATTACGGTTTTGCTCTGGACCCAGATATGGATACAGTGGGTAGGTGGCCAGAGTGGTAGTGGGGCAGGAATTCAGTTCGGCGGGTTTTGGGAGTCCAGGAGCGGGTCGAGGACGCTTGGAATCTGCTTAGGAAGGAGTGAATGAAGGCCTATAGGTTGGAGTTTCTGTAGTTATTGGGTATAGCGCTATTTTGATTGTGTACCTTATCAGCGGCGTCTATGTAGGTCGGTAGAATGATCAGCGGCCCTGGCAGGGGTGTGGAATTTGCCTGTGTCCTCGGAGGGATGGTCCGGCGGATTCTGTCAGATATGAGAAGTGTAGAAATGGCCGAGTGTCTTGTGGATTTTGGGTGGTAATAGAAGCTGCCACAATGTGGGTGATTGAGTAATTGTTTAGTTAATTAGAGGCGGGTTGGGCACGTGTCTGAGGGCTGAAGTCGGAGTTTGAACTGTATCCGGCGGGCATATAGTCGTTGGGGGTCACGTGTGAGGTCCCCATCTTTCTTTTTCTCTTTCTGCCATGGCTCAGTCAGTCCGTGGCCGCAGTGGCAGCATCAGCAGCAGCAGCAACAGCAACAACAGCAGGGAGGATGAGGATGCCCTCGGCAAGGAGGAGGCTCCTGAGGAGCGGATGGAGGTGGACACTGATGTGGCGTCGGTGGCTCCCACTGCAGGTGGGATGGCGAGGGCAGTGAGTGGGCAGGAATGCCCGCCTGAGTCACAGGGGGAGACGGAAGAGGAGGGGGGGGAGGGTGGGGTCCATGGTGGCCTGTGGGCTGCCATTATGGTGATGAGGGGGTGGATCGACCGGGCGAATGATGACGAGGGGCCCATGGCGGATGAGCTCGACGAGCTCCTGGTATGTTTGCATCCTCTTTATTATGACTGTGTGGGTTGGCTAATAGAAGTTTTTCTTTTCCTTCTCAGAAAGCGGTTGGGGACCAATTCCCCGCACTCAGCAATGAGGCGAGGGCCAAAAGGCCCGAGTTGTACTGTGCGGGGAGGTAGGTGGAGAGCCATGGGACCCTGGTGGCATTGGCCACCGGTGAGGCTAAGGACACTGCCAGGGGGCTGGCGAAGGCCACCCAGTCGGAGGTCAAGCGCCTCCGCTGGGTTGCGGCAAAGGTCGCTGCTCGTTGGGAGGAGGAGGCCCGCGAGGAGGCAAAGCAGAGCACTGCGAGGCTCGAGGAGGAGGCAAAAGCCTCCTTCCTCGAGAGGCTCATGACTTTCCATGGCAAGGTGCCGGAGGTCGTGGTGGCCTTCTGTAGGTCGAAGGGGCGCAACGCGGCAGGGAACCTGGTAAGTAAAGTCTTGAATTTTGTTCTTCACCGTTTCCTGATTCCTTTCTTAGGTCGAGGCGGCACACACGAGCACCAAAATGAAGGTGTGGCCGCATCCTGTGGCCAGGGAGGCAATGGGGAAAATGATCACCCTTACTGGATCGTCGGTTCTCAGAGTCAGGGCAGCAGGCTCGGGCAGCGAGACACCCAGGGGGGAGCTCATCCCTAGGGGCAGTTGGATCGCATGGCGGGGGCGTGCAAAGACACTAACAGGAAAGACCGTCATCCTGAGTGAGGATGAGTCTGATGAGGGTGAGGTGACGGTCAAGGGGCCCGCCAGGATGGAGGTATTTGTCGATGTGTGTTTCTTGTCCTGGATTTTATTCTTCACTGATGTTTTCTTCTAAAGGTCCCTTCCCTGCCAAAGTGGGTGCGCGAGCTGGCGGTCGAAGTGCCAGTAAAACATGCAAGGGCGCCGCCCCTGGCACCCTCGATTGTGGTGAGGGTGAAGGAGGAGGGATGGCTCAGTGGAGAGGAGTCAGTGAGTATCACTTTGAATTTTGTTCTTCACCATTTCTGACTATACTATTCGAAGAAGGGTGGGTGGGAGCTCGAGAAGGTGGCCCGGCTGCCCAGGGGGCAGAGCCAGCACCTTCTCAAGATCGTGTCACCAGGGTGCACTCGGTGCATCCTGCACGGTGAGATCTGCATGAGGCGCCCGCTGTACTGCACCGGCAGGTGGAGGAGATGGGAGCGGTAGCAGTGACAGGTGGGGTGGGTGGGGGGGTGGGAGGGGGGGCATCTGAAAAGGCCCTGAGTAAACGCTGTGGGTAGGCCCCAAGCCAAATGACACAAGCGACATTGGCTCAAGGTCTCAGGTGACTATGAGATGCTCATGGGCCGAAAAAAAAAAAAAAAAGGAAAATTATAAAAATAACAAAAATGTATTTTTCTTTTTCTTGTGTATTATATTGGCTTGTAATAACAAGTCGAAACTTTTTCTTGTGAACTGTTTGTGTGGGACCAGGGGGTAAGATATCCAGTATACTAGTAAGAGAGAGGGGGGTGAATAAGTAGTATGGGCAATCTATAAATAGCGCCGGGGCTGAAGAGAGTGATTTGAACAGTATGAAGAGTTGAAGGAGAATGACTGGGTGCTTCGCTGCAGTCATCCGGCTGATATTAGAGGGGGGTATATAGATGGAGCTGGGTTCAAGAAGTTAAGCTGGGGGCTGTACAAGAAAGAAAGGGGGATATTATGAGGCTGCGGCGGATTCAGGTGAGTCAGAGTCATTGCCTGGATCATCTGCCGCAGGCTCTTCTACTAGTTTATTGAGTTCCGGGGTTGATTTCTGGGTGAGTTCTTCTATAGAATGGATTATTCGAGTGCATGCGTGGTAAGGAATGACTCTAAAGGTGGCATATCGGAGTGCTGAGATGGCGCTGCTGATTTTGGCGAGGATGTAGGAGCCTCCTTTGGTTCGCCGCACAATAACTATGTGTTAGGATTGGTATTCTCGGATGAAGTGGCTAGTCTGAGCGTACCGGAACAAGTCCCTGCTTCCTCCTTTCGTACTATTGTAGCTTGAAGAGTAGAGTAGTAAAGGTTTAGATGTACTAATAATAAGCGAGCTAAGGGCTCAAGCTTGAATTAATAGTAGAGCAGAGTTTCAATCAAAGGGGTACAGTTATGATTGAGAGTACAAAATAATTTTGCTGAGGGACAATGCCCCGCTCAGCTGGCACTTATATAGACTTTCTACTATTCACTACTTGCTACCTACTGCTACTGGAACCGCCTCACCATTGGACAGGACAGTATGTTTCAGCGTGAGTTGCTACCCACCTATGTCGACACCAAGTCCTAGCACTAAGTTGCTACCGCCCTTATGTCGACATTGAATAAAGTGACATCACCTGTGTCCACTCCAAATACTTCCTTCCAGATTAGGTAGGCTTCCTTCTAACCTCCGTTGCTCCAAAGCTTCTTCTGTGCTTCTTCCGATCCTATCACTTATCACATGTTAATCCTTTCTGCTGATCTTCCCACTGATCCTTCCTTGGTTTGCCGAGCACATGCTTCCAGGCTGCTCCATTATCTCGGCCAAGCTTCTGCTGCTAATCGGTGATCATGGGGCTGGTCGTGATCTCGGGATTTGCGACTGGCAATGCTTGCCGATCTTCTGAGGTTAATCTTGGCGGCTGTGTAAAATAGGCTTCCAGCCTAATGTGCCTAGCCGCTATTGCAATGTCCGATAGCTGTAGTCCGGTGCCCATCATTAACCTGAATCGCTGACCAATGTGTTGAGGTCTGCGCCATTCGTCAACTGTAATAACCCCTGTATCCGATATTCGCCAAGCCTTTAGGAATCCTTTGATTGCTTCTTCCGAGAGTTCGATTATGTCTGAGGGTGGCACTAAGTATACTGGCTAATCGACTTCCACTGCGACATAAGGGCACAAGGTCTGGTGATGATGCTGATTGATCCAAGCTCTCACGCAGACCTTCATTGCATACATATCCCTATCGCTGAGCTATATGGTTACTTCGTGATCATATGCGCTCATTCCGCGGTTTGGTAATAGTTGGTCTTCTGTTGTTTCCGAAGGCTCAGGCCTGTGCCGAATCTTGACATCGGCTGCCTCCTTCACCACCAACCATTCTATGAAATTCTTGAGGAGCCATTCCGAAAGAACCCAGCTGCATTGGTATGCTAAGTAGCAATTACTGCACACCAGACTCTTGTGAACTAGACATCTGGTTGCACCTTGTCAATAACGTCTTTTCTGCAGGAGTTCGGTATACCTCGCAATATTACTGCTCTCCATCATTCCTAGGCCTCGTATTCATGGAGGAGGAGTATGTCCAATATGCATCCTAGCCATAGTCGACCATATGCCTACTGAATCATCACTCTCACTTGATTCGACTTCGTTGTTCGCAGCTACCTCGTTAGATACTGGTTGTAGTAGTGGACCTGTATCATCCCCAGGTCGATAGCTTTGAAGCCCTTGCTCATAAGCTGGATTCGGTTGCATGATTCGGTGTGCAAATTGTCTGATACCACGCTGCATTAGCTAACCACGATTTTCATAACATTCCTCCCCCTAAGATCCACTTCAGACTGCTTAAGGAGAGTGTGGATCCCATTGATCATGGTAACCCTTCATCTTCTTGCTGTTTCACATAGGTGCTTCCCTAGCTATATGCTTCTAATGTAGTAGTCACACATTCCTCTTGACTTGGAATTGGAGTACCGTACATCCGTATTGATAACTTGCTCAATACTTAAACGCCTCGCTGAGTGTCAGCTTCAACATACTAGATGCTTCCCAACATGCTAGGAATAGTTTAACAACTTGTTCAGGTCTTAGGCTTCAGGGTCTAAACCTCGCTGCACTCACTATCTGAGGAGTCAGCACCTATATTCTATCCGCGTGGAATCTCGTAGCTTCTGAAAGCCTTAAGCGCCGTACTTCGAGTGAATGGTCTTTTTGCTGGTCTCCAATGCCACTTATGCCATTCCGGATAGGTGAAGTCGCGCTGCTTGATACCTGTTCGGTTTCGCTTCTTCATTTGTCTGATTACCCTCTGAGCTTCAGGCTCTCCTAGCACTGAACTCAGGAACTTTACGTCTTCCTTGACGATCTCGACTATCTTCCGTGATATGTCAATAATATCTGCGACCTTCTTCCTAGAGGGAAGGTCTATGATTGCCGGCCAACCATTCCTCTCGTGATACTCCCGCAATATTTCTGGGGCATTGTGTAACCCTTCTACAGGTTCCCAGGTATTCTCTTCCTCTGGGTAGCCGAGCCACTTAACCTGATATTCCCATTTGTTGTGCTGTTTCCTAATTTCCCAGATCGCCTCAACCTTGTATTCGGTTTCTCCTGCGATGACTTCTGGTGGTGGTCTTGTTCTCTGTGCCAGATCTTTACATTCTCAATAGGGAATTAATAGTCCTGCATAAAACACCGGGTGGATCCTCAACTCCTTTGGGAGATCCAACTCGTAGTTCACCATCCCATGCTTCGCGATAATCTGAAAAGGTCCCAGGTTCCTATCACCTAGATTCCTTGTGGGAACTAGCAGTGTTAGATTCTGACCATCTAACAGAACTTTATCGCCGACTTCGAATTCTGGCATCGGGCCTCGGTGTTTATCTGCAAACTTCTTCATCACTTCGCATGCCTGTTCTAGTGCCTTCACCGCTTGTGCTTGATTCCTTTGCCTCCATGCCACATAATCTTGAGTTCCTCGGATCGGAAGCTGAAATCCTATTTCTGGCTGAAATCCATAAATAACCTCAAATGGTGTCTTGCCTGTACTGGAGTGAGTTTGACTATTGTAGGCGAATTCTGCCATAGGCAGATATTTATCCCAATCATCTTGTTGCAGGCTGGAATAGCAACATAACAACTATTCTATCTCCTGATTTACTCGCTCCGTTTGACCATTGGTTTGTGGATGATATGCCGTACTAAGCTTCGTTTCGATCCCGAGGGCCTGGTTCACCTGTTCTGTAAACCGGCTTGCGAATTGTGGTCCTCTGTCTGAAATTACCGTTTTAGGAGTTCCGACTTTACTGTAGACATAATTGATCATTAGGTCCACAGTGGTCTTCGAGTTTGTGTTTATCGTAGTAGGTATAAAGGTTCCCATTTTGGAGAACCTATCTACCACCACAAGTATAGCGTTGTGTCCTTTACTCGTTGTCGGAAGCCCAGTAACGTAGTCCATAGTAATTTCTTCATAGGGCCTCGTCGCTATTGGCAGAGGTTGGAGTGGGGGTTGTGTATTGCCTTGTCGCGCTTTCGTCCATTGGCACACATTGCAGGTGCGCACATATTCTTCAACCCATTCCCTCATCTTCGGCCACCAAACTCTTCGTTCCAGTTTGTCGATAGTCTTCTGTATCCCCGGGTGTCCCAACGCTGGTGCGTCATGGCACTGTCATACAATCTCTTTCTTAATTTCTTCGTCTGGTGGGATAACCAATTTATCATTCTTCCACCAATACCCTTCTTCGAACATTCCTTCAGCTGGCTCTTTCGAATGTTCATATGCTGCTCGAATCCTCTCTTGTAGTTCTGAACCTCCTGTAAGCTCAAATACCTGAATTGTGCGCATGGGCAGAGCTGTGGTTCGAAATAACTCTGGAGGAAGTAGGACTTGTTCTGGCTGGTCTTCCTGGCCCTGTTTGTAGTCTGGCCTTCTAGATAGTGCATCCGCTCGTGAATTCCTCGTTCCTGGTCAATACTCAATTCGAAATCAAAACCGACTGAGAAATGTAGCCCATCTTGCTTGGCGACCACTTAGCTTCCGCGCTCCCATAAAATATCGGAGATTAGCTTGATCACTGATCACCTGAATTTCATGTTTCGCTCCTTCCAAGTGGTGCCTCCAGTTGCTCAAGGCCTTGACAATTGCCAGCAATTCCTTATCCATTACTGGGTAGTTATTCTTAGCATCTCGATAGGTGTTTGACCAGTATCCAATGGGATGCAAAATTTCATCATCCCCGAGCTGCGAGAGCACGGCTTCCATTGCAAAGTTCGATGCATTGGTTTCTAGCACAAATTGCTTGTCGTGATCAGGGCGTACTAGCATTGGTGCAGTGGTAAAAGCTTCCTTTAGTTTCTGAAAGCTCTCCTGTTGTCGTTCTCCCCAGGTGAATGTCTTCTTGCCAGACATCAGTTCCGTAAGTGGCCTGGCGATCTTTGTGAAGCCTTCGATAAATTTTCGGTAGAAGTTCGCAAATCCGATAAACTTTTAAATGTCCCGCTTGCTTGACAGATCTGGCCATTCTTGGACTGCTTTCACCTTGTAAGGATCTATCTGCATGCCCGATTGGTTAACCACAAATCCTAAATAGTCGAGTTCCTTTTTGCCAAAGTAGCACTTCTCTGGCTTACAGAAGAAGTCTGCTTTGCGCAACCTGCGCAATACCTCTGCTAGCAGGTCCCAATGTTTCTGTTTCATTTCTGCATAGATAATAATGTCGTCTAGATAAATAAGGATGCCCTGCCCAATCATGTCATAAAAGAGCTCGTTCATTGCACGTTGGAATACCGCAGGTGCATTCATTAATCCAAACTGCATTACCATCGGCTAGTAAACTCCCATGTGAGTTCTGAAGGCGGTATACTTCTCATGCCTCAGATGTATTCAAATGTTGTTGTACCCACTTTGCAAATCCAGCATAGAGAACCATTTCGCATGAGCCAGATCGTCCAGAAGCATATGTAGTAGAGGCATCGGTTGGTGGTCAGGGATGACCACCGCATTTAGACCTCTATAGTCGATTACTATGCGATATTCCGGCTTGCCGTCTTTACCTAGCGTCTTCTTGGCTATGACGAATACTGGAGCACAAGTGTTTGCCTTTTCTTCAGCTGGTACCTGATTTCCTACAATACGAATCCATCCCTTCTTCAGATTGTCGCGAATCCATTCTTCGACTGCTCGCTTTTCAGCAGGAGCGAGTGGATATACTGGTCCAGGTTTCGGGAGCTCTGCTCCTGGTAGGAGCTCGATCTTCATGTCCCATTGGCTCGAGTTAGGTAGCCTTTTGGCGGCGTCCTTATCGAACTGGTCCCGGAACTCCCAGATTTGCTTCAGAAGAATTTTATCCAGAGATTTGTTACCTGCTGGGTCTGCCAGCCTTTCATCGAGAGCCTTCTCTTGGGCATATTTTTGAGCTATGCTGTTGTACTTGAGAAGGTGTTCTCTCCTAGCTGCGACCTGTCGATTGCATCTGTATTGCATATGACGGATATAGGGTGGAGGCCTGGGTAACCTTCCACTTCGAGAGGCGTCCTCCGCATACATTGAGATAGGGGGCTTGTGTGATCCTAGAGTACCCTTGAACTCCGTCTCGGATCCAGCTCTTCTCTCTAGCGCTTTTTCTTCCACTTTGGGTGGCCGCATAACCGAGTCAACAGGCGTGCGTCATCAGTGCCCCTTCTGCCCCTGTGAGAGCCCCTACTCCATCGCGGCGTAATTCGAAATAAACCTGTTACCATTACTGTTTGTTTTCCCTGTCAGAGCAGGGCCCTGCATTTGGTTTCCTGACTGTGATCTTCGCGGGTGCACTTGAGCTCCCAAAGCCAGCCTACTTGATGATTGCGGCGTACTGACTTCGGCCCTGTGCTCATTCATGGGGACTACCCTCCCTTTAGGGTGGACCACTTTCCTAGACACCTTGTGCAGAGAACACATGCTCAGCACAATGGGATGTCTGAAATGCATATTCCAGAGCATCCTCATAAGACAGATAAATATCCTCCAGTTCTGCATTAGCACCAAAATCCATCAGGCCAGTAAACATCAGTGCTTCAGCTTGCAACTCCTCTTCTGACATGATGTCCAGTTCATTAGGTGAATCACTGTCCATCTCAACATCCTGCTCTGGCTGCTCTACAACATCTGGCTGTGCTGCAGAATCAGTTTCAGAAGCAGTGTCAGGTGCAGTGTCAGATGCAGTTGGCTCTGCTGAGTTAAAGTTAAAGCGCTGTGGTAGAATAGGAGAGTCTGGCACACGTCTGGGAAGGCACTTTCCAACATAGTCCACATCCCACCAGCCAGTGGTATGACGTCTAATAGGCCTCCACATTGGATCTGGCCACCAAGGTGAAGTAGGCCTGTGCTTCTTTGAGGCCTGCTCTGATGGCAGAGGTGAGGTAGTATATTCACGCTTTGGAGGATGAGTAGCTGGTGGTGAAGGAGGACTGGGTGTAGGTGTAGGTATAGGCATAGGAGGATCTGCTGGATGTCCAGGAGCAGGTGGAGGAGGAGGAGCTGGCAGAACATCAATAGCATTCTCTACTCCCCCCTGTTCTGGCAGGTCTTCTGTCTGTATAGGCATATGCACCCTCAGGTCAATTGGGTTTCTAGATGTACCAGGAAACACTCTCTCATCAAACTGAGCAGAGTCACTGATAACTTCCTTTCTGGTAAGAGGATTCCAGAACAGCCAGCCTTTATAATTAGAGAGGTAGCCTAGAAATATACATTTCTGTGTGTGGGACTGCAACTGCTTATGTTGATCTTTCTTCACAAGCACATAGGAGGTGCACCCAAATACATGCAAGTGAGAGACATCTGGCTTTGACTGATACTAGAGCTCATAGGGTGTACTGGCAGACACAGCTGAGGTGGGAGAGCGGTTGTGCACATGCACAAATGCTGCCACTGCATCCCACCAGAAGCTAGAGGGCAGATGTGCTTCATTAAGCATAGTAGTGATGCCCTCTGCAAGTGTTCTGTTGGCACGCTCTGTAACACCATTCTGATGAGGTTCGTCTCTAATAGTGTGCTGCCTGTGAATGCCTGCAGTGATGCAGAACAGGTCCCATTCCTTAGACACATATTCTCCACCTTTATCATCATAAGTGACTTTGATCTTCACTCCCAATTGATTCTCTGCATAAGCCTTAAATTGCTTAAAGGCAGTAAATGCATCACTCTTCTTCTTCAAAGGGAGAACAGCCCAGTAGCGGCTGTAGTCATCAATGAAGGTGATCCAATATTTGAAGCCATGTCTAGACTGGACAGACAATGGACCATGAACATCAGAGTGAACCAAATGGAGGAGACCAGAGGCTCTGTGAGATGCAAGTTTGGAGACATTAGACCTGTGCTGCTTGCCAGTAATGCAAGGTTCACAGATAGGATCTGGAGTGCTCTTAGACTTGACAACCATTCCCTTGACCAACTCCTCAGTCATCAACCTGTTCACATCACCATGATTAAGGTGTGCAAAGCACCTGTGCCAAAGTGTAGTGTCAAGTGAACAGGTGCTTGTAAATGTAGCATAAGCAATGGTGGGGACAATGTGGCCATTAAGAGTTGCTGCATTGTTAGAAGTAATGTTTGCAGTGAACAGGACTGATCCATGACGATGGAAAAGGATTTTGTTATGATAAATGGTGACAATGTATGATTTGGAGTGAGTCAAATATAGGACTGAGAGGAGATTGTTTCTAAGATCAGGAACATGTAGTATATGCTCAAATTCAAGTAACTGTCCAGGTTTGCCACCAACTACAGGCTGAAAGTGCACTGTGCCAATGTCAACTGAATAAATAAGTTGATTGTTGGCTAAACGAATTGGGGTGTGATTTGTTGAATATTTGATGAACCAATGACGATGTGGAGTCATGTGGCAAGTGACAACTATATCAGCAATCCAGTCAGTGTTAGAAGTGTGATCCTGACACTGTTATTATTCTTTATTATTCTGTTTATATTATATTCTTCTTTATATCTACTCTCTTGATCATATGATGCTTATGTAATCTTCTGTAAAAGCGGCACAGTCCATTGGTGAGTACTCTACATCAAGTGTACTCACCACTGGACTCAGTGGTTCATTGCTGGACTTGTGTGATCTAACAGGTTATGAGCCTTGAGCTCTAGCTGTCTGCACTGCCGCATTTTTGAGTTTTTGGGTTTAGAGAGCTGCTGTTATTGTCAGAGAAGCTTTTGGTGTTCTGGACTGGCCTTTTGGTGTGTTCCCAGTGTTCCCATCACCTTCTGCACCCTTCTGTGCAGTTTCCACAGTCCCAGAGCCCTCTGCTGCTTTCTTTGGCTGTTATCAGTGCTAAATCTCCCCAAAAACTTCGCTGCTTGATTGCTCCACAACCGTCCAGTCGTTTTTGATGCCCTTTAGCACGTTTACTCGGCCTATATAGGCCTACTGTCCTGCCAATTTTCAGCTCGATCCGTCGCGATTTGACGCTGCTGCAGCCCTATCAATTTGGGCTATCTTCGAACTTGCATTGCCTATTCCAGAGGAACCGCTGATCCGTTTCTCACGAAACCTGGCATGTCTATTTAGCCTATTGCCACGTCCTCTGTCGCGAAGTTTCAGCCAAATCGGTCAAGAACTCGCCGACTTATTGCAGGTTCTCTGTTTTGAACCTCATTTTGCCAATTTCCGATTTTCTCGGCATCCATTAATCCGATCTGGACGCCCTAAGGTGTGCATACGGCTCCCATACCTCTGCACCCTTCCACCAACTTTCAGCTTAATTGGCTGCGGTTTAACTGCGCTGCTGGCTGTTCTTGTTCTGTCGGAAATTGTTGATTGCTGCCGATCCACCAATCCGATCCGCATGCTCCTTGCACCGTTCGATTCGGCTCGTCGTCCTCTATTTGCGTGCCAATTTACGCACCAATCCACCTATCCGTACTCTCTCTGTGCTGCATTTCGTGTCTGGCAGCTCTGGTATCAATTGGTGTATGGCTCCATCACTGTTGTTGGATCAGCCTAGCCTACAGACTGTGAAGCTTGCCTGCCCGGCCTTAGTTTGCTAGTTGTAGTCGCTCTTTGAGTGTCTACTTAAGCCTAGAGCCTCTCTCAGTTAGCGGTGCCTGCGGAGTCTTAGCAGACCAACAGACCAGCACTGTCTTGCAACAAATCTGTGTATACTTCAGTGACTGTAGAAGACTGCACTGGTTGGCATTGATCTGTCACCTTCAGGCATAAATTTGTTAGCGCTCTCTCTCCCTCATTACTCCCTTACTACTTATTTCTTCTGAGCATCACCTGTCCACTCTCATCTACACCTCATTCCAACAATCATGTCTGATCCTGTCACCTCTGAGATGCTATCCACCATCACCAAGCTCAATGACAGCAATAGAGCAGTTGTGCACATGCACAAATGCTGCTACTGCATCCCACTAGAAGCTAGAGGGCAGATGTGCTTCATTAAGCATAGTAGTGATGCCCTCTGCAAGTGTCCTATTGGCATACTCTGCAACATCATTCTGATGAGGTTCATCTCTAATAGTGTGCTGCCTGTGAATGCCTGCAGTGATGCAGAACAGGTCCCATTCCTTAGACACATATTCTCCACCTTTATCATCATAAGTGACTTTGATCTTCACTCCCAATTGATTCTCTGCATAAGCCTTAAATTGCTTAAAGGCAGTAAATGCATCACTCTTCTTCTTCAAAGGGAGAACAGCCCAGTAGCGGCTGTAGTCATCAATGAAGGTGATCCAATATTTGAAGCCATGTCTAGACTGGACAGGCAATGGACCATGAACATCAGAGTGAACCAATTGGAGGAGATCAGAAGCTCTGTGAGATGCAAGTTTGGAGACATTAGACCTGTGCTGCTTGCCAGCAATGTAAGGTTCACAGGACTTAACAACCATTCCCTTGACCAACTCCTCAGTCATCAACCTGTTCACATCACCATGATTAAGGTGTACAAAGTGCCTGTGCCAAAGTGTAGTGTCAAGTGGACAGGTGCTTGTAAATGCAGCATAAGCAATGGTGGGGACAATGTGGCCATTGAGAGTTGCTGCATTGTTGGGAGTGATGTTTGCAGTGAACAGGACTGATTCATGACGATGGAAAAGCATTTTGTTATGATGAATAGTGACAACATATGATTTGGAGCGAGTCAAATACAGGACTGAGAGGAGATTGTTTCTAAGATCAGGAACATGCAGTACATGCTCAAAGTCAAGTAACTGTCCAGGTTTGCCACTAACTACAGGCTGAAAGTGCACTGTGCCAATGTCAACTAAATAAATAACTTGGTTGATGGCTAAACGGATTGGGGTGTGATTTGTTGAATATTTGGTAAACCAATGACGATGTGGAGTCATGTGGCAAGTGGCACCTGTATCAGCAATCCAGTCAGTTCCTGCATCTGGGATAAGAGGTGAATGGGGATTGGTGAAGTCAAGAGCACTTGCATTGCCAGCAAATTCAGCAGATTCAGCAGATTCAGCAGATTCATCTTGAGCAATATGGGCCTTCTGGCCCTTCCAGCCTCTCCTCCTCTTCTCTTCTCTGTTTTTCTTAGCTCTGGCATGTGCATCCTTAGAGGCTGCCTGCTTCATATGGCAGTTCTCCTCAGTGTGTCTAGGAATGCCACAGACTGCTGTGTCTGCCAGTACACCCTATGAGCTCTGGTATCAGTCAAAGCCAGATGTCTCTCACTTGCATGTATTTGGGTGCACCTCCTATGTGCTTGTGAAGAAAGATCAACACAAGCAGCTACAGTCCTACACACAGAAATATGTGTTCCTAGGCTACCCCTCCAATTATAAAGGCTGGCTGTTCTGGAATCCTCTTACCAGGAAGGAAGTCATTAGTGACTCTGCTCAGTTTGATGAGAGAGTGTTCCCTGGTACATCCAGAAACCCAGTTGACCTGAGAGTGAATATGCCTGCACAGACAGAAGACCTGCCAGAACAGGGGGGAGTAGAAGATGCTATTGATGTTCTGCCAGCTCCTCCTCCTCCACCTGCTCCTGGACATCCAGCAGATCCTCCTATGCCTACACCTACACCTACACCCAGTCCTCCACCCAATCCATCACCTAGTCCTTCACCACATGGTCCTTCACATCATCCTCCTTCACCACCAGCTACTCATCCTCCAAAGCGTGAACATACTACTTCACCTCTGCCATCTGAGCAGGCCTCAAAGAAACAAAGGCCTGCTTCTCTCTGGTGGCCAGATCCAATGTGGAGGCCTATTAGACGTCATACTACTGGCTGGTGGGATGTGAACTATGTTGAAAAGCGCCTTCCCAGACGTGTGCCAGGCTCTCCTATTCTACTACAGCGCTTTAACTTCAACTCAGCAGAGCCAACTGCATCTGACACTGCATCTGACACTGCTTCTGAAACTGACTCTGCAGCGCAGCCAGATGTTATAGAGCAGCCAAAGCAGGATGTTGAGATGGACAGTGATTCACCTGATGAACTGGACATCATGTCAGAAGAGGAGTTGCAAGCTGAAGCACTGATGTTTACTGGCCTGATGGATTTTGGTGCTAATGCAGGACTGGAGGACATCTATCTGTCTTATGAGGATGCTCTGGAATATGCATTTCAGACATCTCATTGCGCTAAGCATGTGTTCTCTGCACAAGGTGTGCAACACATCAGTCCTGAACCCTATCAGTGGAAGGATATCAAAGGACGCCCTGATGCAGATCTTTGGGAGAAGACAGCCATGGAGGAATTTATCAGTCTGATTGAGAATAGCACATTTGAGCCAGTCAGACTGCCTCCTGGCAGAAAGCCTATTGGATGCAGATGGGTGTTCAAGCTCAAGCGCAAGGCAGATGGATCTATGGACAGGTACAAGGCAAGGCTGGTGGCCAAGGGATTCTCACAGCAGCCAGAACTTGAATTCTCTCAAGTGTTTGCTCCTACAGCCAAATGGGCTGCACTTAGAGCTATCCTGGCATTGGCTGCATTTGAAGACCTTGAGCTGTACAGTGTTGACATCTCTACTGCTTTCCTCAATAGTGAGATAGAGTATGATGTCTATATGAACCAGCCTGAAGGATTTGAGAACTACTTTGGCTCTGGATTTGTTCTCAAGCTGATCAAGTCAATTTATGGCCTTAAGCAGGCTGGCCACCAATGGCACAAGAAGCTTGATTCAGTGATGAAGAGCATGGGCTTCAAGTTAGTGTGCTGTGATTACAGCATTTGGGTATACAGCAGGGATGAAGTGCGCATCATTATTCCAGTCTATGTTGATGACATGACTATTGCTGCAAAGTCTAAGCAGCAATATGAGTCTGTTAGAGATGAGCTGGCCAAGCACTTCAAACTGCATAAACTGGGCCCAACCTCATTCCTACTAGGAGTTCATATTGAGAGAGACCGCTCTAAGCACTCTATTAGTCTGTCACAGAGACAGTACATTATTGATGTGCTAGAGCGCTTCAGCATAAGCAACTGTAGCACTGTTACTACTCCTCTCCCTGAGCAGAAGCTCAGCAAGAACATGGCTCCTAAGACTCCTGCAGAGACTGAATACGTGAAGCAAGTGCCCTATAAGCAATTGGTTGGTGCACTCATGTATCTGGCTATAGCTACTAGGCCAGACATTGCATATGCAGTTGGTGTCTTAGGACGCTTCAGTTCTAATCCTGGTCCAACTCATTGGAAGGCAGCAAAGCATTTATGTCGCTGTCTGCAGGGCACCAAGGATTTTAGGCTAACCTATGCTCCTGATCCTAAGTCCCCTGAGCTGTTCACTACCTTCTGTGATGCTGACCATGGAGGAAATGAGGATAACAGATGCTCCACAAGTGGGATGGTTGTCAAGATGGGAACTGATGCTATCAGCTGGGCTAGCAAGTTGCAGCCCTTTGTGACTCTGTCCACCACTGAAGCAGAATATATTGCTGCTGTCAGTGCAGGACAAGAGATCATGTGGCTTAGAAATCTGTTTACAGAGTTTGGCTACAAGTTTGATGCACCTTCTTCCCTGTACATTGATAACCAGTCTGCTCTGTCTGTAGCAAACAATTCTGAGCATCATGAATGCATGAAACACCTAGATCTGTGCTTCTACTAGTTGAGAGATGTTGTAGAGGCTGGTCATATCAATGTGCATTACTTGCCTACTCAGACTATGCCAGCTGACATCATGACCAAAGCACTGAGCAGAGTGAAGGTGCAGGAGATGTGTAGGATGCTGGGATTATATTGAAGGAAGAAGTGTCAGATCAAGGGGGAGTGTTAGAAGTGTGATTCTGATACTGTTACTATTTTGTTGTTTCTTATTCTGTTTATATTAGTTTGTTATGTCCGCTTTCTTGATCATGTGATGCTTATGTAATTTCCTGTAAAAGCGGCACAGTCCATTGGTGAGTACCTTACATCAAGTGTACTCACCACTGGACTCAGGTATCTAGTTAGACTGTTAATCTACATCAAGTGTACTCACCACTAGACTCAGTCCATTGCTGGACTTGTGTGATCTATCACTTTCCACTTGGGTACTCAAGTACAATGAGCGGACCCTTCCTGTCATATATAATGCATTCTCAGACCATAACATGCACAGGCGACTTGGTAAAGGTTGGAATAATACAGTCTTCATGCCAGACTTCATCAGGGCTGTGTGTATAGTAAACAGAGCCAGGGTGCGAGCCAAGATAAATATAGCATTCATCAGAGAAAATGACTGACTTTAATTTCTTCATTGTAATCTTCATAAGCTCCTTTGTGTGAGCCAGCCTCTGCACACGGTATGACTTGTTAATGTAAGAAGCACGTCAGGCCTTCCTACACTTGAGTCCTTCGATCTCCAGCTCATGTTTGACGGTTTGAGGGCTGATTTTGACAGGCAGCTACTTTGCAAGGGTTTTATATGGTGCAAATCTATTTTTTCTGGCATAGCGTATGAAGAGATGGTGGGTGTGACCCTTGAGCTTGTGTGGACGTCCAGTTCGTGGCTTGTTTTTTGTTGTACTGGTCTCTTTGAAGTGAGCAAAGATACGGTTCACAGTTGTCCAGGGCACACCAAACAATCTTGCAGTTTCAGATGCATTTTTGGCCACTACACATAGCACCAACAATGTAGTTCTTCACTGGAGATACGAGCTGCGACCTCTGAAGGCATGCCCCGGACATTTGGAAGGGTAGGTCGATGGTGAGTGAATGATAAGAGATGGACAAAGCAAGGGCACAGCCCATATGTCACCTGATTTTTATGACAGTGACTGTCACTTTTGTCATCCAGCTGTATATATGCAATATCTGGCCTAGTAGCTATAGCCAGATATATAAGTGCACCAACCAATTGCTTATGGAGCACTTGCTTTATACATTCAGTTTCTGTAGGGGTCTTAGGAGCCATGTTCTTACTAAGCTTCTGTTCAGAGAGAGGAGTAGTAACAGTGCCACAGTTGCTTATACTAAAGTGCTCTAGCACATCAATAATGTACTGTCTCTGTGACAGACTGATAGAGTACTTAGAGCGGTCTCTCTCAATGTGCACTCCTAGTAGGAATGAGGTTGGGCCCAGTTTATGCAGTTTGAAGTGCTTAGCCAGCTCATCTCTGACAGACTCATATTGCTGCTTAGACTTTGCAGCAATAGTCATGTCATCAACATAGACTGGAATAATGATGTGCACTTCATCCCTGCTGTATACTCAAATGCTATAATCACAGCATACTTACTTGAAGCCCATACTCTTCATCACTGAATCAAGCTTCTTGTGCTATTGATGGTCAGCCTGCTTAAGACTATAAATTAACTTGATTAGCTTAAGAATAAATCCAGGGCCAAAGTAGTTCTCAAATCCTTTAGGCTGGCTCATATAAATATTATGCTCTATCTCACCATTGAGGAAAGTAGTAGAGATGTCAATACTGTACAGCTCAAGGTCTTTAAATGTAGCTAATGCCAGGATAACTCTAAGTGCAGCCCATTTGGCTGTAAGAGCAAACACTTAAGAGAACTCAAGTTCTAGTTGCTGTGAGAAGCCCTTGGCCACCAGTCTTGCCTTGTACCTGTCTACAGATCCATCTGCCTTACACTTGAGCTTAAACACTCATCTGTATCCAATAGGCTTTCTGCCAGAAGACAGTCTGACTGGCTCAAATGTACCATTCTCAATCAGACAGATGAATTTCTCCATAGCTGCCTTCTTCCAGAGGTCTGCATCAGAGTGTCTTTTGATGTTCTTCCACTGATAGGGTTCAGGACTGATGTATTGCACATCTTATGCAGAAAACATATGCTCAGTACGATTTAATGACTGGAATGCATATTTTAGAGCATCTTTATAAAACAGATAGATCTCCTCTAGTCCTGTATTAGCGTCAAAATCTATAAAGCTAGCAAACATCAGTGCTTTAGCTTACAACTCCTCTTCTGATATAATATCTAGTTCATCAGGTGAATTACTGTTTATCTTAACATCTTACTCTAGCTGCTCTACAACATCTGGCTGAGCTGCAGAGTCAGTATCAGAAGGAGTATCAGGTGCAGGCGGCTCTACTGAGCTGAAGTTAAAGCACTGTGGTAGAATAGGAGAGCCTGGAACATATTTAGGAAGATGCTTTCTAATATAGTCCACATCCTACCAGCTAGTGGTATGATGTCTAATAGATCTCCATATTAGATCTAGCCACTAGGGAGAAGCAGGCCTTTGTTTCTTTGAGGTCTACTTAGATGACAATGGTGAAGTAGTGTGTTCACATTTTGGATAATGAGTAGCTGGTGAGGGAGGATGATGTGGAGGACTGTGTAGAGGAGAACTAGATAATAGATTAGGTAGAGGACTGAGTGTAGATATAGGTGTAGGTGTAGGCATAGAAGGATCTGCTGAATGCACAGAAGCAGATGGAGGAGGAGGAGCTGGCAGAACATCAATAGCATCTTCTACTCTCCTCTATTCTGACAGATCTTTTGTCTATACAGATATATTCACTCTCAAGTCTACTGGGTTTCTGAATGTACCAGGAAACACTCTCTTATCAAACTAAACAGAGTCACTGATAACTTCCTTCCTGGTAAGAGGATTTCAGAACAACCAGCTTTTATAGTTAGAGGGGTAGCCTAGGAACACATATTTCTATATGTAGGACTGCAGTTGCTTGTATTGATCTTTCTTCACAAGTATATAGGAGGTGTACCCAAATATACACAAGTAAGAGGCTCTGGCTTTGACTGGAACCAGAGCTCATAGGGTATACTAGTAAACACAGCAGAGGTGGGAGAGCGGTTGTACACATGCACAAAAGCTGCCATTGTATCACATCAGAAGCTAGAGGGCAGATGTGCTTCATTAAGCATGGTAGTGATGCCCTCTGCATATGTCCTGTTGACACGCTCTGTAACATCATTCTAATAAGATCATCTCTAATAGTGTGCTGTCTGTGGATGTCTACAGTAATATAGAATTGGTCCCATTCCTTAGACACATATTCTCCACCTTTATCATCATGAGTAGCTTTAATTTTCACTCTCAATTAATTTTCTATATAGGCCTTAAATTGCTTAAAGACAGTAAATGCATCACTCTTCTTCTTCAAAGAGAGAATAGCCTAGTAGCAACTGTAATTATTAAGAAGGTAATTTAATATTTGAAGCTATATCTAGACTGAACAGGCAATGGACCATAAACATCAGAGTGAACCAATTGGAGGAGACCAGAAGCTCTGTGAGATGTAAGTTAAGAGATATTAGACCTATACTATTTGCTAGTAATGCAAGGTTCACAGATAGGATCTGGAGTGCTCTTAGACTTGACAACTATTCCCTTGACTAACTCCTCAGTCATTAACCTGTTCACATCACAATGATTAAGATATGTAAAGTATCTGTGCCAAAGTGTAGTATCAAGTGGACAGGTGCTGGTAGATGTAGCATAAGTAATGATGTTGAAAGTGTGATTCTGACACTGCTACTATTTTGTAGTTTATTGTTCTGTTTATATTCTTTCTTATGTCCGCTTTTCTGATCATGTGATGCTTATGTAATCTTCTGTAAAAGTGGCACAGTCCATTGGTGAGTACTCTACGTTAAGTGTACTCACCACTGGACTCAGTGGTCTCTTGCTAGATTTGTGTGCTCTAACAGGTTATGAGCCTTGAGCTCTAGCTGTCTACACTGCCGCATTTTTGAGTTTTTGGGTTTGGAGAGCTGTTGCTGTTGTCAGAGAAGCTTTTGGTGTTCTGGACTGGCCTTTTAATGTGTTTCTAGTGTTCCCATCATCTTCTGCACCATTCTGTGCAGTTTCCACAGTTCTAGAGCCCTCTGCCTTCTTCTTTAGCCTTTATTAGTGCCAAAACTCCCCAAAACTTTGCTGCTTGATTGCTCCACAACCGTCAAGCTGTTTTTGACGCTCTTTGGCACAATTACTCGGTCCATACAGGCCTACTGTCCTACTGAGTTTCAGCCTGATCTGTCACGATTTGACACCGCTATTACCCTATCACTTTTAGCTATTTTTAAAGTTGCATTACCTATCCTGGGTGAACCGCTGATCTGTTTCCTATGATATTTGACACATCTATTTGGCCTATTTCCATGTCTTCTGTCGCAAAGTTTTAACCAAATCGGTCAATAACTCACTGACTAATTGAAGGATTTTTGTTTTGTACCCTATTTTGGCAACTTTTGATTTTCTTGGCAACTGTTAATCCGATTTGGACGCCCTTTGGTGTGCATATGGCTTCCATATCTGCGCATACCTGCACCAAGTCTCAGCTTGAGCAGTCATGGTTTAACTGCGCTGTAGACTTTTCTTGTGCCGATGGAAATTGTTGATTGCTGCCAATCTGCTGATCCGATCTGCGTGCCCTTTGCACCATTCAATTTCACTCATCGTCCTCTATCTGTATGCTAATTTGCACACCAATCCACTAATCTGTTCCCTCTCTGTGCTGCATTTTGTATCTGGCAGCTCTAGTATTAATTGGTGCATGGCTCCATCACTGTTGTTGGATCAGCCTAGTCTACAGACTGTGAAGCTTGCCTGCCTGGCCTTAGTTCGCTGATTGTAATCACTCTTTGAGTATTTACTTAAGCCTAGAGCCTCTCTCAGTTAGCAGTGCCTGCAGAGTTTTAGCAGACCAATAGACCAGTACTGTCTTGTGGCAAATCTGTGTATACTTCAGTGACTGTAGAAGACTGCACTGATTGGCATTGATCTGTCACCTCCAGGCATAAATTTGTTAGCGCTCTCTCCTTCATTGCTCCCTCACTGCTTATTTCTTCTAAGCATTATCTGTCCACTCTCATCCACACCTCATTTCAACTATCATGTCTAATCCTATCACCTCTAAGACGTTATCTACTATCACCAAGCTTAATGATAGCAATTATTCTGTCTGAAAGCATGATATGCATGCTGCACTTCAAGTTAAGAAGTTGTGGCGCCTGACCTCTGGTCAGAAAGCTAAGCCTAGTGCTCCAGCAGAGGCTGTCCAGCTCTGGAAAGAGAAGGCTAAGCAAGCTGCTGGCCTGATCTACCAGAAAATTGAGCATAGCATGCAGATCATAGTGTAGGACTACATGGATGATCTAGTTAAGATGTGAACTGAGCTTTAGAAGATTAATGAGCAGGATAATCTAGCTGTGCACTTTAATGCCTATAATGAGTTCTTCAACATCACCAAGAAGGAAGATGAGTCTCTCATCAATCTAGTGAGTAGGGTTGAGCTAGCACTGCACAAGATCAGAAGCACTCATTCTAGCACTCTCAAACTTGAGAAGTTTAAGAATGAGCTTGCATGAACATTTTTTATTCGTGCTCTTCCTGAGGACTATGTCTTCTTTTGCTCTGCAGTGCTCCTTATGAAGGAATTCAAATAGAATAACCTCAAGGAAGCATTTGCTCAAACTATCAAGAGCATATCTAGCTTCAGTCCCAGGTCATGTTTACATCTACTACTGCAAAGCTTATCTCCTCTCAAAGTGTCACCTGCACCTTCTGTGACATTTCTAACTACACTAAGAAGAACTGCTTTATGAAGCAGGCAGCTTCTAAGGATGCACATGTTAGGGCTAAGAGAAACAAGAAAAAGAAGAGAAGAAAGGGCAGGAAGAGCCAGAAGGCCCATATTGCTCAAGATGAATCTGCTGAATTTGCTAGCAATGCAAGTGCTCTTGACTTCACCAATCCCCATTCCCCTCTTATCCCAGATGCAAGAACTGACTGGATTGCTGATACAGGTGCCACTTGCCACATGACTCCACATTGTCATTGGTTCACCAAATATTCAACAAATCACACCCCAATTCGTTTAGCCAACAATCAACTTATTTATTCAGTTGGCATTGGCACAGTGTGCTTTTAGCCTGTAGTTGGTAGCAAACCTGGACAGTTACTTGAATTTGAGCGTGTACTCCATATTCCTGATTGAAAGGATCCGCTCAAAACTTTGCATCACGATCGACGCGATCGGCAGATCAACAGGATCGGCACTCCAAATGTGACCAGTAACCGGCCCAGCAGCAACGCGACCAAACTACCGATCACGCGCCCAAGACAACGGTCACCGGTATCACCAGCATCAACGGCAATACGCGAACGCCTAGCAACCATACGTAAACCCGCGAGGCACTTAACACCGCCGACCGTTACCTTAACACCACCGACTATATACGTCCGACCCGACCCGATCAAAAGAACTCAAGAAGCGCTCTAGAGCACCAGAAGTCCAGAAGCCCAGAAGCACAACTACTAAAGCCTAACGCCTAATCGACTAAAGGCTAAATAAATCCTAATGGAGACGACACTGGCATTCCAGCACTGTCAGACGTGTGCCCGGACGTACATGGCTCTCTATGAGATATACTTTGTAGTATGCCATGCTACAACTGAAACTCGCAACTGCCACATTGAAATTCAACGTCGAACACAAGAACAACTCCATGCCAATCCACCAAATCCAATAGTACCCAAGCGACATGAAGAACTCACTGTCACTACTCGAACCCCTCGAGATGCAGACCCAATAACTTGGAAGATACTAGGATGGTACAAACCAGAGCTGCATGACCCATGTCTAGCTTCTACAGTGCAAGCAAACCTCTACCTACCAAGGGACGCGAACCTGGAAACCAGACAGTTACAACTGGCACTCCAACGAAGGATATGGCATTACATTCGCGATGTTCGACTCAATGGCAAAGCATGGCTAGTTACTCGAACTCAGAGGCATCCACCAGCGGAGCACATACAATTCCAGCTGTGTATTGGACCATACACTACACCAACTCGACATCTCAATACTGATGTCCGAGTTACACTCTCACCCTTTGGGCCACGGGATGAACAACGGAAGGTCACATATCGAGCCGCTTACATTGCACTAAGAGCCAGAGTCCCCAATGAAGACCTCGACGTTATAATGGAGTACTGACT
Source organism: Sanghuangporus sanghuang (assembly GCA_009806525.1). Lineage (NCBI taxonomy): Eukaryota > Fungi > Basidiomycota > Agaricomycetes > Hymenochaetales > Hymenochaetaceae > Sanghuangporus > Sanghuangporus sanghuang. Next base: position 834,328 of record VVIT01000014.1, on the reverse strand, counting down.
CATCACTCCGACTCAGAACTACGTCTCAGTCAGCAACGCCACAAAGGCTCTGCAATAGTGGAGACAATCTTACAAATCTTGGAGCAAGGTGGCACTCAGTAGCACAGCATGAGTAAGGCAATGGTGGAGCAAAGTGGAGCTGAGTGGAGTAATGTGAAAGGAGATGAGTAAGATATGGATGAAAATTGGATTATCGGAAGAGCATAAATAGGGTTAGAAGTAGGCCCTCATTCCCCATCTTTCGATCCTCTTAACACACTGGTGATCATCGTAGCTTAACGATTATTACTGTGTGCTTTGTACTACTACGCCTCTTGGAAATACCAATCTGCTCTTGCTTACCTTGTATCTGAAAGTATCCCGTATCAGGACTACAACTAGGAAGGATAGTAAGGGGACCGCGTGGTACAGCCATACGTGGGTAGATAGATCACCTCTGCACAACATACCGCTGCTTAGGCAAAAGGATCGAACCCGGTGTAACTCCGGACCTACACCTCTAACATTGGATTGAAAGATCACTCACTAGTTTTAACACCACCTCTCACGGGCAAGGTTCTTGGCTAGTGTTTTATCGAGGCGAGGACCGTCGACCTCAAGTCCCTATCGACGCCGCTAGTTTCGAGATTAGCAAACCCATTCCCTAGGACAAGTGCACAATCCTGGAGAACACTTATGACTCACTCAAATCAACCATCTACTATCATAACCCCTTCACCAACGAAGTGTATCCAATAGCAAAGGCATCTGGTTGCCCTGCAGTTGGAAGCACACAATCAACAACAACCAAAGTAGTGACAGTACCATCTACTATTGCTACATTCGACGAGAAAGGAACGGTTTGGTCTGCCGTACCTTATAACACCCCACCTGAAGCAGTACTTGAGAAGGAAAGTTCATGAACCAGCCAGAGAACGGAACTGGAGGAAGTAATGGTCATAGAATGAACGAACATCCGAATACTCGAACAAACAACCGAGGCAGAACAGGACTGCAGCAGGAGCTCAACCATATCCAAGGACGACTAGCAAGATTGGAACTAGAACGTGATATCCTCTGGGGAACGAACTATCAATCAAGTGACGAATATCCACCAGTCATACGATACCTATGACAAAGGGTAGTCCAACTTGACAGAGTACAATCCAGTCTGGCTAGGGCTCAGGCAAACAACAATCTGCCGAGCGCAGCATACGCAACTACAGTTGGAAATCGACTCAAAGCACTCGAGATTAATACCAATGGACTAGGAGCACAAGTGGCAACACTGCATCGAAATGACAATGCACTAGATCGAGCAGTCATACTCCTGAATCAACAAGTCACCTCTGAGATAGCAGTAGTGCAAGAGGAAATAGGACAAATTCGCTCTACACTCAGTGCATACGAACAGTGTATCCAAGCAGTCGAGATAGCAACCACTGAACTTATAAGAATAGTTCAAGCAACTCCGAACGTTGCACAAGATATCAACAACTTGCGAGAAGCACTCCTTTCGCTAGGACGCACAGTCGAAGCAAGTCAGGAAGGTTATCAGGCGCTATTGGCAGCAGTCAACTCAACAGAGAACACTGCAAGAAACATACTCGAGCATGCAGACTTTCTCAGGCACGAAGCTCAGCGAATTCAAGAAATATACGCACGGAACGAACGCCCGTCCGACGATTCAGTATCATCAGACGAAGAGTTATCTCGAACTCTAAGGCCATACGCACTACGAACATTTCGTGCACGAGGAATTACTATCCAAGTTCCAACAGGCGGTTCAGTAGCAACCCAAACACCAACAACGCCAGAAAACCCACCTACCTATTCGCCACCAGCAGTACCAATAGCAACATACGATAATGTCGACAACCGACCAGAGGGTACAAACGCTGGAGACTCAACTACAAACTCTTCAGACACAACTCAATAAACACAGCATCAAATTGCCAAAGTACTATGGCAAGCGAAATGAGGACATTGATCTGTGGATTAGCTGATGTGTGTCGAAGCTAGCACAACATGGAGTCAAGGATGAGGAGGAGATTGCGAAGAGTCTATTCGCAGCACTTGAAGGCGACAGTTACGATTGGTTTGCAGAGAAGCAAACATTGACATCATTCGACAACCAAGGGAAGCTCAAACCAGTACCAGCAATCATCAATGCGGCTGGGACAGGCATGTTCAAATCATTCAAGGAGATGATCAATTGGATGAGGATCCGAGCAGGACATCCGATAGTAGGAGAACAGGAAGCACTATTCCACCTACTATGCATCCAACAGAAAGGATCGAGCATCAGAGCCTACAATGACGAATTCCGACGGCTCAAAGCGAGAGCACCAGACTCACTAGATGTTACTATGCTCAAGTACATCTATGTTAAAGGACTAGACAACTGGGTCAAACGACGAGTCGAATCTGTACAGCCTGACGCTTTCGAAAAGTACAAGCTCGACGAATGGATGACATGGACAACCAACCTAGCAGATGTTGATGCAAGACAGAAGTTGATTGGAAGCCAGACATACACTCCGAGATTCAAGACAAACGGGCAATCATCATACCGACCACCAGTCCAACAGACAAGACGAGATCCAGACGCCATGGATGTAGATGCACTCCGAGGCTTGCCGAAGAAGGGAGCGAAATGCTACAACTGTGGAAAGACTGGACACTACTCAAGGAATTGCAAGGCACCAAGGAAGCAAAAGGGTTCTTCCTCAGGACAGCCGAAGAAACGAACCAATGGTCAGAAACGAAAGCCGATGACAGCACGAGCTGTAAACTTCAAGGAGATATGTCCCGATCTGCATTGTCGAAAACCAGTCCACTATGATCACATAGCATGGGCTAGAGGAGACAAATCAGCAGGATATACATGCAAGCACGACGAGGAATATCGAACCAACTTCCGCAAATCCCTAGCAAGTAAAGAGCAACAGGGAAAAGACTAAGACCTCCATCGAACGAGACTGCGCAATGTGAGTGTAACAAGGGTGACAAGAACAATGGTTTCAACAACCAGCGATTCATACCTCCTGGGTTCAACCCCAGTGAAGCGATGTACAATAAGCGATTGCCAATACATGCATTGCATCCTCGATTACCTATTCGAGTGAAGGTTGGAATGAAGACCCTAGCAGTCCAAGCATTAATCGATTCCGGAGCAACTTGTAGTACGATTCACCTGAACTTGGTACGACACCATAACCTATTCAAGAAGAGGCTTGATCACCCTCGACCCCTGAATAATGCCGATAGAAGCCCTAACCAAGGAGGAGCAATCACACACGAGGTCTATACATTGATCTTCAATGGACCAAAGCCACAGCCACAGACACTGGCAGTAGCAACTACAGGACAAGATCAAGTTATTCTAGGCATTGACTATTTGGCCAAAGTCAATCCAGAAATTGATTGGAAGAATCAGATATGGAATCGGAATGGTAACGCTATACCATTCGAGCTCAGTATCATACGAGCTACCAAGAGGCGAAAGCGCAGGAGGCGCAAACGAAAGCGGCAAAGGAAAGGTAAATCTGACAAGACTAGACCTAGGCAAGACACAAAGAAACAAGCTCTGAACAGAGACAACTATCGACACTCTGGAGCACCAGGAATATTATTCGCACCATGGAGGGAAAGTAACAATGGAAACCCTCAAGAGTCGAAGCTGCAAGCGAAACCAATGACACGACCAGGAACACCACAACTGGAGCAGCCAAAGAAGGCTGATGCACCGAAGAGTCCGAGCATGGAAAATATACCAGACTCTATACCAAGGCAACCATCAGAACAGACGAGTATAGTGCAACGACGAACAAGGCACATACCACGAAGGATGATCCCAGCACGGCAATTGTACCAGACATCCGAAGACGAAGTTACAGAAGTAACAGGCAAGCGCAGCCATGACGAACAGGAGGAAATAAATGACTCTCCTAAGCGATGGAAGAAACAGCCTTTAAGACAGAGAAGGCCACTACCACAGAAGAAACCAGACATCGAACAAGCTCCACCTGTACCAAAGGAAGATCCTGGGATGACAGTCTATATTCATCCACGAGAGGAACGAAGGTCAGAGAAAGTGGTAGCAGGAACGAAACGACATTGGACATCGAGACCAATACCAGTCAAGGAAGCTATCCCCACACCGAAGCGTACAAGATGGGCAGCAGAAGACAGTGATATCGACATGCAGAATGAACAGGAGACAACAGAAGACACTCCAATGCACGATATAGAGCCACTAGACATCGAAAGGCTCAGGACGACCAACCAACCAATTACCCTTACCAGAAAGGAAGAGCTCGCTGAAAAGCTAGAGCTAGACCTTAAACGAAATTGGTCACCAAGGCAGCAAGGCCAGGTTTCACAACCACTGAACAAAGCTAGTTCAGTATCACAGCAGTACTCACAGCAGAAGGCAGCTGCAGAAGGATTACTCAGCACAGCAAAGCGAGATTGGCGAAAACTCCTACCAAAGCAAATTGCAGACTATGCCGATGTATTTGATCCAGACAGATCAAGGAGGTTACCCAAACATACGAAATGGGATATGGCAATAAACCTCAAAGAAGGAGTACCACTACCGAAACCAAGGCCGATTATCAAGCTCACTCGAGAAGAACAGGCAGCACTCAATGCCTATGTCCAGAAACTATTGGACAAAGGATGGATCAAGAAGGTTCACCCACATGAACCATGTCCGGTAGCAGCACCAGTCTTCTTTGTAGGAAAGAAAGACGGAGGAGCACGAGCAGTAACCGACTACCGAGATATCAACGATGCCACAGTATCAGATCCATACCCTATACCGATCATGAGCGTACTACCAGAGAAACTGGAGAAAGGAAAAGTCTTCTTCACACTCGATATGCGATCAGGATACAACAACCTGAGAATTCGAGAAGGAGACGAATGGAAGGCAGCATTCAGAGTTGGCAATGCAGTCTATAAACCGAAGGTCATGATGTTTGGAATGAAGAACTCACCTGCGATATTTCAACGATTCATGAACGACAACTTCGAATACTGGCTCAGAACAGAGGAGGCACTAGTCTACCTAGATGACCTCATTGGCCAAGCACAAACCGAAGAGGAGCATTGGACACTCCTCAGGGCAATTCTACAGAAATGCCAAGAGCTCGACATTTACCTCAAAATCGAGAAATGTCATTTCCTCCAAACCCAACTCGACTACCTGGGATTTGTAGTAGGAATGAAAGGCATCCAGATGGATCCTTACAAGCTGAAAGCGATTCGAGAATGGCCAACACCAAAGACGAAATGACAGATCCGAAAGTTTCAAGGCTTTTGCAATTTCTACCGAAGATTCATCAGGAACTATGCCGATTTATACACACCAATTGGCGAACTCATCAAAAAGGATCACAAGTTTGTTTGGACAGAAGCACAGGACAAAGCATTCGAAGCTATCAAGAAAGCATTTGAAACCGAAGTGGCACTAGCAATGCCAAAGCCTGACAAACCATATACGTTGGAAACCGATGCATCCGATGTAGCAATTGGAGCAGTCTTACAGCAAGAAGACAGCCAAGGAGAACTGAGACCACTAGGTTTCATGTTGAAGACACTATCCAGTGCTCAATGAAATTATCCAACGCATGATAAGGAGATGCTAGCAATCATGGAAGCACTCGGACATTGGAGACACCTACTAGAAGGAACAAAGGAACCATTAACCATCCGAAGTGATCATGCAAATCTCCGATACTTCATGACAGCTCAGAATCTGACAAGACATCAAGCGAGATGGGCACTAGAGTTATCACGATATAACTTCAAAATTCTCCATTGGCCAGGCAAGAAGAATCAAGCAGATGCACTATCACGACGACCCGATTATATGCCAGAAGACAAGGATAACTTGGGAGTTACCTTGCTACCACCTGACATGATCGAGCAGCAGACATTGCGACGAACTGAGATCAATGGCCTATACAGACTAGAGACAGAAATGGTCACTATCTCTGATCCGATTATTCGAACCATCAAGAGACACTACAACTCCGAAGAGGCGAAGCAGGAAATTATGGCAATCAAGAAGAGCAACGGCTACAGTTACAGGAATGGCTTGCACTACGTATCCAGTGCATTATATGTCCCGCCATCCGCCAACCTAAAATCGTTGCTAATCTGAAGGCGCCATGACCACAAACTTGCAGGCCACCCAGGAGCAGAAAAGACCATAGAGCTTGTAAAGCGAGTGTACTATTGGCCGAAGATGGAAGAGATGATCCGAGAATATACCGCATCCTGCGACATATGTCAACGTGCAAAACCGATTCGACAGTTTTGAAATCCACCCCTCCAACCGTTGAAGGCACCGCATCAACCATGGGAAACCATAACCTGTGACCTTATTACCGATTTACCAGTCAGCAACGAAGGCTACAGTTCGATACTTGTTATAGTGGACAAGCTCACCAAAATGGGGAAGTTCATCCCTTGCCAGGGAATACCCAATGCTAAGCAGTTGGCACGCTTGTTCCGCCAACACATCTTCAAATACTACGGGGCCCCTAAACAAGTAATCTCCGACCGAGGTAGCAACTTCACGGCGCAATTCCTCAAGGAGTTCTGTAGACTCATCGATGTCGATTGGAAAACTAGTACAGCATACCATCCACAAACTGACGGTCAAACCGAGCGACTCAATCAAGAACTGGAGCAGTACTTACGCTGCTACGTGTCCTACCGTCAAACAGATTGGGCAGAGTACATCGATATGGCAGAATTCGCCTACAACAATCGGAAACACAGCACTACGCATCAGTCACCATTCTATACGCTGTATGGATGGCACCCTCACCTGGACGTAGCAGAAACCGGGGACTCAAACGTCCCAGAAGCAATAAATCACCTAGAGGAGCTTCGACAAGTACAGCAAGAAGCCTACAATTTGATTAGGCAAGCGAACGAGGCAATGAAGCTTTATGCAGACCTGCATCGAGGCAAACTGCCGGAGTACAAGCCAGGAGACGAAGTGTTACTAGACATAAAGAATCTCAGTCGACTGGAGCCAACAAAGAAGCTTGCAATGAAGTGGGCAGGTCCTTATAAAGTCGAGAAGGCAGTCAGACAAGTGTCATTCAGATTACGCTTACCCGAAACCCTTCCGATACACCCGGTGTTTCATGCGAGTCTTCTCAGGCCTTACAAACGAAAGGAATACCCTGGAAGACCCACTTTGGATGAACCACCCCCTATTGAAGTAGAGGGAGAAGCGGAATACGAAGTGGAGAAGATTCATGACACAAGGCGGCATCAAAACAAGATTCAGTATCTTATTCAATGGAAAGGATACCAAGAGCGTACTTGGGAGCCACTTGACAATCTCAAGAACTCCTATCAAGCGGTAGAAGACTTCCACAAAAAGTACCCTCAGGCGATGAGGCCATCAGACCTTAGTCAATGGATCGTCGAACGAAGACAAATTAGGAGATAACCACATCACGTGCACTCCACCTGATGGAGCCGACTTAGGAGCCACAATGCAAACGATGAGTAAGACCTCCGATGGCCTTACCAATCAATGACATCACAGTGGCACCTCAAGACGAGGACAGAGAGAAACAAAATAGGCAAGAGAAAGGCGATATACCAACAGACATGGTATAAAAGATGAAGCAATTCGAGCTGAAGACTCATCAACTCGAACTCGAGCAAACTAGTCATCTCTCGAAGACAACCACTACTCAACTATGCCTATCTTCAATGAACTACATGCCTTCTCTACTCCCGAAGATGCACCTGATTGGACATTCGTACTCAGGCCACCTACCGAACGTTATCAATGGCCACAGTTCTGTAACCGCTTCAACCAAGAGAACTACGAAGAAGAGATAGTACCCCTATGCCCAGGGAAGTACTTCGACGACCTCTATGACAAGTGGCACTCCATCCATACCACCGAGAAGCAAGGTCCTAAACTCATGATACCAGACCCACCTAACGGCGAGCTGATCAGGCTTAGCAATGCTCGAATGGCATCGATTCGACGACTCAATGATGATGCATTCCTTACCTATACAGTTGAACTCGAAGTACGAGCTCTTAACAAAGGGCAAATCGACTTCAACCACAAACCAACATACAGGAACATCATGGGTATCTATCATTCAGCAGCACAAATTTGTGCATACCGACGAGACCTGTTGATCGCAATCACTAACAGAATGATGTGATGGAGCCACTACCATTCAGCAGGCAACGAGACGATGCGATACATCAACTACCTAGCTGACAAGACGGGCTTCTATGCAGTTGGAACCACGCAGTACACGACACTGCTCAATACAACGAAGTACTATGAGGGTACCGTATACCAGAGGACAATGCAAAAGCAAGGACCTCCAAATCAGATGAATGGTATCCAGATCAATGAAGTCGAACACCACATAGTCGAAGGCGAGGAAGTCAACTACGACCCCCAGTACCTCATAGAACTCAATGAGAACAAAGAAGAAGCAAGGGAGAGACTGGAAGCAACGAGACACCCAATAGACGAGGATCTAATGATCTCAATCTACCAGTATCCGAACGAGCTTTACCAACCAGACAAGATGCTCACTATGTCAATGCGAGAGGACAGCTACATGGACTCGGATGACACAGAATCAAGTGAGGAAGATAGGTCAACAGAACCACTACCGACACCAGAAGATTCAGCACAGGCTTCACCTGCGATCGAGGAACTCGATGATATGTAAACTTTTCTTCACTCCATGAACCCCTTTCTTATGCAACCCCTTTCCATGACGCAAATGGCCAATTATGCTTTATGTTACCATCACTCCCTATCCGCTAGGGTATCTATTCGCCATATTCCCTGCCAAGTCAAGTAGCAACCCTGTTGTCCCTCGGAGGCTGTCCAACAAGACAAAATCTGCGGAACAACAAGTTGCCCTTGAACCTGACAGCAAAGACTGGCAGCCTATGCATTATGCACCATCCTTTTCATGCTCATTCGGAAGGCTGAGCCGATAAGGTATTATGCAAAGCGTCGGAGCACCAATAATGTTCCAACTCTTAGCACATGCATTATCGAGCCAGCTGCCGAATTAGCACACTATGCTTACATTTTACTCTTCTATGCAGAGGAGGAGGAGCCAAGAAGTGAACAGTCGTTGTGACGCCTTCGGCAGTATACCTGTCAAAGCGACATAACAACTATTCCTAACCTCTCTTTGTCAAATTGGGATGCCCAAGCATATCAGCTTGACAAAGTAAATATTGCAATTATCAAGCCCTCCAACTCAAACTTTATTTTCCTTACATGCATTTTGTCACTCTGATCTAAAGGATGAAGTCATTGCTCATGAACAAGGCTGGTTAATACAGCCCTGTCGCGAGAAATACATCATGCAGATCACCGACAAATTATTATGAAACTTATGCATCATCGACTGCTATGACTGTTCTTTTCTTATCATTTTCATTCATACCATAATCCTTTTACATGACGCATATTTCATTTAATATTTCTTTCATATCCCTTCCCACCACCCACTACAATGCGATGTCAAACCAAGCCTCTTTCACACGATTCTCTTGCGCCGAAGCGCCTGCATCGAGGACAACCTTCAGCTCATCGGGATTGGCAGCCTCGAGAGGTGGAACCTCGACCTTATTAGCAGCCTGCTTCGCAGTAGCAGCTGCAGGAATCGATTGCATTTCGTAATCTTCGCTCTTCTACCAAGGATGTCAGCAATTTTGCAATGCAAAGGACAGGGCACTCACAGGGTGGCGACAATAACGCTTTATCCACCACAGATTCAGCACAAAAACCGCCACAAGGATGATCAAAACAGCAGGAACGGCGGCGACAGCTGACATATTTGGGCGACTTTGATGATGGTTTGATAGCAACACCAACTATCACAAGCCGACTCCCTTATCCGAAGCTTTCTCACGGATTAGGATGAACATTTCTCCGAAAGTCCATCTTAGAAGGGGGGTAGTGAAAGGATCCGCTCAAAACTTCGCATCACGATCGACGCGATCGGCACTCCAAACATGACCAGTAACCGGCCCAGCAGCAACGCGACCAAACTACCGATCACACGCCCAAGACAACGGTCACCAGTATCACCGGCATCAACGGCAATACGCGAACGCCTAGCAACCATACGTAAACCCGCGAGGCACTTAACACCACCGACCGTTACCTTAACACCACCGACCATATACGTCTGACCCGACCCGATCAAAAGAACTCAAGAAGCGCTCTAGAACACCAGAAGTCCAGAAGCCCAGAAGCACAACTACTAAAGCCTAACGCCTAATCGACTAAAGGCTAAATAAATCCTAATAGAGACGACACTGGCATTCCAGCACTGTCAGACGTGTGCCCGGACATACATGGCTCTCTATGAGATATACTTTGTAGTATGCCATGCTACAACTGAAACTCGCAACTGCCACATTGAAATTCAACGTCGAACACAAGAACAACTCCATGCCAATCCACCAAATCCAATAGTACCCAAGCGACATGAAGAACTCACTGTCACTACTCGAACCCCTCGAGATGCAGACCTAATAACTTGGAAGATACTAGGATGGTACAAACCAGAGCTGCATGACCCATGTCCAGCTTCTACAGTGCAAGCAAACCTCTATCTACCAAGGGACGCAAACCTGGAAACCAGACAGTTACAACTGGCACTCCAACGAAGGATATGGCATTACATTCGCGATGTTCGACTCAATGGCAAAGCATAGCTAGTTACTTGAACTCAGAGGCATCCACCAGTGGAGCACATACAATTCCAGCTGTGTATTGGACCATACACTACACCAACTCGACATCTCAATACTGATGTCCGAGTTACACTCTCACCCTTCGGGCCACGGGATGAACAATGGAAGGTCACATATCGAGCCGCTTATATTGCACCAAGAGCCAGAGTCCCCAATGAAGACCTCGATGTTATAATGGAGTACTGACTCATCACTCCGACTCGGAACTACGTCTCAGTCAGCAACGCCACAAAGGCTCTGCAATAGTGGAGACAATCTTACAAATCTTGGAGCAAGGTGGCACTCAGTAGCACAGCATGAGTAAGGCAATGGTGGAGCAAAGTGGAGCTGAGTGGAGTAATGTGGAAGGAGATGAGTAAGATATGGATGAAAATTGGATTATCGGAAGAGCATAAATAGGGTTAGAAGTAGGCCCTCATTCCCCATCTTTCGATCCTCTTAACACACTGGTGATCATCGTAGCTTAACGATTATTACTGTGTGCTTTGTACTACTACGCCTCTTGGAAATACCAATCTGCTCTTGCTTACCTTGTATCTGAAAGTATCCCGTATCAGGACTACAACTAGGAAGGATAGTAAGGGGACCGCGTGGTACAGCCATACGTGGGTAGATAGATCACCTCTGCACAACATACCGCTGCTTAGGCAAAAGGATCGAACCCGGTGTAACTCCGGACCTATACCTCTAACACTGGCCTTAGTTCACTGATTGTAGTCACTCTTTGAGTATTTACTTAAGCCTAGAGCCTCTCTCAGTTAGCGGTGCCTGCAAGATCTTAGCAGATCAATAGACCAGCACTGTCTTGTGACAAATCTGTGTATACTTCAGTGACTGTAGAAGACTGCACTGGTTGGCATTGATCTGTCACCTCCAGGCATAAATTTATTAGCGCTCTCTCCTTCATTGCTCGCTCACTGCTTATTTCTTCTAAGCATTATCTGTCCACTCTCATCCACACCTCATTTCAACTATTATGTCTAATCCTATCACCTCTAAGACGTTATCTACTATCACCAAGCTTAATGATAGCAATTATTCTGTCTGGAAGCATAATATGCATGCTGCACTTCAAGTCAAGAAGTTGTGGCACCTGACCTCTGGTCAGAAAGCTAAGCTTAGTGCTCCAGCAGAGGCTGTCCAGCTCTGGGAAGAGAAGGCTGAGCAAGCTGCTGGCCTGATCTACCAGAAAATTGAGCATAGCATGCAGGTCATGGTGCAGGACTACATGGATGATCCAGTTAAGATGTGGACTGAGCTTCAGAAGATTAATGAGCAGGATAATCCAGCTGTGCACTTTAATGCCTATGATGAGTTCTTCAACATCACCAAGAAGGAAGATGAGTCCCTCATCAATCTGGTGAGTAGGGTTGAGCTAGCACTGCACAAGATCAGAAGCACTCATTCTACCACCCTCAAGCTTGAGGAGTTTGAGAACGAGCTTGCATGTACATTTTTGATTTGTGTTCTTCCTGAGGACTATGCCTCCTTTTGCTCTGCAGTGCTCCTTATGAAGAAATTCAAATAAAATAACCTCAAGGAAGCATTTGCTCAAGAGCAGCAGAACTATCAAGAGCATATCTAGCTTCAGTCCCAGACCATGTTTACATCTACTGCTGCAAAGCCTATCTCCTCTCAAAGTGTCATCTACACCTTCTGTAGCATTTCTAACTACACAGAGAAGAACTGCTTTATAAAGCAGGCAGCTTCTAAGGACGCACATGTCAGGGCTAAGAGAAATAAGAAAGAGAAGAGAAGGAAGGGCAGAAAGAGCCAGAAGGCTCATATTGCTTAAGATGAATCTGCTAAATCTGCTAAATTTGCTGGCAATGCAAGTGCTCTTAACTTCACCAATCCCTATTCACCTGTTATCCCAGATGTAGGAACTGACTGGATTGCTGACACAGGTGCCACTTGCCACATGACTCTACATCATCATTGGTTCACCAAATACTTAACTAATCACACTCTTGTTTATTTAGCCAACAATTAAGTTATTTATTCAGTTGGCATTGGCACAGTGCGCTTTTAGCCTGTAGTTGGTGGCAAACCTAAACAGTTACTTGAATTTGAGCGTATACTCTATGTTCCTGATCTTAGAAACAATCTTCTCTCAGTCCTGTATTTGACTCGCTCCAAATTATATATTGTCACTATTCATTATAACAAAATGCTTTTCCGTTGCCATGGAATACTTCTATTCACTGTAAATATCACCTTCAATAATGCAGCAACTCTCAATGGCCATGTTGTTCCTACCATTGGTTAGAGCACACAAATTCAACAAGGGACCACTGAGTCCAGTGATGAGTACACTTGATGTAATATTAGCAGTCTAACTACATATCTGAGTCCAGTGGTGAGTGCATTTGATGTAGGGTACTCACTAATAGACTGTGCCGCTTTTATAGGAGATTACATAAGCATCACATGATTAGAAAAGCGGACATAAAGAAGAATATAAATAGAACAATAAATTACAAAATAGTAGCAGTGCCAGAATCACACTTCTAACACTCCCCCCTGATCTGACACTTCTTTCTTCAACATAATCCTAGCATCCTACACATCTTCTGCACCTTTACTCTACTTAGTGCTTTGATCATAATGTCTGCTGGCATAGTCTGAGTGGGCAAGTAATGCACATTGATATGACCAGCCTCTACAACATCTCTCAACCAGTAGAAGCACAGATCTAGATACTTCATGCATCCATGATGCTCAGGATCGTTTGCCACAGACAGAGCAAACTGGTTATCAATGTACAGAGAAGAGGGTGCATCAAACTTGTAGCCAAACTCTGTAAACAGATTTCTAAGCCACATAATCTCTTGTCCTGCACTGACTGCAGCAATGTATTCTGCTTCAGTGGTGGACAGAGTTACAAAGGGCTGTAGCTTGCTAGCCCAGCTGATAGCACCAGTTCCCATCTTGACAACCATCCCACTTGTGGAGCGTCTGTTATCCTCATTTCCTCCATAGTCAGCATTACAGAAAATAGCGAACAGCTTAGGTGACTTAGGATCAGGTGCATAGGTTAGCCTGAAGTCATTGGTGCCCTGCAAATAGCAACATAAATGCTTTGCTGCCTTCCAATGAGTTGGACTAGGATTAACTGAAGTGTCCCAAGACACCAACTGTATAAGCAATATCTGGCCTAATAGCTTTAGCCAGATACATAAGTGCATCAACTAATTGCTTGTAGAGCACCTGCTTCATATGTTTAGTCTCTGCAGGGGTCTTAGGAGCTATGTCCTTGCTGAGCTTCTACTCAGGGAGAGGAGTAGTAACAGTACCACAGTTGCTTATGCTAAAGCGATCTAGTACATCAATAATGTACTGTCTCTGTGACAGACTGATAGAGTGCTTAGAGTAGTCTCTCTCAATGTGAACTCCTAGTAGAAATGAGGTTGGGCCTAATTCATATAGTTTGAAGTGCTTGGCCAGTTCATCTCTAACAGACTCATACTGCTACTTAGACTTTGCAGCAATAGTCATGTCATTAACATAGACTAGAATAATAATGTGCACTTCATCTCTGCTGTATAGTCACATGACAAAAGTTTTGTTACATCTTACGCCTCAACATAACCACTTTTGTCTTATACTACAACAATCACTAAACTAATCATGCCTAAAATTTCTGGTGCTTCGAATACTACTCCTGCTCAATGTAAAGCCATACTTAAACTTGCTAATTCTTCTCTCACTCGTGCTAAAATTGCCAATGCCTTTAATTACTCTATTCACACTATTCAATGCATTCTCAAGAATCATGCTAAACATAGCCATGTCAATGATGCTCCTAGAAGTGAACACCTACACAAAATTGACAACTGGGATTTACGTTATCTGAAGCGCTCCCTCAATGGTGACAGATGCTAAACACTTGCCGATATAACCCAAAGTCTCAATGCTGCTGCCTGCTCTCCAGTTGCACCTGGAACTGTTCAGAGAGCATCATATCATGATTTAGGGATGTACATATATCATGCACGTAAGAAACCCTTCCTAACTGACCTGCACAAGGAGAGGAGACTGGAGTGGAGAAGGGCTGCAATCAGGCATGAGAAGGAGGACTGGCATAGGGTCATCTGGACAGACAAATCCTCAGTAGAGCTTGGAAAGCACTCAAGGGCCCTACTAGTGTGGCATAGAGTTGATGAAGAATATGATGAGAAGTGCCTAGCTCCCACATTCAAGTCAAGAAGGACAAGTGTTATAGTTTAGGGGGCTATTGTATATAACAAGAAGGGCTCACTTGTTTTTATGCCAAAGGACAGGAGGAAGGTGGTGGATTATATTGATTTGGTCATATCTAGACCCCTCTGGGACTTTTATGTGAAGGTGTATAATGAAATGGGGGTTGCAAAGATGGTTGAAGATGGGGCACCAGTTTACAGAAGTAAGGTCGCTTAAAGTTTCAGAAATACGAATGCAATAGAGACACTTTCCCACCCAGCACAGTCACCAGACATGAATCCCATTGAACATGTTTAGTATCTGATAAAGATTGCAATCAACAAGTGAGCAGTTAGGCCCAGACATGAGGAGGAGTTGGGAAAAGATTAACATTAAAATAATTAATAATTTAATAGATAGCATGCCAAGGCATGTAGAACAGTTGGTGGAGGTCAGGGGAGGGTCTACCAAGTACTAAATAGATAGCTTAGCAAATAGTTGTGCATTTATGGCACTTTGAAATCTTATCATTCTTGTCTCAAACGTGATGTGACAAAACTTTTGTCATGTGACTATATACCCAAATGCTGTAATCACAGTGTACTAACTTGAAGCTCATGCTCTTTATCACTAAATCAAGCTTCTTGTGCTATTAGTGGCCAGCCTGTTTAAGGCTATAAATTGACTTGATTAGCTTGAGAATAAATTCAGGGCCAAAGTAGTCCTTAAATCCTTCAGGCTGGCTTATGTAGACATTATGCTCTATCTCACCATTGAGGAAAGCAGTAGAGATGTCAATACTGTACAGCTCAAGGTCTTCAAATGCAGCCAATGCCAGGATGGCTCTAAGTGCAGCCCATTTGGCTGTAGGAGCAAACACTTGAGAGAATTCAAGTTCTGGCTGCTGTGAGAATCTCTTGGCTACTAGCCTTGCCTTGTATCTGTCTACAGATCTATCTGCCTTGTGCTTGAGCTTGAACACTCATCTGCATCCAATGGACTTTCTGCTAGGAGGCAGTCTGACAGGCTCAAATGTGCCATTCTTAATCAGACTGATAAATTCCTCCATGGCTGCCTTCTCCCAGAGGTCTACATTAGGGTGTCCTTTGATGTCCTTCCACTGATAGGGTTTAGGACTGATGTATTACACATCTTGTGCAGAGAACACATGCTCAGTGCAATGAGATGTCTGAAATGCATATTCCAGAGCATTCTCATAAGACAGATAGATGTCCTCCAGTTCTGCATTAGCACTAAAATCTATCAGGCCAGTAAACATTAGTGCTTCAGCTTGCAACTCCTCTTCTGACATGATGTCCAGTTCATCAGGTGAAAGGATCCGCTCAAAACTTTGCATCACAATCGACGCGATCGGCACTCTGAACGTAACCAGTAACCGGCCCAGCAGTAACGCGACCAAACTACCGATCACGCGCCCAAGACAACGGTCACCGGTATCATCGGCATCAACGGCAATATGCGAGCGCCTAGCAACCATACGTAAACCCGCGAGGCACTTAACACTGCCGACCGTCACCTTAACACCACCGACCATATACGTCTGACCCGACCCAATCAAAAGAACTCAAGAAGTGCTCTAGAACACCAGAAGCCCAGAAGTCCAGAAGCACAACTACTAATGCCTAATGCCTAATTGACTAAAGGTTAAATAAAGCCCAATGGAGACAACACTGGCTTTCCAGCACTGTCAGACGTGTGCCCGGACGTACATGGCTCTCTATGAGATATACTTTGTAGTATGCCATGCTACAACCGAAACTCGCAACTGCCACATCGAAATTCAACGTCGAATGCAAGAACAACTCCATGCCAATCCACCGAATCCAATAGTACCCAAGCGACATAAAGAACTCACTATCACTACTTGAACCCCTCAAGATGCAGACCCGATAACTTGGAAGATACTAGGATGGTACAAACCAGAGCTATATGATCCATGTCCAGCTTCTACAGTGCAAGCAAACCTCTACCTACCGAGGGACACGAACCTGGAAACCAGACAGTTACAACTGGCACTCCAACAAAGGATATGGCATTACATTCGCGATGTTCGACTCAATGGCAAAGCATAGCTAGTTACTCGAACTCAGAGGCATCCACCAGCAGAGCACATACAGTTCCAGCTGTGTATTGGACCATACACTACACCAACTCGACATCTCAATACTGATGTCCGAGTTACACTCTCACTCTTCGGGCCAAGGGATGAACAACGGAAGGTCACATATCGAGCTGCTTACATTGCACCAAGAGCCAGAGTCCCCAATGAAGACCTCGATGTTATAATGGAGTACTGACTCATCACTCTGACTCAGAACTACATCTCAGTCAGCAACGCCACAAAGGCTCTGCAATAGTGGAGACAATCTTACAAATCTTGGAGCGAGGTGGCACTCAGTGGCACAGTATGAGTAAGGCAATGGTGGAGCAAAGTGGAGCTGAGTGGAGTAATGTGGAAGGAGATGAGTAAGATATGGGATGGAAATTGGATTATCGGAAGGGCATAAATAGGGTTAGAAGTAGGCCCTCATTCCCCATCTTTCGATCCTCTTAACACACTGGTGATCATCGTAGCTTAACGATTATTACTGTGTGCTTTGTACTACTACGCCTCTTGGAAATACCAATCTGCTCTTGCTTACCTTGTATCTGAAAGTATCCCTTGTCAGGACTACGACTAAGAAGGATAGTAAGGGGACCGCATGGTACAGCCAGACGTGGGTAGATAGATCACCTCTGCACAACATACCGCTGCTTAGACAAAAGGATCGAACCCGGTGTAACTCCGGACCTACACCTCTAACATCAGGTGAATCACTGTCCATCTTAGCATCCTGCTCTGGCTGCTCTACAATATCTGGCTGAGCTGCAGAGTCAGTATTAAAAGGAGTGTCAGGTGCAGTATCAGATGCAGTTGGCTCTGCTGAGTTGAAGTTAAAGTGCTGTGGTGGAATAGAAGAGCCTGACACACGTCTGGGAAGGCGCTTTCCAACATAGTCCACATCCCACCAGCCAATAATATGATATTTAATAGGCCTCCACATTGGATCTGGCCACCAGGGAGAAGCAGGCCTTTATTTTTTTGAGGCCTGCTCAGATGGCAGAGGTGAAGTAGTATGTTCATGCTTTAGAGGATGAGTAGCTAGTGAGGGAGAATAATATAAAGGACTATGTGGTAGAGGACTAGGTGATGGATTAGGTAATGGATTAGGTGAAGGACTGGGTGTAGGTGTAGGTGTAGGCATAGAAGGATCTGCTGGATGTCTAAGAGCAGGTGGAGAAGGAGGAGCTGACAGAACATCAATAGCATCCTCCACTCTCCCCTGTTCTGGCAGGTCTTCTGTCTGTGTAGGCATATTCACCCTCAAGTCTACTAGGTTTTGGAATGTACTAGGGAATATACTCTCTCATCAAACTGAGCAGAGTCACTAATGACTTCCTTCCTGGTAAGAGGATTTCGGAATAACCAGCCTTTATAGTTAGAGGTATAGCATAGAAATACATATCTCTGTGTATAGGACTGCAGCTACTTGTGTTGATCTTTTTTCACAAGCACATAGGAGGTACATCTAAATACACGCAAGTGAGAGACATCTGGCTTTGACTGATACCAGAGCTCATAGGGTGTACAGTCATATAACAAAAGTTTTGTCACATCACATTTGAGACAAGAATAATAAGATTTTAAAGTGCCATAAATGCATAACTATTTGCTAAGCTATCTATTTAGTACTTGGTAGACCCTCTCCTGACCTCCACCAACTGTTCTATACGCCTTGACATGCTATCTATTAAATTATTAATTATTTTAATGTCAATCTTTTTCCACTCCTCCAAAAGCACTCTCTTCAACTCCTCCTCATTTCTGGGCCTAACTGCTCACTTGTTGATTGCAATCTTTATCAGATACTAAACATGTTCAATGGGATTCATGTCTGGTGACTGTGCTGGGTGGGAAAGTGTCTCCATTGCATTCGTATCCCTAAAACTTTGAGCAACCTTGATTCTGTAAACTGGTGCCTCATCTTCAACTATCTTTGCAACCCCCATTTCATTATACACTTTTACATAAAAGTCCCAGAGGGGTCCAGACATAACCAAATCAACATAATCCACCACCTTTCTCCTGTCCTTTGACATAAAAATGAGTAGGCCCTTCTTGTTATATACAATAGCCCCCAAAACTATGACACTTGTCCTTCCTGACTTGAATGTGGGAGCTAGGCACTTCTTATCGTATTCTTCATCAACTCTGCGTCATACCAGTGGGGCCCTTAAGTGCTTTCCAAGCTCTACTGAGGATTTGTCTATCCAGATGACCCTATGCCAGTCCTCCTTCTCATGCCTAATTGCAGTCCTCCCCCACTCCAGCCTCCTCTCCTTGTGCAGGTCAGTTAGGAAGGGTTTCTTGCATGCATGGTGTAAGTGCATCCCCAAATCATGATGTAATGCCCTCTGAACAGTTCTGGGTGCAACTGGAGAGCAGGCAGTAGCATTGAGACTTTGGATTATATCGGCGAGTGTTTGGCATCTGTCACCATTGAGGGAGCGCTGCAGGTAATGTAAACCCCAGTTGTCAATTTTGTGTGGGCGTTCACTTCTGAGAGCATCATTGATATGGCCACGCTTGGCATGGTTCTTGAGAATATGTTAGATGGTACGAATAGAGCAATTGAAGGCATTGGCAATTTTAGCACGAGTGAGAGAAGAATTAGCAAGTTTAAGTATAGCTTCATGTTGAGCAGGAGTAGTATTCGAAGTACCAGAAATTTTGGGTATGATTAGTTTAGTGGTTGTTGTGGTATGAGGCAAAAGTAGTTGTGTTGAGGTGCAAGATGCGACAAAACTTTTGTCATGTGACTGTACTGGCAGACACAGCAGAGGTGGGAGAGCGGTTATATATATGTACAAATGCTGCCACTGCATCCCACCAGAAGCTAGAGAGCAGATGTACTTCATTAAGCATAGTAGTGATGCCCTCTGCAAGTATTCTATGGACAGATGCTTGTGAATATAGCATAAGCAATAGTAGGGACAATGTGGCCATTAAGAGTTGCTGCATTGTTAGGAGTGATGTTTATAGTGAACAGGACTAATCTATAACGACAGAAAAGGATTTTGTTATGATAAATAGTGACAATATATGATTTGGAGCAAGTCAAATACAGGACTAAGAGGAGATTGTTTCTAAGATCAGTGTTAGAGGTGTAGGTCCAGAGTTACACCGGGTTCGATCCTTTTGCCTAAGCAGCGGTATGTTGTGCAGAGGTGATCTATCTACCCACGTATGGCTGTACCACGCGGTCCCCTTACTATCCTTCCTAGTTGTAGTCCTGATACGGGATACTTTCAGATACAAGGTAAGCAAGAGCAGATTGGTATTTCCAAGAGGCGTAGTAGTACAAAGCACACAGTAATAATCGTTAAGCTACGATGATCACCAGTGTGTTAAGAGGATCGAAAGATGGGGAATGAGGGCCTACTTCTAACCCTATTTATGCTCTTCCGATAATCCAATTTTCATCCATATCTTACTCATCTCCTTCCACATTACTCCACTCAGCTCCACTTTGCTCCACCATTGCCTTACTCATGCTGTGCTACTGAGTGCCACCTTGCTCCAAGATTTGTAAGATTGTCTCCACTATTGCAGAGCCTTTGTGGCGTTGCTGACTGAGACGTAGTTCCGAGTCGGAGTGATGAGTCAGTACTCCATTATAACATCGAGGTCTTCATTGGGGACTCTGGCTCTTGGTGCAATATAAGCGGCTCGATATGTGACCTTCCATTGTTCATCCCGTGGCCCGAAGGGTGAGAGTGTAACTCGGACATCAGTATTGAGATGTCGAGTTGGTGTAGTGTATGGTCCAATACACAGCTGGAATTGTATGTGCTCCACTGGTGGATGCCTCTGAGTTCAAGTAACTAGCTATGCTTTGCCATTGAGTCGAACATCGCGAATGTAATGCCATATCCTTCGTTGGAGTGCCAGTTGTAACTGTCTGGTTTCCAGGTTTGCGTCCCTTGGTAGATAGAGGTTTGCTTGCACTGTAGAAGCTGGACATGGGTCATGCAGCTCTGGTTTGTACCATCCTAGTATCTTCCAAGTTATTAGGTCTGCATCTCGAGGGGTTCAAGTAGTGACAGTGAGTTCTTCATGTCGCTTGGGTACTATTGGATTTGGTGGATTGGCATGGAGTTGTTCTTGTGTTCGACGTTGAATTTCAATGTGGCAGTTGCGAGTTTCAGTTGTAGCATGGCATACTACAAAGTATATCTCATAGAGAGCCATGTATGTCCGGGCACACGTCTGACAGTGCTGGAATGCCAGTGTCGTCTCCATTAGGATTTATTTAGCCTTTAGTCGATTAGGCGTTAGGCTTTAGTAGTTGTGCTTCTGGGCTTCTGGACTTCTGGTGTTCTAGAGCGCTTCTTGAGTTCTTTTGATCGGGTCGGGTCAGACGTATATGGTCGGTGGTGTTAAGGTAACGGTCGGTGGTGTTAAGTGCCTCACGGTGTAGTGCCCTGGCCAATCCTGTGCCAGGACACTCATACTCTGGCTCTCCCCTACTGCAGACACCATATACCACCACCGCCTACACCTCAGAAGACCAGGGAATACTCATATCACACTCTAGAGGCCATATGAGCACATATCCATGGATTCTAGCCTACGCTTTCCCCTGCGGCGCCCTCCGAGAGCCCAGATGAGTCCGCCGCTGGCTCCCTGGCACCCATACAGGTCCGCCGAAGGCTCCTACCCAGCACCAGACACCATAGGAGATGTCCCCCAATCATTATAGGCCTTCATTATTGCAATTCCTCATACGTACAGCCTCGAGGCGGATTTGGATGCCCCTGCGGCGGCCCCCCAAGCCTCAGATTGGTCCGGCGGCCACTCAGGCGTCCTCAGGTGCCCTCGCCGAAGCCTCCCACAGCTTACCAGACAGTCCCCCAAAGCCTACAAAGTTATCTAGTGTCATCTCTGCTCATACACCACCGAAGGCCGCACTTTTACGAATCCGCCGCCGAGCGAGCGGCGACTTGCAGATCCGCCGCTCCGGCGCCCTCCTTAGTTACTATGGATCGCCTACACTCTGTATTGAGTGCGGCGGCCTAGGGACCCTGACTGATGTGCCCTTGATCTCATATACGCAATATTAGCCTCTGAACATCGGCCCCGACGTTTCCCGACTTCCCCTCAAGCAGCGGGCGACTCTAGGCCATATATAGCAGTCAGGCATGTGGTACAGCGGCGTGCCAAGCCACCGACCGCCGCTGCCAAGCCAGACTCTGCTGGCGCCCGTTTTATTGCAGATACACGATATATCATACTATTGGATAGTCCCCTCACGTTGGCACCGCCGTACGCCTCCTAGGCGCTCCGGCGGCGGCCCTTGGCAAGCCCTATGCCTCAGGAGATGTTGTCAGACAGTAGGACTCAGCGGCGAGAGCAGTAGAATATATAGAGTCTATATTTGTCAGTAGACAGGAGCAAAACATACACACAAAGCCCATACATAGCAGACAGCGCAGACAGGCCGCACATCATAAAAAGACCTCGGCGGCCCTCCGGCGCCCCAGGCCTTCTATTCTACACCCCTTCGGCCCCCTTTCCAGTTACTGGCCGCACATTGGTCCTTATATTCATCTTACACGGCCCTTACCTTTCGACTACCTAGTTTACGCTACTGCGGCGGATTTGCACACGCTCCCTTGTCCCAGGCGGCCCCCTATCGACCTCGGCGGCCCTCCGGCGACCCAGGCTTCCTTTCCTATTCCCCTTAGGTGTCCCTTTCATCCACTGGCCGCACGCTATTTCTTATATTCATTGTACACCGTCCTTGTCTTTGATCTACCAAGTTTACACTACCGCGGCGGATCTGTGTGATGCTCCCTTGCCCCCGGCGGCCCCCTATTTGACCTCGGCGACCCTCCGGCGACCCAGGCCTTCCATTGCATTCCCCTTCGGCGCCCTTTTCACTTACTGGCCGCACATTACACCTTATATTCATCGTATACGCTCCCTAGCTCCCTATTACTGAGATTGCACTACTTCGGCAGACCCCTGTGACCTCCTCCTCGATCCGGCGGACCTACTAGATCATTCCTTTCATACCTCGGCGTCACTAGGCCACTCCATTACGTCTCTGACGGTCTTTGGCACCTGCCAGGTAGTAGGTGGTAAGGGTCTGATAGCTTAGGGCTTTGCTTCTGGAGGTTTCTTCATACATTCAGTACCCATAGTAGGACGGACATCGGTAGCACCTTCAGATAGGAACACCACCAGAATCCTACAGCGGGTTTACGTATGGTTGCTAGGCGTTCGCGTATTGCCGTTGATGCCGGTGATACTGGTGACCGTTGTCTTGGGCGTGTGATCGGTAGTTTGGTCGCGTTGCTGCTGGGCCGGTTACTGGTCATGTTTGGAGTGCCGATCGCGTCGATCGTGATGCGAAGTTTTGAGCGGATCCTTTCACTACCCCCCTTCTAAGATGGACTTTTGGAGAAATGTTCATCCTAATCCGTGAGAAAGCTTCGGATAAGGGAGTCGGCTTGTGATAGTTGGTGTTGCTATCAAACCATCATCAAAGTCGCCCAAATATGTCAGCTGTCGCCGCCGTTCCTGCTGTTTTGATCATCCTTGTGGCGGTTTTTGTGCTGAATCTGTGGTGGATAAAGCGTTATTGTCGCCACCCTGTGAGTGCCCTGTCCTTTGCATTGCAAAATTGCTGACATCCTTGGTAGAAGAGCGAAGATTACGAAATGCAATCGATTCCTGCAGCTGCTACTGCGAAGCAGGCTGCTAATAAGGTCGAGGTTCCACCTCTCGAGGCTGCCAATCCCGATGAGCTGAAGGTTGTCCTCGATGCAGGCGCTTCGGCGCAAGAGAATCGTGTGAAAGAGGCTTGGTTTGACATCGCATTGTAGTGGGTGGTGGGAAGGGATATGAAAGAAATATTAAATGAAATATGCGTCATGTAAAAGGATTATGGTATGAATGAAAATGATAAGAAAAGAACAGTCATAGCAGTCGATGATGCATAAGTTTCATAATAATTTGTCGGTGATCTGCATGATGTATTTCTCGCGACAGGGCTGTATTAACCAGCCTTGTTCATGAGCAATGACTTCATCCTTTAGATCAGAGTGACAAAATGCATGTAAGGAAAATAAAGTTTGAGTTGGAGGGCTTGATAATTGCAATATTTACTTTGTCAAGCTGATATGCTTGGGCATCCCAATTTGACAAAGAGAGGTTAGGAATAGTTGTTATGTCGCTTTGACAGGTATACTGCCGAAGGCGTCACAACGACTGTTCACTTCTTGGCTCCTCCTCCTCTGCATAGAAGAGTAAAATGTAAGCATAGTGTGCTAATTCGGCAGCTGGCTCGATAATGCATGTGCTAAGAGTTGGAACATTATTGGTGCTCCGACGCTTTGCATAATACCTTATCGGCTCAGCCTTCCGAATGAGCATGAAAAGGATGGTGCATAATGCATAGGCTGCCAGTCTTTGCTGTCAGGTTCAAGGGCAACTTGTTGTTCCGCAGATTTTGTCTTGTTGGACAGCCTCCGAGGGACAACAGGGTTGCTACTTGACTTGGCAGGGAATATGGCGAATAGATACCCTAGCGGATAGGGAGTGATGGTAACATAAAGCATAATTGGCCATTTGCGTCATGGAAAGGGGTTGCATAAGAAAGGGGTTCATGGAGTGAAGAAAAGTTTACATATCATCGAGTTCCTCGATCGCAGGTGAAGCCTGTGCTGAATCTTCTGGTGTCGGTAGTGGTTCTGTTGACCTATCTTCCTCACTTGATTCTGTGTCATCCGAGTCCATGTAGCTGTCCTCTCGCATTGACATAGTGAGCATCTTGTCTGGTTGGTAAAGCTCGTTCGGATACTGGTAGATTGAGATCATTAGATCCTCGTCTATTGGGTGTCTCGTTGCTTCCAGTCTCTCCCTTGCTTCTTCTTTGTTCTCATTGAGTTCTATGAGGTACTGGGGGTCGTAGTTGACTTCCTCGCCTTCGACTATGTGGTGTTCGACTTTGTTGATCTGGATACCATTCATCTGATTCGGAGGTCCTTGCTTTTGCATTGTCCTCTGGTATACGGTACCCTCATAGTACTTCGTTGTATTGAGCAGTGTCGTGTACTGCGTGGTTCCAACTGCATAGAAGCCCGTCTTGTCAGCTAGGTAGTTGATGTATCGCATCGTCTCGTTGCCTGCTGAATGGTAGTGGCTCCATCACATCATTCTGTTAGTGATTGCGATCAACAGGTCTCGTCGGTATGCACAAATTTGTGCTGCTGAATGATAGATACCCATGATGTTCCTGTATGTTGGTTCGTGGTTGAAGTCGATTTGCCCTTTGTTAAGAGCTCGTACTTCAAGTTCAACTGTATAGGTAAGGAATGCATCATCATTGAGTCGTCGAATCGATGCCATTCGAGCATTGCTAAGCCTGATCAGCTCGCCGTTAGGTGGGTCTGGTATCATGAGTTTAGGACCTTGCTTCTCGGTGGTATGGATGGAGTGCCACTTGTCATAGAGGTCGTCGAAGTACTTCCCTGGGCATAGGGGTACTATCTCTTCTTCGTAGTTCTCTTGGTTGAAGCGGTTACAGAACTGTGGCCATTGATAACGTTCGGTAGGTGGCCTGAGTACGAATGTCCAATCAGGTGCATCTTCGGGAGTAGAGAAGGCATGTAGTTCATTGAAGATAGGCATAGTTGAGTAGTGGTTGTCTTCGAGAGATGACTAGTTTGCTCGAGTTCGAGTTGATGAGTCTTCAGCTCGAATTGCTTCATCTTTTATACCATGTCTGTTGGTATATCGCCTTTCTCTTGCCTATTTTGTTTCTCTCTGTCCTCGTCTTGAGGTGCCACTGTGATGTCATTGATTGGTAAGGCCATCGGAGGTCTTACTCATCGTTTGCATTGTGGCTCCTAAGTCGGCTCCATCAGGTGGAGTGCACGTGATGTGGTTATCTCCTAATTTGTCTTCGTTCGACGATCCATTGACTAAGGTCTGATGGCCTCATCGCCTGAGGGTACTTTTTGTGGAAGTCTTCTACCGCTTGATAGGAGTTCTTGAGATTGTCAAGTGGCTCCCAAGTACGCTCTTGGTATCCTTTCCATTGAATAAGATACTGAATCTTGTTTTGATGCCGCCTTGTGTCATGAATCTTCTCCACTTCGTATTCCGCTTCTCCCTCTACTTCAATAGGGGGTGGTTCGTCCAAAGTGGGTCTTCCAGGGTATTCCTTTCGTTTGTAAGGCCTGAGAAGACTCGCATGAAACACCGGGTGTATCGGAAGGGTTTCGAGTAAGCGTAATCTGAATGACACTTGTCCGACTGCCTTCTCGACTTTATAAGGACCTGCCCACTTCATTGCAAGCTTCTTTGTTGGCTCCAGTCGACTGAGATTCTTCATGTCTAGTAACACTTCATCTCCTGGCTTGTACTCTGGCAGTTTGCCTCGATGCAGGTCTGCATAAAGCTTCATTGCCTCGTTCACTTGCCTAATCAAATTGTAGGCTTCTTGCTGTACTTGTCGAAGCTCCTCTAGGTGATTTATTGCTTCTGGGACGTTTGAGTCCCCGGTTTCTGCTACGTCCAGGTGAGGGTGCCATCCATACAGCGTATAGAATGGTGACTGATGCGTAGTGCTGTGTTTCCGATTGTTGTAGGCGAATTCTGCCATATCGATGTACTCTGCCCAATCTGTTTGACGGTAGGACACGTAGCAGCGTAAGTACTGCTCCAGTTCTTGATTGAGTCGCTCGGTTTGACCGTCAGTTTGTGGATGGTATGCTGTACTAGTTTTCCAATCGACATCGATGAGTCTACAGAACTCCTTGAGGAATTGCGCCGTGAAGTTGCTACCTCGGTCGGAGATTACTTGTTTAGGGGCCCCGTAGTATTTGAAGATGTGTTGGCGGAACAAGCGTGCCAACTGCTTAGCATTGGGTATTCCCTGGCAAGGGATGAACTTCCCCATTTTGGTGAGCTTGTCCACTATAACAAGTATCGAACTGTAGCCTTCGTTGCTGACTGGTAAATCGGTAATAAGGTCACAGGTTATGGTTTCCCATGGTTGATGCGGTGCCTTCAACGGTTGGAGGGGTGGATTTCAAAACTGTCGAATCGGTTTTGCACGTTGACATATGTCGCAGGATGCGGTATATTCTCGGATCATCTCTTCCATCTTCGGCCAATAGTACACTCGCTTTACAAGCTCTATGGTCTTTTCTGCTCCTGGGTGGCCTGCAAGTTTGTGGTCATGGCGCCTTCGGATTAGCAACGATTTTAGGTTGGCGGATGGCGGGACATATAATGCACTGGATACGTAGTGCAAGCCATTCCTGTAACTGTAGCCGTTGCTCTTCTTGATTGCCATAATTTCCTGCTTCGCCTCTTCGGAGTTGTAGTGTCTCTTGATGGTTCGAATAATCGGATCAGAGATAGTGACCATTTCTGTCTCTAGTCTGTATAGGCCATTGATCTCGGTTCGTCGCAATGTCTGCTGCTCGATCATGTCAGGTGGTAGCAAGGTAACTCCCAAGTTATCCTTGTCTTCTGGCATATAATCGGGTCGTCATGATAGTGCATCTGCTTGATTCTTCTTGCCTGGCCAATGGAGAATTTTGAAGTTATATCGTGATAACTCTAGTGCCCATCTCGCTTGATGTCTTGTCAGATTCTGAGCTGTCATGAAGTATCGGAGATTTGCATGATCACTTCGGATGGTTAATGGTTCCTTTGTTCCTTCTAGTAGGTGTCTCCAATGTCCGAGTGCTTCCATGATTGCTAGCATCTCCTTATCATGCGTTGGATAATTTCATTGAGCACTGGATAGTGTCTTCAACATGAAACCTAGTGGTCTCAGTTCTCCTTGGCTGTCTTCTTGCTGTAAGACTGCTCCAATTGCTACATCGGATGCATCGGTTTCCAACGTATATGGTTTGTCAGGCTTTGGCATTGCTAGTGCCACTTCGGTTTCAAATGCTTTCTTGATAGCTTCGAATGCTTTGTCCTGTGCTTCTGTCCAAACAAACTTGTGATCCTTTTTGATGAGTTCGCCAATTGGTGTGTATAAATCGGCATAGTTCCTGATGAATCTTCGGTAGAAATTGCAAAAGCCTTGAAACTTTCGGATCTGTCGTTTCGTCTTTGGTGTTGGCCATTCTCGAATCGCTTTCAGCTTGTAAGGATCCATCTGGATGCCTTTCATTCCTACTACAAATCCCAGGTAGTCGAGTTGGGTTTGGAGGAAATGACATTTCTCGATTTTGAGGTAAATGTCGAGCTCTCGGCATTTCTGTAGAATTGCCCTGAGGAGTGTCCAATGCTCCTCTTCGGTTTGTGCTTGGCCAATGAGGTCATCTAGGTAGACTAGTGCCTCCTCTGTTCTGAGCCAGTATTCGAAGTTGTCGTTCATGAATCGTTGAAATATCGCAGGTGAGTTCTTCATTCCAAACATCATGACCTTCGGTTTATAGACTGCATTGCCAACTCTGAATGCTGCCTTCCATTCGTCTCCTTCTCGAATTCTCAGGTTGTTGTATCCTGATCGCATATCGAGTGTGAAGAAGACTTTTCCTTTCTCCAGTTTCTCTGGTAGTACGCTCATGATCGGTATAGGGTATGGATCTGATACTGTGGCATCGTTGATATCTCGGTAGTCGGTTACTGCTCGTGCTCCTCCGTCTTTCTTTCCTACAAAGAAGACTGGTGCTGCTACCGGACATGGTTCATGTGGGTGAACCTTCTCGATCCATCCTTTGTCCAATAGTTCCTGGACATAGGCATTGAGTGCTGCCTGTTCTTCTCGAGTGAGCTTGATAATCGGCCTTGGTTTCGGTAGTGGTACTCCTTCTTTGAGGTTTATTGCCATATCCCATTTCGTATGTTTGGGTAACCTCCTTGATCTGTCTGGATCAAATACATCGGCATAGTCTGCAATTTGCTTTGGTAGGAGTTTTCGCCAATCTCGCTTTGCTGTGCTGAGTAATCCTTCTGCAGCTGCCTTCTGCTGTGAGTACTGCTGTGATACTGAACTAGCTTTGTTCAGTGGTTGTGAAACCTGGCCTTGCTGCCTTGGTGACCAATTTCGTTTAAGGTCTAGCTCTAGCTTTTCAGCGAGCTCTTCCTTTCTGGTAAGGGTAATTGGTTGGTTGGTCGTCCTGAGCCTTTCGATGTCTAGTGGCTCTATATCGTGCATTGGAGTGTCTTCTGTTGTCTCCTGTTCATTCTGCATGTCGATATCACTGTCTTCTGCTGCCCATCTTGTACGCTTCGGTGTGGGGATAGCTTCCTTGACTGGTATTGGTCTCAATGTCCAATGTCGTTTCGTTCCTGCTACCACTTTCTCTGACCTTCGTTCCTCTCGTGGATGAATATAGACTGTCATCCCAGGATCTTCCTTTGGTACAGGTGGAGCTTGTTCGATGTCTGGTTTCTTCTGTGGTAGTGGCCTTCTCTGTCTTAAAGGCTGTTTCTTCCATCGCTTAGGAGAGTCATTTATTTCCTCCTGTTCGTCATGGCTGCGCTTGCCTGTTACTTCTGTAACTTCGTCTTCGGATGTCTGGTACAATTGCCGTGCTGGGATCATCCTTCGTGGTATGTGCCTTGTTCGTCGTTGCACTATACTCGTCTGTTCTGATGGTTGCCTTGGTATAGAGTCTGGTATATTTTCCATGCTCGGACTCTTCGGTGCATCAGCCTTCTTTGGCTGCTCCAGTTGTGGTGTTCCTGGTCGTGTCATTGGTTTCGCTTGCGGCTTCGACTCTTGAGGGTTTCCATTGTTACTTTCCCTCCATGGTGCGAATAATATTCCTGGTGCTCCAGAGTGTCGATAGTTGTCTCTGTTCAGAGCTTGTTTCTTTGTGTCTTGCCTAGGTCTAGTCTTGTCAGATTTACCTTTCCTTTGCTGCTTTCGTTTGCGCCTCCTGCGCTTTCGCCTCTTGGTAGCTCGTATGATACTGAGCTCGAATGGTATAGCGTTACCATTCCGATTCCATATCTGATTCTTCCAATCAATTTCTGGATTGACTTTGGCCAAATAGTCAATGCCTAGAATAACTTGATCTTGTCCTGTAGTTGCTACTGCCAGTGTCTGTGGCTATGGCTTTGGTCCATTGAAGATCAATGTATAGACCTCGTGTGTGATTGCTCCTCCTTGGTTAGGGCTTCCATCGGCATTATTCAGGGGTCGAGGGTGATCAAGCCTCTTCTTGAATAGGTTATGGTGTCGTACCAAGTTCGGGTGAATCGTACTACAAGTTGCTCCGGAATCGATTAATGCTTGGACTGCTAGGGTCTTCATTCCAACCTTCACTCGAATAGGTAATCGAGGATGCAATGCATGTATTGGCAATCGCTTATTGTACATCGCTTCACTGGGGTTGAACCCAGGAGGTATGAATCGCTGGTTGTTGAAACCATTGTTCTTGTCACCCTTGTTACACTCACATTGCGCAGTCTCGTTCGATGGAGGTCTTAGTCTTTTCCCTGTTGCTCTTTACTTGCTAGGGATTTGCGGAAGTTGGTTCGATATTCCTCGTCGTGCTTGCATGTATATCCTGCTGATTCGTCTCCTCTAGCCCATGCTATGTGATCATAGTGGACTGGTTTTCGACAATGCAGATCGGGACATGTCTCCTTGAAGTTTACAGCTCGTGCTGTCATCGGCTTTCGTTTCTGACCATTGGTTCGTTTCTTCGGCTGTCCTGAGGAAGAACCCTTTTGCTTCCTTGGTGCCTTGCAATTCCTTGAGTAGTGTCCAGTCTTTCCACAGTTGTAGCATTTCGCTCCCTTCTTCGGCAAGCCTCGGAGTGCATCTACATCCATGGCGTCTGGATCTCGTCTTGTCTGTTGGACTGGTGGTCGGTATGATGATTGCCCGTTTGTCTTGAATCTCGGAGTGTATGTCTGGCTTCCGATCAACTTCTGTCTTGCATCAACATCTGCTAGGTTGGTTGTCCATGTCATCCATTCGTCGAGCTTGTACTTTTCGAAAGCGTCAGGCTGTACGGATTCGACTCGTCGTTTGACCCAGTTGTCTAGTCCTTTAACATAGATGTACTTGAGCATAGTAACATCTAGTGAGTCTGGTGCTCTCGCTTTGAGCCGTCGGAATTCGTCATTGTAGGCTCTGATGCTCGATCCTTTCTGTTGGATGCATAGTAGGTGGAATAGTGCTTCCTGTTCTCCTACTATCGGATGTCCTGCTCGGATCCTCATCCAATTGATCATCTCCTTGAATGATTTGAACATGCCTGTCCCAGCCGCATTGATGATTGCTGGTACTGGTTTGAGCTTCCCTTGGTTGTCGAATGATGTCAATGTTTGCTTCTCTGCAAACCAATCGTAACTGTCGCCTTCAAGTGCTGCGAATAGACTCTTCGCAATCTCCTCCTCATCCTTGACTCCATGTTGTGCTAGCTTCGACACACATCGGCTAATCCACAGATCAATGTCCTCATTTCGCTTGCCATAGTACTTTGGCAATTTGATGCTGTGTTTATTGAGTTGTGTCTGAAGAGTTTGTAGTTGAGTCTCCAGCGTTTGTACCCTCTGGTCGGTTGTCGACATTATCGTATGTTGCTATTGGTACTGCTGGTGGCGAATAAGTGGGTGGGTTTTCTGGCGTTGTTGGTGTTTGGGTTGCTACTGAACCGCCTGTTGGAACTTGGATAGTAATTCCTCGTGCACGAAATGTTCGTAGTGCGTATGGCCTTAGAGTTTGAGATAACTCTTCGTCTGATGATACTGAATCGTCGGACGGGCGTTCGTTCCGTGCGTATATTTCTCGAATTCGCTGAGCTTCGTGCCTGAGAAAGTCTGCGTGCTCGAGTATGTTTCTTGCAGTGTTCTCTGTTGAGTTGACTGCTGCCAATAGCACCTGATAACCTTCCTGACTTGCTTCGACTGTGCGTCCTAGCGAAAGGAGTGCTTCTCGCAAGTTGTTGATATCTTGTGCAACGTTCGGAGTTGCTTGAACTATTCTTATAAGTTCAGTGGTTGCTATCTCGACTGCTTGGATACACTGTTCGTATGCACTGAGTGTAGAGCGAATTTGTCCTATTTCCTCTTGCACTACTGCTATCTCAGAGGTGACTTGTTGATTCAGGAGTATGACTGCTCGATCTAGTGCGTCGTCGTTTCGATGCAGTGTTGCCACTTGTGCTCCTAGTCCATTGGTATTAATCTCGAGTGCTTTGAGTCGATTTCCAACTGTAGTTGCGTATGCTGCGCTCGGCAGATTGTTGTTTGCCTGAGCCCTAGCCAGACTGGATTGTACTCTGTCAAGTTGGACTACCCTTTGTCGTAGGTATCGTATGACTGGTGGATATTCGTCACTTGATTGATAGTTCGTTCCCCAGAGGATATCACATTCTAGTTCCAATCTTGCTAGTCGTCCTTGGATATGGTTGAGCTCCTGCTGCAGTCCTGTTCTGCCTCGGTTGTTCGTTCGAGTATTCGGATGTTCGTTCGTTCTATGACCATTACTTCCTCCAGTTCCGTTCTCTGGCTGGTTCATGAACTTTCCTTCTCAAGTACTGCTTCAGGTGGGGTGTTATAAGGTACGGCAGACCAAACTGTTCCTTTCTCGTCGAATGTAGCAATAGTAGATGGTACTGTCACTACTTTGGTTGTTGTTGATTGTGTGCTTCCAACTGCAGGGCAACCAGATGCCTTTGCTATTGGATACACTTCGTTGGTGAAGGGGTTATGATAGTAGATGGTTGATTTGAGTGAGTCGTAAGTGTTCTCCAGGATTGTGCACTTGTCCTAGGGAATGGGTTTGCTAATCTCGAAACTAGCGGCGTCGATAGGGACTTGAGGTCGACGGTCCTCGCCTCGATAAAACACTAGCCAAGAACCTTGCCCGTGAGAGGTGGTGTTAAAACTAGTGAGTGATCTTTCAATCCAATGTTAGAGGTGTAGGTCCGGAGTTACACCAGGTTCGATCCTTTTGCCTAAGCAGCGGTATGTTGTGCAGAGGTGATCTATCTACCCACGTATGGCTGTACCACGCGGTCCCCTTACTATCCTTCCTAGTTGTAGTCCTGATACGGGATACTTTCAGATACAAGATAAGCAAGAGCAGATTGGTATTTCCAAGAGGCGTAGTAGTACAAAGCACACAGTAATAATCGTTAAGCTACGATGATCACCAGTGTGTTAAGAGGATCGAAAGATGGGGAATGAGGGCCTACTTCTAACCCTATTTATGCTCTTCCGATAATCCAATTTTTGTCCATATCTTACTCATCTCCTTCCACATTACTCCACTCAGCTCCACTTTGCTCCACCATTGCCTTACTCATGCTGTGCTACTGAGTGCCACCTTGCTCCAAGATTTGTAAGATTGTCTCCACTATTGCAGAGCCTTTGTGGCGTTGCTGACTGAGACGTAGTTCCGAGTCGGAGTGATGAGTCAGTACTCCATTATAACATCGAGGTCTTCATTGGGGACTCTGGCTCTTGGTGCAATGTAAGCGGCTCGATATGTGACCTTCCGTTGTTCATCCCGTGGCCCGAAGGGTGAGAGTGTAACTCGGACATCAGTATTGAGATGTCGAGTTGGTGTAGTGTATGGTCCAATACACAGCTGGAATTGTATGTGCTCCGCTGGTGGATGCCTCTGAGTTCGAGTAACTAGCCATGCTTTGCCATTGAGTCGAACATCGCGAATGTAATACCATATCCTTCGTTGGAGTGCCAGTTGTAACTGTCTGGTTTCCAGGTTCGCGTCCCTTGGTAGGTAGAGGTTTGCTTGCACTGTAGAAGCTGGACATGGGTCATGCAGCTCTGGTTTGTACCATCCTAGTATCTTCCAAGTTATTGGGTCTGCATCTCGAGGGGTTCGAGTAGTGACAGTGAGTTCTTCATGTCGCTTGGGTACTATTGGATTTGGTGGATTGGCATGGAGTTGTTCTTGTGTTCGATGTTGAATTTCAATGTGGCAGTTGCGAGTTTCAGTTGTAGCATGGCATACTACAAAGTATATCTCAGAGAGCCATGTACGTCCGGGCACACGTCTGACAGTGCTGGAATGCCAGTGTCGTCTCCATTAGGATTTATTTAGCCTTTAGTCGATTAGGCGTTAGGCTTTAGTAGTTGTGCTTCTGGGCTTCTGGACTTCTGGTGTTCTAGAGCGCTTCTTGAGTTCTTTTGATCGGGTCGGGTCGGACGTATATGGTCGGTGGTGTTAAGGTAACGGTCGGCGGTGTTAAGTGCCTCGCGGGTTTACGTATGGTTGCTAGGTGTTCGCGTATTGCCGTTGATGCCGGTGATACCGGTGACCGTTGTCTTGGGCGCGTGATCGGTAGTTTGGTCGCATTGCTGCTGGGCCGGTTACTGGTCACGTTTGGAGTGCCGATCCTGTTGATCTGCCGATCGCGTCGATCGTGATGCGAAGTTTTGAGCGGATCCTTTCAGGAATCCACTCTGGCTGACCTCCGAGACCGACTCAACGTTTTTCACCGACGCTTGGACGGAGTGGTCGGTCTATATGGGCATACCAACGAAATTGTGTCTGGGCTACGACAGGCCGTCCTCGCCCTTGATCTCCGACTTGGAAGCGTTGATAGGTCCCTCCAAACTCTCACAGCTACTGTCGCTTGACTATATGACATGGGCTCTGACTTCTTGGAGAACTTAACGGTCGAAGGGCAGACGGTTGGGAACTACCTGGCGCACATCCTGGATCACATCAGAGATCAGGTTGTCGAATCGTTTTGTTGGGACTTCCATGCGACCATGGGAAGCTTGGACACTAGGCTCAACTTTGCTCTGGGAATGCTGCAAGGACGTCTCACTCACCACATCAACATCACCAGCCAGGGCAGTCAATCAGCCCTTTCTCAACAGCTGGCCGACAGTCAACGTGAGATCCTCCGGCTCTGTAGTGCGGACTTCCTACACGTCTACACCCAACTCGGTCACTTGGTCGAACAAGCCGAGGCCGTCCGAGCTCGGATTAGCAACCCAGAAGAAGAGGTCGCCGCTCAGTATTCGCTCACGGAAGGAATTCGTCGGGTCCAGCAGACGATCAGGATGAGACAAGACTACACGACTTTACGAGCAAGGAGGAGAGGGACACGTCTTAGTCCCGACTCTCCACTCCAAGGTCGCAGCAACCCCCTGGTCAATCGTCGCTGGAGCGCCGAGACGGACTCTGAGCCAGAGCAGATACCAAGGCTGGATTTCTTCCGCGAATCAAGCGAGAGTGCGCAGAGGGAAGACAAGGCTGTAGACGGAGCACGCGCCCTAATACCGGAAACCACCGAGGTACTAGGGCTGACGATCAATGAAGTTGCCAGGACCAACCCGACGCTCATCCGAAGGATGAGGGAAAGCATTGAGAGGCTTATGAGCACTCAGGCAGAGGTAGACACAGCCGCTCGAGGGATCCTGGAAAGGTTACGGTCCCTGGAGCCAGCAGTTGATGGAGAGGAACAGCGAGAAGAAGAGGAAGTCCACCGAAGCGTTGAACCCAAAGAAGAAGAACAGGACCTCCCGGACTACATCTCCATGGACACTCAGCCCTCGAACCTGGATCAGCAAGCAGAAGCATTGCTGAGAGAGGTAATTCTCGAAGAGCCTCAACGACCATGGCCTCAGGGGAATGGCTGGGAGAATCCACCACCCGGTCAACAAGAAGATATACCGGAGCTGATGTGGAACGAGGCTGGAGAACTGGTCGAAGCACGCCCCCAACGGCTTGGAGTTAACGGCTTCTACATCGAGAGGAACGAGCTCCAGCACCCCCACGAAAACTCGCCACCAGGATCACCTACTCCGAGTGCCGAAGTCATTCAGGAGAGAGAAGATAGGCTCCAGGCGTCGAGTGAGTACTCCCCTGATTCAGACTATATGTATGATCCTATCCTGCGCTCTAGTAGCTGCCCTCCACGGCCTGCCCCCACAGTGGTTGTAGGCCAGCCAATCCAGGGGGTAGTGAACATGGTGCAGATAGTTTGGGTGCAGACTCACGATGTAGGCATGCAGACTGAGGATGTCAGCGAAGGCACCTCGACGGAAGACTTCTTCGATGCAATCAACAACTGGGAAAGCGAGGAGGAGAGCGAGGAACATGAAAGCGGCGAAGAGCGAATTGAAACTCGGGAATAAAGGAGATAGGCCTTGGGTTAGAGCTGGGAGCTTGCCAAGAGGAAGGAAGACGCCCAAGAACCGATCGGAAAGGAAGGGTAAGGTAGCTAGTTAAAAGGCGGAGGTGGCACTCGCTGGATAACATAGTTACTTTTACCATGTATTATTTATGCGCTGAATTTCAGTGATACTCATGAAAACGTTGGTTGAATTTGTCTAGGTCACCATGTCGAGTAAAGACATTATGAAGTATCCCTTGTTTAAGAGAAACCCTTATGAGTCACTTGAGAACTTTCAGAACCAAATGATCAGTCGGTTGAATGAGAAACATCCTGACAACCCAGAAAAGTGGGTCAAGATCATTTTGGAGTGTCTGCGAGGTCAAGCTCAGACTTGGGTGAACGGCAAATGGGCTGTGAACAGAAATCGGCTAGTCTCCACTGGACATCATGACGGCCATGGCAATTGGGTACTTGATTTGAAGAGTGGATGGGACAGCGAACACGACCTATGGAACGAATTAGCGCTCAACCACAACGGCATTTTCGGGCTAGAAGAAGAAGCCGAGCGAAACATCAGGATGATTTATCAGGAACGGGCGTGGGTGAAGCAGTATAACAGGGCCTTTAACGACATCAGGATGAGACTACCGAAGCATTACGACCATCAAGCACTGATTTATGAGTACAAGAGGGGACTCAATCAGACCATCCTAAAGGCGCTCCTCACGAATACAGACCACCCCAAGTGGGACCTGACCCAATGGCAAGAGAATGCTAGCAATCTGGAGGCCAGTCTTATAGCTGCCAAGGTAATAGGCAGTAACAGGAAGTACACCCCCATGTTTAAAGATGGGCAAGCGGTATTGTACACGCCAGTGCCCCCAGAAGCTCGTCGTCCAGCTGAGTTTCTGGGTGAGCCTATGGACATCAACATGTCTAGGCGCTTTACTGGGGGTTCCCGAGGTGAAAATTCCGGGGCTTGCTGGGCGTGCGGCAAAACAGGTCACTTTGCACGGGACTGCAACAATGTAGGGCGAGATACACAGGGAAGCCGTGGACACCATACCAACTACAAGAGACGGGTGCAAAGGAAACGATCTGGGAAGACTGGCCGCTTCCTAAAACGCCGGGAAGTTGGGATTAGCAGCGATTCTGAAATGGAGGAACTATTGGACAAGAGAACGAAGTTACCAAGGCGTAAGGAACGGGCTTCGATTTCCCTCGAGGAGGATTCCGAGGAGGATTTTTGAAGGGCCGCCAGTCGACATCGGACACTGGCGAGGGCTCAGCGGATACACAGGAAATAAAGCGCCGATGGACTATTGCTCGACCTAACTCCAACCATCCTACTATACCGATTGATGTCATTCAGGGGCAGAAAAAGGTTAATCTCTCGGCTATGATTGACTCCGGATCTGCGATCACTACTATTAGTCCCACGGTGGTACAGAGCCTAGGACTAAGAACGGTGCCTGCAGAAGGTAATTATACCATCCGGAATGCCGATGGATCGATTAATCATGGAGGATGGACGCGGAACGTTAGAGCAATAGTGGACACAGGGATTACACGAGGTTTAATGGACATCGCCGTGGTCGACACACATGAAGACAAGTTTCTAATAGGGAACGATTGGCTTGAACAGTATAAGCCAACCATCGACTGGACAAGAGGAACTCTCCGGAAGGGCGGCAAAGAGATTGTGTTCAAAGGTACGGCACGATTGCGTACCATACAACTAGTCCTAGCCCCCAGGAAACTCCGGAAGCGCAGACGATGGCGAAGAATTCCCCAGTACATCCCACCAGAATGGGATGCGGACGACGAGAGAGAAGAAGAATGGGAAACTAGGGTCTACTACCACAGCAATGCGGATTCAGGACAGAGTACCGAGAAGGAGGAAGAAGTCAAAACTGAAGAACCAGCGATCTTACCACCAGAAGAGGATAATACACGAGGCAGCACACGAATCGAGCCCCCAGTCAGGTTTCCGGCAGTAATGTATGAACCACCAAAGCCACCCACGTTATACTTCGTCAAGCAACAAGGAACGTGGAAGTTCTTTCAGTTGGGAAACAAATACCGACTAACGAAGGATCACCACCAATGGTATGACTACAATACATTGGAGGAGGCCGATGCTGCAGAATATGAAGCCATGATGAGGGACATCACCAATGGGGCTGATGCAACAGCGCTCCAGGACGAATACGGCAGCCTGTATGCGAGTCATCTGCAAGTCCTGCAGATTCAAGAGCATACCTCAAATGTACCTTTGCCCACCTTTGCCGATGCACTAGCAAGTGTGCAAGCAGAAATACAAGGGCAAATGTCTGTCGATGCCGAGGGATCAGATGTCACTAGGAGAAAGAAGCCTAGTGTGCCGCCGAAAGTAGGGAAGCCGGGGCATTACAGTCCTGATCCACTCAGGGTACGAAGACAGAAGAGTGGAGGAAGTGGTAACGAATCGAACCCTGTAATAAGGAGTATTAGGGTGGAGTGGACTCCTCCATCCGTGCACGAGGGCAATAATGACTCAGCTCTGGCAGTGCAAAAGCAGTCGGTCAGTTTCACCACACGAAACGGAAGTGCAAGCAGGAGCACTTCAGGTCAGGAGCGCCTGGGAACTAATGCCCAGCAGCGTACTAGGTTCGGCCACCTAGCGAGATCTCCTCCTACGATAGACCGAGGAGTAACTAGACATGAGACGCCGTTCAAGGGTAGGCTAGTGTCTAGGAAAGTGGTCCACCCCAAAGGGAGGGTAGTCCCCATGAACGAGCACAGGGCCGAAGTCAGTACGCCGCAATCATCAAGTAGGCTGGCTTTGGGAGCTCAAGTGCGCCCGCGAAGACCACGGTCAGGAGACCAAATGCAGGGCCCTGCTCCGACAGGGAAAACAAACGGTAACGGTAACGGGTTCATTTCGAATTACGCCGCGATGGAGCAGGAGCTCTCGCAGGGGCGGAAGGGGCGCCGATGGCACACGCCTGTTGACTCGGTTATGCGGCCGCCCAAAGTGGAAGGAAAAGCGCTAGAGAGAAGAGCTGGATCCGAGACGGAGTTCAAGGGTACCCTAGGATCGCACAAGCCCGCTATCTGGAGATATGCGGAGGACGCCTCTCGAAGTGGAAGGCTACCCAGGCCTCCACCCTATATCCGTCGTATGCAATACAGACGTGATCGACAGGTCGCAGCTAGGAGAGAACACCTTCTCAAGTACAACAGCATAGCTCAAAAATATGCCCAAGAGAAGGCTCTCGATGAAAGGCTGGCAGACCCAGCAGGTAACAAATCCCTGGATGAAATTCTTCCGAAGCAAATCTGGGAGTTCCGGGACTGGTTTGATAAGGACGCCGCCAAAAGGCTACCTAACTCGAGCCAATGGGACATGAAGATCGAGCTCCTACCAGGAGCAGAGCTCCCGAAACCTGGACCAGTATATCTACTCGCTCCTGCTGAAAAGCGAGCGGTCGAAGAATGGATTCGCGACGATCTGAAGAAGGGATGGATTCGTGTGGTAGGAAATCAGGTACCAGCCGAAGAAAAGGCAAACACTTGCGCTCCAGTATTCGTCATAGCCAAGAAGACGCTAGGTAAAGACGGCAAGCCGGAATATCGCATAGTAATTGACTATAGAGGTCTGAATGCGGTGGTCATCCCTGACCACCAACCGATGCCTCTATTACATATGCTTCCGGATGATCTGGCTCATGCGAAATGGTTCTCTACGCTGGATTTGCGAAGTGGGTACAACAACATTCGGATACATCCGGGGCATAAGAAGTATGCCGCCTTCAGAACTCACATGGGAGTTTACCAGCCGATGGTAATGCAGTTTGGATTAATGAATGCACCTGCGGTATTCCAACGTGCAATGAACGAGCTCTTTCATGACATGATTGGGCAGGGCATCCTCATTTATCTAGACGACATTATTGTCTATGCAGAAACGGAACAGGAACATTGGGACCTGCTAGCAGAGGTATTGCGCAGGTTACGCAAAGCAGACTTCTTCTGTAAGCCAGAGAAGTGCTACTTTGGCAAAAAGGAACTCGACTATTTAGGATTTGTGGTTAACCAATCGGGCATGCAGATGGATCCTTACAAGGTGAAAGCAGTTCAAGAATGGCCGGATCTGTCAAGCAAGCGAGACATTCGAAAGTTTATCGGATTTGCGAACTTCTACTGAAAATTTATCGAAGGCTTCGCAAAGATCGCTAGGCCACTTACGGAACTGATGTCTGGCAAGAAGACATTCACCTGGGGAGAACGACAACAGGAGAGCTTTCGGAAACTAAAGGAAGCTTTCACCACTGCACCAATGCTAGTACACCCCGATCACGACAAGCAATTCGTGCTGGAAACCGATGCATCAAACTTTGCAATGGGAGCCGTGCTCTCGCAGCTCGGGGATGATGAAATTTTGCATCCCATTGGATACTGGTCGAACACCTATCGAGACGCTGAGAATAACTACCCAGTAATGGACAAGGAATTGCTGGCGATCGTTAAAGCACTTGGAAGGAGCGAAACATGAAATTCGGGTGATCAGTGATCAAGCTAATCTCCGATATTTTATGGGAGCGCGGAAGCTAAGTAACCGCCAGGCAAGATGGGCTACATTTCTCAGTCGGTTTCGATTTCGAATTGAGTATCGACCAGGAACTAAGAATTCACGAGCGGATGCATTATCTAGAAGGCCAGACTATGAACAGGGCCAGGAAGACCAGCCAGAACAAGTCCTACTTCCTCCAGAATTATTTCGAACCACAGCTCTGCCCATGCGCACAATTCGGGTATTTGAGCTTACAGGAGGTTCAGAACTACGAGAGAGGATTCGAGCAGCATATGAACGTTCGAAAGAGCCAGCTGAAGGAACGTTCGAAGAAGGGTATTGGTGGAAGGATGATAAATTGGTTATCCCACCAGACGAAGAAATTAAGAAAGAGATTGTACGACAGTGCCATGACGCACCGGCGTCGGGACACCCGGGGATACAGAAGACTATCGACAAACTGGAACGAAGAGTTTGGTGGCCGAAGATGAGGGAATGGGTCGAGGAATATGTGCACACCTGCGATGTGTGCCAAAGGATGAAGGCGCGACGAGGCAAGACACAACCCCCACTGCAGCCTCTGCCAATAGCGACGAGGCCTTACGAAGAAATTACTATGGACTACGTTACTGGACTCCCAACAACGAGTAAAGGACACAACACTATACTCGTGGTGGTAGATAGGTTCTCCAAAATGGGAACCTTTATACCTACTACGATAAATGCAAACTCGAAGACCACGGCAGACCTAATGATCAATTATGTCTACAGTAAGGTCGGAACTCCTAAAACGGTAATTTCGGACAGAGGGCCACAATTCGCGAGCCGGTTTACAGAACAGGTGAACCAGGCCCTCGGGATCGAAACGAAGCTTAGTACGGCATATCATCCACAAACCGATGGTCAAACGGAGTGAGTAAACCAGGAGATGGAACAGTTATTACGTTGCTATTCCAGCCTGCAACAAGACGATTGGGACGAACATCTGCCTATGGCAGAATTCACCTACAATAGTCGGACTCACTCTAGTACAGGCAAGACACCATTCGAGGTTATTTATGGATTTCAGCCAGAAATAGGATTTCAGCTTCCGATCCGAGGAACTCAAGATTACGTGGCATGGAGGCAAAGGAATCAAGCACAAGCGGTGAAGGCACTAGAACAGGCACGCAAAGCGATGAAGAAGTTTGCAGATAAACACCAAGGCCTGATGCCAGAATTCGAAGTCGGCGATAAGGTTCTGTTAGATGGTCGGAACCTAACACTGCTAGTTCCCACAAGGAAGTTAGGTGATAGGAACCTGGGACCTTTTCAGATTATCGCGAAGCATGGGACGGTGAACTACGAGTTGGATCTCCCAAAGGAGTTGAGGATCCACCCGGTGTTTTATGCAGGACTATTAATTCCCTATCGAGAACGTAAAGATCCAGCACAGAGAACAAGACCACCACCAGAAGTCATCGCAGGAGAAACCGAATACGAGGTTGAGGCGATCCAGGAAATTAGAAAACGGCACAACAAATGGGAATATCAGGTTAAGTGGCTCGGCTACCCAGAGGAAGAGAATACCTGGAAACCTGTAGAAGGGTTACGCAATGCCCCAGAAATATTGTGGGAGTATCACGAGAGGAATGGTTGGCCGGCAACCATGGACCTTCCCTCTAGGAAGAAGGTCGCAGATATCATCGACATATCACGGAAGATAGTCGAGATCGTCAAGGAAGACGTAAAGTTCCTGAGTTCAGCGCTAGGAGAGCCTGAAGCTCAGAGGGTAATCAGACGAATGAAGAAGTGAAACCAAACAGGTATCAAGCAGCGCGACTTTGCCTATCCGGAATGGCATAAGCGGCATTGGAGACCAGCAAAAAGGCCATTCACTCGAAGTACGGCGCTTAAAGCTTTCAGAAGCTATGAGATTCCACGCGGATGGAACTTGGGTGCTGACTCCTTGGATAGTGAGTGCAGCGAGGCTTAGACCCTGAAGCCTAGGACCTGAACAAGTCGTTAAACTATTCCTAGCATGTTTGGAAGCATCTAGTATGTTGAAGCCGACACTCAGCGAGGCGTTTAAGTATTGAGCAAGTTAATCAATACGGATGTACGGTACTCCAATTCCTAGTCAAGAGGAAGGTGTGACTACTACATCAGAAGCGTATAGCTAGGGAGGCACCTATGCGAAACAGCAAGAAGATGAAGGGTTACCACGATTAGAGGGATCCACACTCTCCTTAAGCAGTCTGAAGTGGATCTTAGGGGGAGGAATGTTACGAAAATCGTAGTTAGCTAATGCGGAATAGTATCAGACAAGTTATACACCGTATGATGCAACCAAATCCAGCTTATGAGCAAGGGCTACAAAGCTATCGACCTGGGGATGATACAGGTCCGCTACTACAGCCAGTACCTAGTGAGGTAGCTGCAAACAACGAAGTCGAATCGAGCGAGAGTGATGATTCAGTAGGCATACGGTCAACTATGGCTAGGATGCATATTGGACATACTCCTCCTCCACGAATACGAGGCCTAGGAACTATGGAGAGCAGTAATGTCGCGAGGTATACCAAACTCCTGCAGAAAAGACGTTATCGACGAGGTGCAACCAGACGTCTAGTTCACGAGAGTCTGGTATGCAGTAATTGCTACTTAGCATACCAACGCAGCTGGGTTCTTTCGGAATGGCTCCTCAAGAATTTCGTGGAACGGTTAGTGGTGAAGGAGGCAGCCGATGTCAAGATTCGGCACAGGCCTGGGCCTTCGGAAACAACAGAAGACCAACCATTGCCAAACCGCGGAATGAGCGCATACGATCACGAAGTAACCATATGGCTCAGCGATAGGGATATGTATGCAATGAAGGTCTACGTGAGAGCTTGGATCAATCAGCATCGTCACCAGACCTTATGCCCTTACGTCGCAGTGGAAGTCGATTGGCCGGTATACTTGATACCGCCCTCGGACATAATCGAACTCTCGGAAGAAGCAATCGAAGGATTCCTAAAGGCTTGGCGAACATCGGATACAGGGGTTATTACAGTTGACGAATGGCGCGGACCTCGACACATCGGTCAGCGATTCAGGTTAACGACGGGCACCGGACTACAGCTATCGAACATTGCAATAGCGGCTAGGCACATTAGGCTAGAAGCCTATTTTACACAGCCGCCGAGATTAACCTCAGAAGATCGGCAAGCATTGCCGGTTGCGAATCCCGAGATCACGGCCAGCCCCATGATCACCGATTAGCGGCAGAAGCTCGGCCGAGATAACGGAGCAGCCTGGAAGCATGTGCTCGGCAAACCAAGGAAGGATCAGTGGGAAGATCGGCGAAAAGGATTTACATGTGATAAGCGATGGGATCGGAAGAAGCACGGAAGAAGCTTCGGAGCAACGGAGGTCAGAAGGAAGCCTACCTAATCTGGAAGGAAGTATTCGGAGTGGACACAGGTGATGTCACTTTATTTTATGTCGACACAAGGGCAGTAGCAACTCAGTGCTAGGACTTGGTGTCGATACAGGTGGGTAGCAACTCACGCTAAAACATACTGTCCTGTCCAATGGTGAGGCAGTTCCAGTAGCAGTAGGTAGCAAGTAGTGAATAGTAGAAAGTCTATATAAGTGCCAGCTGAGCGGGGCATTGTCCCTCAGCAAAATTATTTTGTACTCTCAATCATAACTGTACCTCTTTGATTGAAACTCTGCTCTACTAGTAATTCAAGCTTGAGCCCTAAGCTCGCTTATTATTAGTACATCTAAACCTTTACTACTCTACTCTCCAAGCTACAATAGTACGAAAGGAGGAAGCAGGGACTTGTTCCGGTATGCCCGGACTAGCCACTTCGTCCGAGAATACCGATCCTAACATCAGTGCCCCAATTCTCCAGATACGTGGCCATGGCCAACCACTATACTACCTCCACCCTTTTACGTATATTTCTACACCACTCTTAGAGACCCACAC
This sequence comes from Sanghuangporus sanghuang, assembly GCA_009806525.1. Taxonomy (NCBI): domain Eukaryota; kingdom Fungi; phylum Basidiomycota; class Agaricomycetes; order Hymenochaetales; family Hymenochaetaceae; genus Sanghuangporus; species Sanghuangporus sanghuang. The sequence continues at coordinate 789,701 of VVIT01000014.1, read as the reverse complement.
ACCCCATGTAGCTAGCTCTATTGCACACTTGTAACTAGAATTGCTGATGTGTATAATAAATTCATTCCAAAAAAAAAAAATTTTGGATCAGTAGATCAGTGGCAATTGACAATTTTTGTCAGTATAAGAACAGCCCACAGTGCAGTTAAATGGCAACTGATTGAGCTGAAACTTAGTGGAAGTATACATAAATATGGGAGCCATATGCACACAAAAGGGCATCTGGATCAGATTAGTGGATCCTTCAGAATAGGCAACACAAGTTCAAATAGCCTAAAGTGATAAGGCTATAGGGGCATCAAATTGCAACAGATCAGGCTGAAAATTGGCACAACAGTAGACCTATATGGGCTTAGTAAGTGTGCCAAAGGGTGTCAAAAATGGCTAGATAGTTGTAGAGCAATGAAGTCGTGAAGTTTTGGGAAAATTTAGCACTAATAACAGCCAAAGAAGAAGACAGAGAACTCTGAGACTATGAAGACTGCACAGAAGGGTGCAGAAGGTGATAAAAACACTAGGAACACACTAGAAGGCCAGTCCAGAACACCAAAAACTTCTCTGACAATAGCAGCAGCTCTTTAAACCTAAAAACTCAAAAATGTGACAGTGCAGACAGCTAGAGCTCAAGGCTCATAACTTATTAGATCACACAAGTCCAGCAATAGACCACTGAGTCCAGTGGTGAGTACACTTAATGTAGAGTACTCACTAATAGACTGTGCCACTTTTATAGAAGATTATATAAGCATTACATGATCAAGAAAGCGGACATAACAAATAATATAAATAGAATAAGAAATAACAAAATACTAATAGTGTTAGAATCACACTTTTAACACAATCCTGAAGAATATATATAACTCACTCAAATCAACTATTTGTTATCACAACCTCTTTACCAATGAAGTATACCTAATAGCAAAGGTATCTGGTAGCCTTGCAGTTAAGAGCACATAATCAATAACAACTAAGATAGCAACAGTATCATCTACTATTGCTACATTTTACAAGAAAGGAATGGCTTGGTCTACCATACCTCATAATAATATAGCAGAAGCTGTAGGTGAGAAATATGATTAATAAGTTAATAAGAGAACTTGACTGGACAGAGTAACAACTATAGAACAAATGAACACATAAGTAGCAGAATGAATAACTAAACTAGAACAGGACTATAATTAGTGTTAGATCACACAAGTCTAGCAATGGACCACTGAGTCTAGTGGTGAGTACACTTGATGTAGAGTACTCACCAATGGACTGTGCCGCTTTTACAGAAGATTACATAAGCATCATATGATCAAGAGAGTAGATATAAAGAAGAATATAATATAAACAGAATAATAAAGAATAATAAGAGTGTCAGAATTACACTTCTAACACTCCCCCCTAATCTGATACATCTCTGTCACATGTCTGTCACGTATGTGACAGGGTGTAACGAGTCACGGATGCGTACGCATCCGCTCTGTGTGACATATGTCACACTCTGTGACACATCTTATTCCAACCCTAACATCTTACACATCTCTTGCACCTTCACTCTGCTCAGTGCTTTGGTCATGATGTCAGCTGGCATGGTCTGAGTAGGCAAGTAATGCACATTGATATGACCAGCCTCTACAACATCTCTCAACCAGTAGAAGCGCAGATCTAGGTGTTTCACGCGTCCATGATGCTCAGGATTGTTTGCCACAGACAGAGCAGACTGGTTATCAATGTACAGGGAAGAGGGTGCATCAAACTTGTAGCTAAACTCTGTAAACAGATTTCTAAGCCACATAATCTCTTGTCCTGCACTGACAGCAGCAATATATTCTGCTTCAGTGGTGGACAGAGTCACAAAGGGCTGTAGCTTGCTAGCCCAGCTGATAGCACCAGTTCCCATCTTGACAACCATCCCACTTGTGGAGCGTCTGTTATTCTCATTTCCTCCATGGTCAGTAGTGAACAGCTCAGGGGACTTAGGATCAGGTGCATAAGTTAGCCTGAAATCCTTGGTGCCCTGTAGGTAGCAACATAAATGTTTTGCTGCCTTCCAATGAGCTGGACCAGGATTAGAACTGAAGTGTCCCAAGACACCAACTGCATATGCAATGTCTGGTTTAGTAGCTATAGCCAGGTATATGAGTGCACCAACTAACTGCTTGTAGGGCACTTGCTTCATGTATTCAGTCTCTGCAGGGATCTTAGGAGCCATGTTCTTGCTGAGCTTCTGCTCAGGGAGAGGAGTAGTAACAGTGCCACAGTTGCTCATACTGAAGCGCTCTAGCACATCAATAGTGTACTGTTTCTGTGACAGACTGATAGAGTGCTTAGAGCGGTCTCTCTCAATGTGCACTCCTAGTAGGAATGAGGTTGGGCCCAGTTTATGCAGTTTGAAGTGCTTGGCCAGCTCATCTCTAACAGACTCATATTGCTGCTTAGACTTTGCAGCAATAGTCATGTCATCAACATAGACTGGAATAATGATGTGCACTTCATCCCTGCTGTACACCCAAATGCTGTAATCACAGCACACTAACTTGAAGCCCATGCTCTTCATCACTGAATCAAGCTTCTTATGCCATTGGTGGCCAGCCTGTTTAAGGCCATAAATTGACTTGATCAGCTTGAGAACAAATCCAGAGCCAAAGTAGTTCTCAAATCCTTCAGGCTGGTTTATGTACACATCATGCTCCATCTCACCATTGAGGAAAGCAGTAGAGATGTCAACACTGTACAGCTCAAGGTCTTCAAATGCAGCCAATGCCAGGATGGCTCTAAGTGCAGCTCATTTGGCTGTAGGAGCAAACACTTGAGAGAATTCAAGTCCTGGTTACTGTGAGAATTCCTTGGCCACCAGCCTTGCCTTGTACCTGTCCACAGATCTATCTGCCTTGCGCTTGAGCTTGAACACCCATCTGCATCCAATAGGCTTTCTGCCAGGAGACAGTCTGACTGGCTCAAATGTGCCATTCTCAATCAGACTAATAAATTCCTCCATGGCTGCCTTCTCCTAGAGGTCTGCATCAGAGCGTCCTTTGATGTCCTTCCACTGATAGGGTTCAGGACTGATGTGTTGCACACCTTGTGCAGAGAACACATGCTCAGCGCAATGAAATGTCTAAAATGCATATTCCAGAGCATCCTCATAAGACAGATAGATGTCCTCCAGTCCTGCATTAGCACCAAAATCCATCAGGCCAGTAAACATCAGTGCTTCAGCTTGCAACTCCTCTTCTGATATGATGTCCAGTTCATCAGGTGAATCACTGTCCATCTCAGCATCCTGCTCTAGCTGCTCTACAACATCTGGCTGCGCTGCAGAGTCAGTTTCAAAAGCAGTGTCAGGTGCAGTGTCAGATGCAGTTGGCTCTGCTGAGTTGAAGTTAAAGCGCTGTGGTGGAATAGGAGAGTCTGGCACACATCTGGGAAGGCGCTTTCCAACATAGTCTACATCCCACTAGCCAGTGGTATGACGTCTAATAGGCCTCTACATTGGATCTGGCCACCAGGGAGAAGCAGGCCTTTATTTCTTTGAGGCCTGCTCAGATGGCAGAGGTGAAGTAGTATGTTCATGCTTTGGAGGATGAGTAGCTGGTGGTGAAGGAGGATGATGTGAAGGACCATATGGTGAAGGACTAGGTGATGGATTGGGTGGAGGACTGGGTGTAGGTGTAGGTGTAGGCATAGGAGGATCTGCTGGATGTGCAGGAGCAGGTGGAGGAGGAGGAGCTGGCAGAACATCAATAGCATCCTCTACTCCCCCCTGTTCTGGCAGGTCTTCTGTCTGTGCAGGCATATTCACTCTCAGGTCAACTGGGTTTCTGGATGTACCAGGGAACACTCTCTCATCAAACTGAGCAGAGTCACTAATGACTTCCTTCCTGGTAAGAGGATTCCAGAACAGCCAGCCTTTATAATTGGAGGGGTAGCCTAGGAACACACATTTCTGTGTGTAGGACTGTAGCTGCTTGTGTTGATCTTTCTTCACAAGCATATAGGAGGTGCACTCAAATATACGCAAGTGAGAGACATCTGGCTTTGACTGATACCAGAGCTCATAGGGTGTACTGGCAGACACAGCAGAGGTGGGAGAGCGGTTGTGCATATGCACAAATGCTGCTACTGCATCCCACTAGAAGCTAGAGGGCAGATGTGCTTCATTAAGCATAGTAGTGATGCCCTCTGCAAGTGTCCTATTGGCACACTCTGCAACATCATTCTGATGAGGTTCATCTCTAATAGTGTGCTGCCTGTGAATGCCTGCAGTGATGCAGAACTGGTCCCATTCCTTAGACACATACTCTCCACCTTGATCTTCACTCCCAATTGATTCTCTGCATAGGCCTTAAATTGCTTGAAGGCAGCAAATGCATCACTCTTCTTCTTCAAAGGGAGAACAGCCCAATAGCAACTGTAATCATCAATGAAGGTGATCCAATACTTGAAGCCATGTCTAGACTGGACAGGCAATGGACCATGAACGTCAGAGTGAACCAATTGGAGGAGATCAGAAGCTCTGTGAGATGCAAGTTTGGAGACATTAGACCTGTGCTGCTTGCCAGCAATGCAAGGTTCACAGATAGGATCTGGAGTCCTCTTGGACTTAACAACCATTCCCTTGATCAACTCCTCAGTCATCAACCTGTTCACATCACCATGATTAAGGTGTGCAAGGCGCCTGTGCCAAAGTGTAGTGTCAAGTGGACAGGTGCTTGTAAATGCAGCATAAGCAATGGTAGGGACAATATGGCCATTGAAAGTTGCTACATTGTTGGGAGTGATGTTTGCAGTGAACAGGACTGATCTATGACGATGAAAAAGCATTTTGTTATGATGAATAGTGACAACATATGATTTGGAGCGAGTCAAATACAGGACTGAGAGGAGATTGTTTCTAAGATCAGGAACATGCAGTATATGCTCAAATTCAAGTAACTGTTCAGGTTTGCCACCAACTACAGGCTAAAAGCGCACTGTGCTAATGCCAACTGAATAAATAACTTGGTTGTTGGCTAAACGGATTGGGGTGTGATTTGTTGAATATTTGGTGAACCAATGACGATGTGGAGTCATGTGGCAAGTGGCACCTGTATCAGCAATCCAGTCAGTTCCTGCATCTGGGATAAGAGGTGAATGGGGATTGGTGAAGTCAAGAGCACTTGCATTGCCAGCAAATTCAGCAGATTCAGCAGATTTATCTTGAGCAATATGGGCCTTCTGGCCCTTCCAGCCTCTCCTCTTCTTCTCTTCCCTGTTTCTCTTAGCCCTAACATGTGTATCCTTAGAAGCTGCCTGCTTCATATGGCAGTTCTCCTCAGTATGTCTAGGAATGCCACAGAATGTGCAAGTGACATTTTAAGAGGAGATGGGCTTAGCAGCACTACTGGTGGATGTGAACATAGCCTGGGGCTGAAGCTGGACGCGCTCTTGACAGTTCTGCTGCTCTTGAGCAAATGCTTCTTTGAGGTTATTTCACTTGAATTCCTTCATAAGGAGCACTGCAGAGCGAAAGGAGACATAGTCCTCAGGAAGAGTATATATCAGGCATGCACATGCAAGCTCATTCTCAAACTCCTCAAGCTTGAGGGTGGTAGAACGAGTGCTTCTGATCTTGTGCAATGCCAGCTCAACCCTGCTCACCAGGTTGGTGAGGGACTCATCTTTCTTCTTGGTGATGTTGAAGAACTCATCATAAGGATTAAAGTGCGCAGCTGGGTTGTCCTGCTCATTGATCTTCTGAAGCTCAGTCCACATCTTGACTGGATCATCCATGTAATCCTGCACCATAACCTGCATACTATGCTCAATTCTCTAATAGATCAGGCCAGCAGCTTGCTCAGCCTTCTCTTCCCAGAGCTGAACAGCATCATCTGGAGCACTAGGCTTAGCTTCCTGACTAGAGGTCAAGCGCCACAACTTCTTGACTTGAAGTGTAGCATGCATATCATGCTTCCAGACAGAGTAATTGCTGTCATTGAGCTTGGTGATGGTGGATAGCATCTCAGAGGTGACAGGATCAGACATGATTGTTGGAATGAGATGTAGATGAGAGTGGACAGGTGATGCTCAGAAGAAATAAGTAGTAAGGGAGTAATGAGGGAGAGAGAGCACTAACAAATTTATGCCTGAAGGTGACAGATCAATGCCAACCAGTGCAGTCTTCTACAGTCACTGAAGTATACATAGATTTGTTGCAAGACAGTGCTGGTCTGTTGGTCTGCTAAGACTCCGCAGGCACCGCTAACTGAGAGAGGCTCTAGGCTTAAGTAGACACTCAAAGAGCGACTACAACTAGCGAACTAAGGCCGGGCAGGCAAGCTTCACAGTCTGTAGGCTAGGCTGATCTAACAACAGTGATGGAGCCATACACCAATTGACACCAGAGCTGCCAGACACGAAATGCAGCACAGAGAGAGTACGGATAGGTGGATTGGTGCGCAAATTGGCACGCAAATAGAGGACGACGAGCCGAATCGAACGGTGCAAGGAGCACGCGGATCGGATTGGTGGATCGGCGGCAATCAACAATTTACAACAGAACAAGAACAGCCAGCAGCGCAGTTAAACCGCAGCCGATTAAGCTAAAAGTTGGTGGAAGGGTGCAGAGGTATGGGAGCTGTATGCACACCAAAGGGCGTCCGGATCGGATTAACGGATGCCGAGAAAATCGGAAATTCGCAAAATGAGGTTCAAAACAGAGAACCAAAAGGCCAGTCCAGAACACCAAAAGCTTCTCTGACAATAACAGCAGCTCTCTAAACCCAAAAACTCAAAAATGCGGCAGTGCAGACAGCTAGAGCTCAAGGCTCATAACCTGATAGATCACACAAGTCCAGCAATGGACTGAGTCCAGTGGTGAGTACACTTGATGTAGATTAACAGTCTAACTACATACCTGAGTCCAGTGGTGAGTACACTTGATGTAGAGTACTCACCAATGGACTGTGCCGCTTTTACAGAAGATTACATAAGCATCATATGATCAAGAGAGTAGATATAAAGAAGAATATAATATAAACAGAATAATAAAGAATAATAACAGTGTCAGGATCACACTTCTAACACTGACTGGATTGCTGATATAGTTGCCACTTGCCACATGACTCCATATCGTCATTGGTTCACCAAATATTCAACAAATCACACCCCAATCCGTTTAGCCAACAACCAAGTTATTTATTCAGTTGGCATTAGCACAGTGCGCTTTTAGCCTGTAGTTGGTGGCAAACCTGAACAGTTACTTGAATTTGAGCATATACTGCATGTTCCTGATCTTAGAAACAATCTCCTCTCAGTCCTGTATTTGACTCGCTCCAAATCATATGTTGTCACTATTCATCATAACAAAATGCTTTTTCATCGTCATAGATCAGTCCTGTTCACTGCAAACATCACTCCCAACAATGTAGCAACTTTCAATGGCCATATTGTCCCTACCATTGCTTATGCTGCATTTACAAGCACCTGTCCACTTGACACTACACTTTGGCACAGGCGCCTTGCACACCTTAATCATGGTGATGTGAACAGGTTGATGACTGAGGAGTTGATCAAGGGAATGGTTGTTAAGTCCAAGAGGACTCCAGATCCTATCTGTGAACCTTGCATTGCTGGCAAGCAGCACAGGTCTAATGTCTCCAAACTTGCATCTCACAGAGCTTCTGATCTCCTCCAATTGGTTCACTCTGACGTTCATGGTCCATTGCCTGTCCAGTCTAGACATGGCTTCAAGTATTGGATCACCTTCATTGATGATTACAGTTGCTATTGGGCTGTTCTCCCTTTGAAGAAGAAGAGTGATGCATTTGCTGCCTTCAAGCAATTTAAGGCCTATGCAGAGAATCAATTGGGAGTGAAGATCAAGGTGGAGAGTATGTGTCTAAGGAATGGGACCAGTTCTGCATCACTGCAGGCATTCACAGGCAGCACACTATTAGAGATGAACCTCATCAGAATGATGTTGCAGAGTGTGCCAATAGGACACTTGCAGAGGGCATCACTACTATGCTTAATGAAGCACATCTGCCCTCTAGCTTCTAGTGGGATGCAGTAGCAGCATTTGTGCATATGCACAACCGCTCTCCCACCTCTGCTGTGTCTGCCAGTACACCCTATGAGCTCTGGTATCAGTCAAAGCCAGATGTCTCTCACTTGCGTATATTTGAGTGCACCTCCTATATGCTTGTGAAGAAAGATCAACACAAGCAGCTACAGTCCTACACACAGAAATGTGTGTTCCTAGGCTACCCCTCCAATTATAAAGGCTGGCTGTTCTGGAATCCTCTTACCAGGAAGGAAGTCATTAGTGACTCTGCTCAGTTTGATGAGAGAGTGTTCCCTGGTACATCCAGAAACCCAGTTGACCTGAGAGTGAATATGCCTGCACAGACAGAAGACCTGCCAGAACAGGGGGGAGTAGAGGATGCTATTGATGTTCTGCCAGCTCCTCCTCCTCCACCTGCTCCTGCACATCCAGCAGATCCTCCTATGCCTACACCTACACCTACACCCAGTCCTCCACCCAATCCATCACCTAGTCCTTCACCATATGGTCCTTCACATCATCCTCCTTCACCACCAGCTACTCATCCTCCAAAGCATGAACATACTACTTCACCTCTGCCATCTGAGCAGGCCTCAAAGAAATAAAGGCCTGCTTCTCCCTGGTGGCCAGATCCAATGTAGAGGCCTATTAGACGTCATACCACTGGCTGGTGGGATGTGAACTATGTTGGAAAGCACCTTCCCAGATGTGTGCCAGGCTCTCCTATTCTACTACAGCGCTTTAACTTCAACTCAGCAGAGCCAACTGCATCTGACACTGCACCTGACACTGCTTTTGAAACTGACTCTGCAGCGCAGCCAGATGTTGTAGAGCAGCTAGAGCAGGATGCTGAGATGGACAGTGATTCACCTGATGAACTGGACATCATGTCAGAAGAGGAGTTGCAAGCTGAAGCACTGATGTTTACTGGCCTGATGGATTTTGGTGCTAATGCAGGACTGGAGGACATCTATCTGTCTTATGAGGATGCTCTGGAATATGCATTTTAGACATTTCATTGCGCTGAGCATGTGTTCTCTGCACAAGGTGTGCAACACATCAGTCCTGAACCCTATCAGTGGAAGGACATCAAAGGATGCCCTGATGCAGACCTCTGGAAGAAGGCAGCTATGGAGGAATTTATTAGTCTGATTGAGAATGGCACATTTGAGCCAGTCAGACTGCCTCCTGGCAGAAAGCCTATTAGATGCAGATGGGTGTTTAAGCTTAAGCGTAAGGCAGATGGATCTGTGGACAGGTACAAGGCAAGGCTGGTAGCCAAGAGATTCTCACAGCAACCAGGACTTGAATTCTCTCAAGTGTTTGCTCCTACAGCCAAATGAGCTGCACTTAGAGCTATCCTAGCATTGGCTGCATTTGAAGACCTTGACCTATACAGTGTTGACATCTCTACTGCTTTCCTCAATGGTGAGATGGAGCATGATGTGTACATAAACCAGCCTGAAGGATTTGAGAACTACTTTGGCTCTGGATTTGTTCTCAAGCTGATCAAGTCAATTTATGGCCTTAAACAGGCTGGCCACCAATGGCATAAGAAGCTTGATTCAGTGATGAAGAGCATGGGCTTCAAGTTAGTATGCTGTGATTACAGCATTTGGGTGTACAGCAGAGATGAAGTGCACATCATTATTCCAGTCTATGTTGATGACATGACTATTGCTGCAAAGTCTAAGCAGCAATATGAGTCTGTTAGAGATGAGCTGGCCAAGCACTTCAAACTGCATAAACTGGGCCCAACCTCATTCCTACTAGGAGTTCATATTGAGAGAGACCGCTCTAAGCACTCTATCAGTCTGTCACAGAGACAGTACATTATTGATGTGCTAGAGCGCTTCAGCATAAGCAACTGTAGTACTGTTACTACTCCTCTCCCTGAGCAGAAGCTCAGCAAGAACATGGCTCCTAAGACTTCTGCAGAGACTGAATACGTAAAGCAAGTACCCTATAAGTAATTGGTTGGTGCACTCATGTATCTGGCTATAGCTACTAGGCCAGACATTGCATATGCAGTTGGTGTCTTAGGACGCTTCAGTTCTAATCCTGGTCCAACTCATTGGAAGGCAGCAAAGCATTTATGTCGCTGTCTGCAGGGCACCAAGGATTTCAGGCTAACCTATGCTCCTGATCCTAAGTCCCCTGAGCTGTTCACTATCTTCTATGATGCTGACCATGGAGGAAATGAGGATAACAGATGCTCTACAAGTGGGAAAGTTGTCAAGATGGGAACTGGTGCTATCAGCTGGGCTAGCAAGTTGCAGCCCTTTGTGACTCTGTCCACTACTGAAGCAGAATATATTGCTGCTGTCAGTGCAGGACAAGAGATTATGTGGCTTAGAAATCTGTTTACAGAGTTTGGCTACAAGTTTGATGCACCTTCTTCCCTGTACATTGATAACCAGTCTGCTCTGTCTGTGGCAAACAATCCTGAGCATCATAGACGCATAAAACACCTAGATCTGTGCTTCTACTGGTTGAGAGATGTTGTAGAGGCTGGTCATATCAATGTGCATTACTTGCCTACTCAGACCATGCTAGCTGACATCATGACCAAAGGACTGAGCAGAGTGAAGGTGTAAGAGATGTGTAAGATACTGGGATTATGTTGAAGGAAGAAGTGTCAGATCAAGGGGGAGTGTTAGAAGTGTGATTCTGATACTGTTACTATTTTGTTGTTTCTTATTCTGTTTATATTAGTTTGTTATGTCCGCTTTCTTGATCATGTGATGCTTATGTAATCTCCTATAAAAGCGGCACAGTCCATTGGTGAGTACCCTACATCAAGTGTACTCACCACTGGACTCAGGTATGTAGTTAGACTGTTAATTTACATCAAGTGTACTCACCACTGGACTCAGTGGTCCATTGCTGGACTTGTGTGATCTAACAATCTGTTGGACTTTTACAGTCAGAGGCAATAATGGAATCGGCTGGTTACATTTCAGCAGGACAATGTACAGTGTCATACAGCAAAATCAATAGAGCAATAGTTTCAGCAATATGATATTTTGAGGTTTCCACACCCACCCTCATCACTAGACATTAATACGATTGAGCCTTGCTGGCTAGACCTTAAATAGAATATATGGGCCTAGCCCCATTCTTCAATATCACTCGGAGAGCCTAAACAGACCATACTCGAGGCATAGGAGCAGATACTAATAAAGAAGATAAATAATTACATTTTGTCTGTACCACATCATGCAAAGGCAATAATTAATTCTAGAGGAGGACCAACTAGATACTAACACCATAATAGCTAATTGTAGATACTTATTAATGTACATACAAAAAATCAAGTCGTAATTTTTTGTTTTGTGTGGTCGAGGAGCAGATGAAGTTGCATGGTCGAGACACAAGTTACAGTCAAGCGTGATAGTAACCATCACTTTTGTCACCCAGCTGTAGTTAGTGTCTTGGGACGCTTCAGTTCCAATTCTGGTCCAACTCATTGGAAGACAGCAAAGCATTTATATTGCTATCTGTAGGGCACCAAGGACTTTAGGCTAACCTATATACCTGATTCTAAGTCACCTGAGCTGTTCACTACCTTCTGTAATGCTGACCATAAAGAAAATGAGGATAACAGGTACTTCACAAGTGGGATGATTATCAAGATGGGAACTGGTGCTATCAGCTGGGCTAGCAAGTTGCAGCCCTTTGTCACTTTATCTACTACTGAAGCAGAGTAAATTGCTGCTGTCAGTGCAGGACAAGAGATTATGTGGCTAAGAAATCTGTTTATAAAGTTTGGCTATAAGTTTGATACACCCTTCTCCCTGTACATTGATAACTAATCTGCTCTGTCTGTAGCAAACAATCCTGAGCATCATAGATATATAAAATATCTAGATCTGTGCTTCTACTAGTTGAGAGATGTTGTAAAGGCTGGTCATATTAATGTACATTACTTGCCTACTCAGACCATGCCAGCTAACATCATAACCATGGCACTTTAGTAGAGTAAAGATGCAGGAGATGTGTAGGATGCTAGGATTGAAATAAGATGTGTCACACCACATGACATATATCACACAACTGAGATGCATTATAGTACCCTGGCCAGTCCTGTGCCAGGACACTCATACTCTGGCTCTCTCTTACTACAGATACTATATCCCATTGCCGCCTGCACCTCAGAGGACCAGAGAATACTTATATCATACCTTAGAGGCCATACAAACACATATCTAGGGATTTTAGCCTATGCTTCCCCCTGTGGTACCCTTTGAGAGCCTAGATGAGTCCGCCGCTGGCTCCTTGGCACCCATACAGATCTGCTGAGGGCTCCTATCTAGCACCAGACACTATAGAAGATGTCCTTCAATCATTATAGGCCTTCGTTCTTACGATTCCTTATATGTACAGCCTTGAGGCAGATTTAAACACCCCTGCAGTGGCCTTCTAAGCCTCAGATTGGTCCGACAGCCACTTAGGCATCCTCAGGTGCTCTTGCTGAAGCCTCCCACAGCTTATCAGACAGTCTCTCAAAGCCTACAAAGTTATCTAGTGTTATCTCTGCTTATATGCTATCGAAGACCGCACTTTTATGAATCCACTGCTCTAGTGCCCTCCTTAGTTACCATGGATCACCTACACTCTATATTGAGTGTGGCGGCAGCCTTGAGCGACCTAAGGACCCTGACTGATGTGCCCTCTATCTTTTATATGTGATATTAGCTTCTAATCATTGGCCCCAATATTCCCTAACTGTCCCCCAGTGCAGCAGCCTTATCTAGGCCATATATGGCAGTCAGGTATGAGGTACAGCGGCATGCTAAGCCACCGACCACCACCATCAAGCCAGACTCCACCGGTGCCCATTTTATTGAAGATACATAATATATCTTACTATTGGATAATCCCCTCACGTTGGCGCTACTATACACCTCCTAGGCACTCTGGCGGTAGCCCTTGGCATGGCCTATGACTCAGAAGATGTTGTCAGATAATAAGACTCATTGGTGAGAGCAGTAGAGTATATATAGAGTATATATTTATCAGTAGATGAAGGAGGATTGGACTAGAGATTGTAGCATTGCTAGGGTTAGAGGTTCCCTCACTCTGAGCTCCCCCTCATATACTGAGCCCCCATCTGACTATACACTACTCTTGATACCTCTCCTTGTCTGATTCATCTATCTACTTCTCTTGGCCGCCTCTGACATGCCTTCGACCTTTAGTAAGCAAGTTAGGACTCAGAGGTGCTCCTGAACATCTATCGCTCTTCACTGCCCCCATCTGGCAGCTCTCTTATTGACCTTGGTGGCCCTCCAGAGACACAGGCCTTCTCTTCTACTTCCCTTAGGCGTCTATTTCACTCACTGGCCATATGTTATTTTTTATATTTATCATATACACTTCTTTTCTTGAGTTTATGCTACCGCAGCAGATTTATACAAGCTCCCTCATCTCCTGTGGCCCCCTATTCAACCTCGGCAACCCAGGCCTCCTTTCCTATTCCCCTTCAGTAGCCTTTCCACTTAGAGGCCATACATTGCTTCTTATATTTATCTTATATGGTCCCTACCTTTTGCCTATCAAGTTTACACTACTGCAGTAGATCCGTGTAATGCTCCCTTGCCTCTGGCAGCCTCTTATTTGACCTTGGCAGCCCTTCAGTGACCCATACCTTCCACTGTATTCCTCTTTGGTGTCCTTTTCACCTACTGGCTGCACATTACACCTTATATTTGCTATATACGCTCTCTAACTCCCTTCTACTAAGATTGCAGTACTTCAGCAGACACCTGTGACCTCCCCCTCGATTTGGTGGATCTACTAGACCATTCCTTTCATATCTTGGCATCACTAGGTGACTCCATTATATCTCTGATGGTCTCTAGCACCTGCCAGATAGTAGACGGCAAGAGTCTGATAGCTTAGGGCTTTGTTTCTGGAGGCTTCTTCATACATTCAGCACCTATAGTAGGACAGACATTGGTAGCACCTTCAGATAGGAACACCACCATAATACAACAGTGTACACATATGTGACAGAAGTGTCAGATCAGGAGGGAGTGTTAGAAGTATGATCCTGACACTGTTAGTTTTTTTAATTTATTATTCTGTTTATATTCTTTATTATGTCCGCTTTCTTGATCATGTGATGCTTATATAATCATCTGTAAAAGTGACACAGTCCATTGGTAAATACTCTATATTACAGCTAGTTGTAAAATTGTTGGCAATCACGTGTTTTCACCACTTTTTATGCTACAAGAGTCTCAAAATACAGATAAAATCATATCTCACCCAAATCTCAACGGTTTCACATTATCTAAGTTAATAAATTCATCTTTTCGAAATGGCTTTTATTCAGAAATAAAAATTGAGAAAATAGAGTAAAAACTGATGATGAAATAGCAAAAATATTACCTTTTGCCTCTTCTTTGCATGTATAGTCATATGACAAAAGTTTTGTCGCATCTTGCACCTTAACACAACCACTTTTGCCTCATACCATAACAACTAAACCAATTATGCCCAAAATTTCTGGTGCTTTGAATACTACTTCTGCTCAACATGAAACTATACTTAAACTTACTAATTCTTCTCTCACTCATGCTGAAATTGCCAATGTCTTCAATTGCTCTATTCGCACTATCCAACGCATTCTCAAGAACTATGCCGAGCACGGCCATATCAATGATGCTCCCAGAAGTGGACACCCACACAAAATCGACAACTGGGGTTTATGTTACCTGCAGTGCTCCCTCAATGGTGACAGATGCTAAACACTCGCTGATATAACCCAAAGTCTCAATGCTGCTGTCTGCTCTCCAGTTGCACCCAGAACTGTTTAGAGGGCATTACATCGTGATTTAGGGATGTACTCATGCCATGCATGTAAGAAACCCTTCCTAACTGACCTGCACAAGGAGAGGAGGCTGGAGTGGGGGAGGGCTGCAATTAGGCATGAGAAGAAGGACTGGCACAGGGTCATCTGGACAGACAAATCCTCAGTAGAGCTTGGAAAGCACTCAAGAGCCCCACTGGTGTGGCGCAGAGTTGATGAAAAATATAATGAGAAGTGCCTAGCTCCCACATTCAGGTCAGGAAGAACAAGTGTCATAGTTTGGGGGGCTATTGCATATAACAAGAAGGGCCCACTCATTTTTATGTCAAAGGACAGGAGAAAGGCAGTGAATTATATTGATTTGGTTATGTCTGGACCCCTCTGGGACTTTTATGTAGAGGTGTATAATGAAATGGGGGTTGCAAAGGTGGTTGAAGATGAGGCACCAGTTCACAGAAGCAAGGTTGCTCAAAGTTTCAGGGATACGAATGCAATAGAGACACTTTCCCACCTAGCACAGTCACCAGATATGAATCCCATTGAACATGTTTGGTATCTGATGAAGATTGCAATCAACAAATGAGCAGTTAGGCCCAGGAATGAGAAGGAGTTGAAGAGAGTGCTTTTAGAGGAGTGAGAAAAGATTGACATTAAAATAATTAATAATTTAATAGATAGCATGCCAAGGCATGTAGAACAGTTGGTGGAGGTCAGGGGAGGGTCTACCAAGTACTAAATAGATAGCTTAGCAAATAGTTGTGCATTTATGACACTTTGAAATCTTATTATTCTTGTCTCAAATGTGATGCGACAAAACTTTTGTCATATAACTGTACATTTTTTTCTGTGCTCCCTGCTGGTTCAGCACCATGATTTTAAAGGCTGAATTTGAGCCGAATTGTATGCTAGAATATACTGTTTTGAGGCATGCCAGAATCACTCAAAACTCATTATTTCCCCCTAGCCTCCCAAGCTCCAGGAAAATTTCTTACAGGTCAGATTCATGCATGTTAATTCACTATAGATGAAAAAAATGAGCTTTGAGCACCATCTGTTACTGTAGGATCCACTGGGGAGCTGGGCTGAACAAGTAGTTCTGGTTGTATGCACTATTCTAAATAGCATCTCCCAAGCTCACCAGTAGATGCTGAGTACCTAGCTAATATGCAAACCTAGTCTGTTACATCTGCAATGAATTTACATGCATGGATCTGACCTGTAAGAAAATTTCCTGGAGCTTGGGAGGCTAGGGGAAATGATGAGTTTTGAGTGATTCAGGCATGCCTCAAAGCAGTACATTCTGGCACACAATTCAACTCAAATTCAGCCTCTAAAATCATAATATAATCATATAATCATTTCAGACAGATTTTGAGAGGTGCTGGACCAGCAGGGAGCACAGAAAAAAATGTACATGCAAAGAAGAGGGAAAAGGCAATATTTTCGCCATTTCATCATCAGGTTTTACTCTATTTTCTCAATTTTTGTTTCTGAATAAAAGCCCTTTCGAAAATATGAATTTATCAACTTAGATGATGTGAAACCGTTGAGTTTTGGGTGAGATATGATTTTATCTGTGTTTTGAGGCTCTCACGGCATAAAAAGTGGTGAAAACACGTGATTGCCAACAATTTTGCAACTAGCTGTAAGCACGCAACATGCGTTCAGGGCCTCGACATCGTGAAACGACCTCCGACTACGATGGTAAGCGCTCTCACTGTCTACAGACATCCTCTCTGACTGTCTCTGTCGCGCAGGTTTCCCCGTCTCCGTCAGTCCCTTCGACTTCCTCGTCGTTTCCAATCGCCTCTGCACACTCAGGTCAAAGGAACCAGCCAGATGGCACTCCATCTTCTAACGCCTCGTCCACCGCTTTAGTCACTCCTCCGGAGCTGGAGCAGACTCTATCCATGCTTTCGTCGCATCGCACTGTATTGGGGTATCTGCTGCTGTCCCGCACCGCGCCTGTTAAAATCATCCGTCACTCGGGAGTCGTGTTTGAAGGAGAACATGGTCGAAGATATGCAGCCGTTGTCAGCAAAATTGTCGAGGCCGTGCACAGTGGCCTCGAGTCAGTTGGGGTAGACGGAGGTGATGCAGTGTGTCGAGATCATCCTTCTTACTGGCTTCGTAAACAACTGATAAAAGGACTAGGATGAACTCCGCTTCATGCGCATTCGCACCAAAAGGCACGAGTTGATGATTTCCCCAGGTGAATAATGCGTTTCGTCCCGTTTTACTTGAATTGTGATTCCCAATTTGTAGACGAACGATATCTCCTAGCTGTACTGCACGATCCCACGTCTTGACAACCAATGTTTATTCCCTTTGCTGAGTTCTAATTCGCGCTTACGTCTGTCATGCCCTCGTACTCTTGGCGATATCCCTCCGAGGTCGTCCTATATCGTATAGTGTTCCTTTTCCATCGGATACAGGTTGTGGGAGAGTGTCCTATAAATATGCGCGTCGAGTTGGCTCCGTCTCCGTCTCAGCGACCGTAAGTAACACGTGTACACGTCATGACGTCGTTCCTACTTACCTTGTAGTTAGATGATCAGTGTTGCATTAAAGGAATTAGGATTGAGTTTGGATCTATATAGTCAGTTGGATGACTTGCGCGAAAATTGTCCAATGACTGATCTGGTCAGCATGCGTGCTGTGTCGATGGAACCAAATGTCAGTTTGTAAGAGCAAAGGTAGCAGGTGAAGCGTATGTTCTGCTCCGACAGGAAATATCTGATCTGCCTCAGGAGGATTACTGTAATCCCGGTCTCGACTGTACCTACAATCGTTGTTGTCTCGTAATTGATCTGTTTTCCTTTGTCGTCGTCGGGACTTTTACTATGCCACAAGAGGCTACTCAATTACATCATGCTGGATGATATTTGTACGACGCCTTCGTTTTAGAGCTCAATTATCTTCATTGTCTCCTATGACAGGGTCTCGAGACAGGTATCGTCAGAGCCGAACCGTAAGTGTGATGCATTTCGGGCGAAAATAACTCGGATGCATCAAATTGTGCCGCGGTTAGCAGCTGTTTCCGTTCCAATTTGCATCTTGACGAGTCTCGGTCCGATTCAATCAGTAGTCGGTGAAATCTGTCAGCGAAACTTGTCAGCGAAATCTTCTGATTTTCCTCTCATTGGGAACTTCCTGCTGCCTTTGAGTTGTATCGGGCTATTACTTTCATCTGGATTCTGGCGCCCTTCCAACATGGGGAATCAGAAGTATTGGTGTTCCTTATTATATGATGACCCATGCCATCGGATCTATTTTGTAACGCTTTCAAGGAAACTTCAGTGCTGGTCATCTATGATTCCGTGTACCACAACACAGAATTGCTACCGATTACGCGTCTTCGATATTCCCACCAATTGCTTCTTTAGAACCTGTCTCAGGAGATCCCTTGGGAATATATCCGAAAGAAGGACAAACTTCAAGACCTGGGGATGCCAATAGGTCGAGTACCTTCGAAATTCTGCGGAATCGGTCGTCTTAGCAGTGGGGTTCACTGCCGTATGCACGAAGTTCGCATCTCCGCTTTGGACTTGGCTTTCATATAGAAAATAATATTGACCGCAAGATGCTTCCATTCCAGATCATTTTGACGGACGGACGTCCCTAGTCAGGTAGTTTGCCGTCCACGGGAAGTTCTGCAAGACCGTCTTATAATTTTTACGCAATAACAAACGGTGCATGCTGATATCTGCTTTTCGACACTTACCATTTTTTTCTCATCTTGTCACGGTAGATTGTCGCCCTTGGCTTTCTGGTAGCTTTCATTTGCCGAAGGGATATCTGGAATAATCAGGAAAGAAAGTGATGTCCGGCGTACCCTTACCCTCTAACCTGCCCTGAAGAACGAAAAGGGGAACGACACTCCAGCCGCCCTCTTGCTTGAAGGGTGTATTCTCCAGTGCCGGAGTAGTTAGTGTACGTATCGACATTTCCATATCCAGTGCCGTACCCTGCTAATTCTTCCGGTGCATCTCGAATAGAGAGAAAGCATTTTCTAATGTTACCGAAGAATTCATCCAGACAAAGTAATGTCTATGGATGAACAAGTTGTCGCAGATTCCCGGTCATTGGCAATCGCTTCTAGTTACGCGTTTGAGCCTGCCCGCTCACCACTCTCATGTTGATAAAAGGCTGTGTCAGCTCTTGCGTTCATCTTGTCCATTTTCCGAAAGCGTAAGAATCGTCCGCAACAATTTCAGTAAGTGCGGGCTTGGTACTAGCCGAAAGGCGAAGCTGCTATGGCAAAATTTATCCTTGTCTAACCAGTCGACTTTCTCGCGACCCGGAAATTCATTCCGTGGGCTGCTTCAATCGCTTCTTGTTGGAAGCTGAGTATCACCACGGTCGAGTGCAACGACACCATGAAAAACACGGATTTTTTTTTTCTTCGTGCCGTGCTCCCACAGGTCTGATTACTGGTCGGAATGGAAAAAGCCACGTTTCAGACAAGCTCTAAAACTCAAATATCAAATCCGCCGGCTTGTACAAGGTGTTCGGCGATTTCGTGAACTTCTGGGCTGTGATCTCAAGTAGTTAGTACGACGGCAATTGACGGCGCGTGCAAAGTACTTTGAGCCCTTCCGGCTCGAAATCCCCGGATCCGTTGTGCGCTTGCGCTCGAGACGTGCGTCACCGTAAGATTCACTGAAGAAACTCGCCTCGGTAATGCTCGTTTCATCAAACGAATATCCGAAGGTGGCGGGATGACAACAGGGTCTTGCATGAACTGATTGAAAGTGTCTGCTCTGTACTACTGTAGTCTTGGGCATTTTCTTTTGTAGCCTTGACCTTCAACGTGCGGACATCGGCCAAACTCGATTCTCCCTAATCCGACCAAAGCTCCCACAGAATGACTTCTTTGTACCTCTCATCTATAATCGGCCGTAGGTTCCCTTGAGACGGTTCCGCCAGACTTCATTGGCGAGAAATTCTTGGAGGAGCTCTTTGATTCCGTGTTCCGTTCATATAGAGTGGAATCGGTAGAAATAAGATCACAAGACGGATCAGTCATTCCTCGTGCGTGCTTCGTGACGCCACGCTTCTGTTACTAGCGGTCATTCTCATCAATAGACTCTAATTCAGAACGGGTCAAGACACAGTCGCGACGCTAGCTTAAAGCGCGTACAGCATATGTTGCTTGTTTCATGATACATCGTGTCCCTTTACGACGATGGTCCACAACCTATTTCTGGGCAGGAGAGTGGACAGGAAGCAGGACCGTACGCGTGAAGATTGTATTCCAGGTTCGTGTTTGTAGGCATGGAATGAGAACTAAAGACGAAATGGTCAACGTTCCGTGGACGTAGTATTTGAACTTACTCGGAGATTAAAAGGAATAGGTCGCGAAGGAACTTCTCACTTGATCGGGAGTCGGCGATTGCGATGGGTAAGAAAAACCTTGATGTGGTTTGTTTGTCGCCACGCAACGTTCTGTAATCAAGCTTCTCTATTCAAAATCTTCTAGAAGTGCTCAACCAATACATCTTTGCCTTTTGAGTTTGCACCCGCCTATAAAAATCGGCCGACTGCGACAATGGTTTCCAGCCCTCCCCGCTTTGTTCGTTCTCGGCGGTGCGGCATAAACCAACGCCGCCCTTTCTTCACCTGCTGGCAATTGGTTGCCTCCGAAACTCATCTCATCTCATAACCCTGCGTCTTCGCCTGGTCCCCGTTCCTTGACTTGCCATGTACGGCGCTTCGCCAAGTATTGCGCCTCGAGACCTGGACCAATCTTTTCCCGTGCAATTACCAACCCTGAAGGGCATCAGCATCCCTCCACTCGAATGTAAGTCCATCCAGTCCCTTACAGCCCACTTGCTCAATTACATCGAGACAGCGAGTCCACCATCATCTCCAGTCGAGTCTTGTTTGATCGTGTCACCCCGTATCTCTTATCCTTCTGTGCAACGTATTGATACTACTGGACTCAGATCTCAGCCCGATGGATCTGTTCGATCCCTGGGGCATAAACACTCCCGGTCTCTTGAAATCCCCAGAGTCTCTCCTTCATTCGCTTCCGTCAACCCACTCGACAGTGCTGTCAGCGACTCATTCTTGCTACCCTGGTCGAAACAATTTACCGCTTCTCAGGAAGTCCCTTCTTCTCTGGCTGGAATATACATATCTCAGTCAAGTAGGAAGAACCCTTGCTCAGGGATCGCCGCGAGTTCCATTCCACAGGGTATATCCGTCTTTCCGTCTATGACACCTGTTCTTGATTCACCCTCGCTTGATTTTGACTCTGAGGAAGGTGGCGAATCGGAAGAAGATGCTGGCTCAGAGGACGTGTGGGACCTTATTCCGTACGACATCTCCTGGGGTCCGACGTACCACGGATACAGAGAGGGCACGCTGCCCGGTCCTGAAGGAAAGTGCATCTTTCTGCGTTCTCCGACGCCTCTCAAGTATCAGCGCACTGGCCAGGCGTGCGAAAAATGTCGCGAGAGGAAAGCGAAGGTGAGTCTGATCGGCACACTAGGATGGGAAGAGGCACAAATCAGATTCACCAAACCTTTTCCCATGTAGTGCAGCGGCTCTCGACCGTCTTGCGCTCGGTGCGCTACACGCGGGCTGACGTGCATCTATGCCTCGGAGTCGAAACAAATCAAGTTAGACAACTCGATTAACGAGAAAGATATGGCGATTAGTACAATTGATGTCCGTTCTGCCTTAGCCAAGCCTAATCGCATCGATTCCCAGACCCAGAGTTCCCAGAATAGAGCTCGGGTTCGCAGAAACACGGAGTAAGTCATACCTTCCATTCTTCAGCGCGTCTTTCCATTTTCAATACTTCGATTCTGATGTTTGCGCTGCACTTTAGTTGCGGATCACACGCTACCAGCGTGAGTATTCAAAGTACGGGCGCTGAACTGAGGAGAAGACATAGCACTATTGG
Organism: Sanghuangporus sanghuang; assembly: GCA_009806525.1. Classification (NCBI taxonomy): domain Eukaryota; kingdom Fungi; phylum Basidiomycota; class Agaricomycetes; order Hymenochaetales; family Hymenochaetaceae; genus Sanghuangporus; species Sanghuangporus sanghuang. Next base: position 767,939 of record VVIT01000014.1, on the reverse strand, counting down.
ATCGTCTCGCTCAGCATCGCATACTGCAGCTGGACATAGACTCCGAGCCTACCGGGAACACCGAGTGACGAGAGCTTCCATGGAAGGTAAAGATGCTCGTGGGTTTCCAGGCGCGTTGCTGGATCCCTTGATAACCTTTCCCGAGAACGGCGCAGAAGGCGACGATCATCTTGTATTAGAAAGCAACCGGACGCCTTATCGGACCCTTCTACGCACGGATTCGATTGGATCACAAATCGCCTTAAGTTCTTCCGAAATTGACCTTGAAGGCCGCGAAGAAATTTTGTCTTACGAACTTATTAATGCACAGGGCCCACTAGAGGCGCAACAGGATGGATGGGAAATGCAGACAGTCGATAGGAAAGAAATGCCTTCGGATGGAAGTTCGCTCGCTGTACCTTCGCTCGCTTCTGATCTCGTGGACAATGCTCCAGTCGACCCAGATTGCGCATCATCTGATCCTAGCAAGTTTCGACCTTCCGATTCGGCATTTGGCGATGGATACGCTCATCAGACGTGGCACAATCAAAGCATCAAAGCCTGTCCTATTTTTACAGGATGCAGTGAAAAGACGTTTGATATACCTAGTGGGGTGTTTGACTGCGACTCGCTAGGCACGTCCCGAGACGCGATGTCGTTAGCAAGCTGTTGGCCTTGCGATGTCGTATCACAGACAAAGGTTGAGCTGGAAGGATACTCGATGGAGGTTGATGTGCCATACATCGCCCTGCCCAGCCACGCGCCTGACTTCTATGAATTTGATCAGTGAGTGTCATTCTACATGAGGTTCTTGCTGTGCTTACCTTTGAGTATTGGCATCAGGAACGAGACCATCAAAGCATGGTTTCCGTCCGAAAGCTACTGACAGGACCCACTGCATTGGTCCGGATCGTTGCTCGGCCCATTCACCTGATTTCATTTTCGTTTTTATTCGTTTTCCTACTCTTGGACTTTGAATGGACTTGTGGACTTCGTTCACGTTCGCATCAGCCTGGAAGGCACAGGGATGACTCTTGGATGATTCGGACAATTCGTTCTATATTCTGAAATACTCTTATTGATTAAAATATCGACGGACCTGGAGTTCACTACTTACAGAATTTATCTGGCGGACAATAGCCCGGACAAAAACTGTTTGAGTATGTATTACTTACTTATGTAGTATTGCGACTTACGTAGAGCTGAATTGTGTTATGTAATGCGTATGTATCACATGACCGGATTTGAGGCGTCTTGAATCTTGCGCGCTTGTGCTGAGCCTGGCTTTCAACCACCACCAACCATGTCGAGCACGGCGACGAAGCGTCCTGCGCCAAAGGACACAGACGACCCGCCTTCAAAACGCAGGGCTACATCGTCTCCGGAGGAGGGCGAGCTCGATGATTCCTTTGGCACGAGCCCCGTCCGTTCAGGTCCATCCGTGTCCACTCCGCCGGTGGACGCCAACCAAAAGTTCAAGGTTCCTTTTCCATTCAAGAACAAGAACTCGCTTCTTTCCAGAATAGAGGGTCCTTCTCGGTCTTCTACGGATAGATATGAATACCCGCGGGAACTGGGTCGTGGGCGTGAAGATGAAGCTCAGGAGCGCAACCAAAATCGTTCTGCCGTAATCTACGACAGATACGATCTGGAAGACCGTCGTTTTCATCAAGATAATGTCGCATACGCGCGCGACAGAAGAGCACGCGGGGTTGGCGTGAGCAAGCGAGATGTAACAGGGGATCATTACAAACCAGCATATGCGCCCGATGTCTGGAGTTCTCATCATTCGGGACACCGACACGATCATAGTCGTGACCGCGATTACGACAGGAGGCAAGAAGAGCGTGAAGGACGGTTTTCCTCTCATCGTGAAACGGATCCTACGAAATTGAAAATTCCGCAGTCACCGGTCAGGCCAGATTCTCCAGCCACTGTCTCCAGGGATTACTCCCGGTCGCGCTCCACTTCACCTCAAGACCTAGGACGGAGCAAGCGGAGGCACCGCTTACCGACGCCGCGCAGCACGTCTTTCACATTATCCCCGCCTCACGATAATGATCTCTACGAAAGAGCTGGACGTAGAGGAGACCATTATGAGCCTTATAATGAACCATACAGTCGAGACACTTATCGAGATAGGGTCCATGATCCTAGAGGGCAATATCACCGGGAGGAGTTTGATGACTATGATCGTCTCTATCGACCGATTATGCGCGGACAAAGTTCTTTTCACCGGTCGCGTACACCTTTCCGTCCTAGCACGCCTCTCGGGGGTGTCAATATTGCATCTGATGTGGATCTACCGCCATCGCCTCCTTCGCTACGACCTGTTCCTTCTCCGAAAGCTGAGAAGGATATGTTTATTGAACTAGGGAAAGAGGAGGTACTCCGTGCTCATGAAGCAGTGTCTTTTGCACTTCGTCGACCTGGGGCACCGCGTAATTTACAATCACCTCCTTCCAGCGGGTGTATACAAAAATCGACGCCGACGCCCCCTGTTGCGGACAAGGTTCATCCATCTAGGGAGACACCAGTTGTTGTGGCTATCAAGCCAAAACGCGTTCCTGTAAAACGGACACGTGAGCAGGAAAAAACTGCATACCAGCGTATCTTCATTGGCTGCGGTGATCGCGACGATTACGACGTAATGACAAAGCTTGGGGAAGGTACTTTTGGGTCAGTGGTATAACGTGTCAAGCTCTCCTTGTTACTAACGATGCTTCAATGTATCCGTATTGCGTGTAGAGAGGTGCACAAGGCACTGCACAAGCGGACTGGTGCAGTTGTCGCGCTCAAGCGCATTTTGATGCATAATGAGAAGGAGGGCATGCCTGTCACTGCGTTACGGGAGATTAAAATACTGAAGGCGCTCGAGCACCCATGCATCGTTGACCTGCTTGACATGTATGTCATCCAGAGTACGTGTGTAATTTCAAATATCTTTATGCCACCAAATTCGTTGATCGTAGGTGACTCTTATTTTTACTATAGGCAAGGGCAATGACTCTCCCATATCTGTCTACATGGTTTTCCCTTACATGGACCATGATCTGGCTGGGCTGTTGGAGAACGAACGTGTTAAATTATCTCCGAGTCAGATCAAGCTTTATATGAAGCAATTGCTAGAAGGCACGGAATACATGCACCATGTACGCGTCTGTCACGCTTACTTTCCATATGTTGCTGATAGGTCTTTAAAGAATAGTATTGTTCATCGCGATATGAAAGCTGCAAATCTGTTGATTTCAAACAACGGCTCGCTCAAGATTGCGGATTTCGGTTTGGCGCGTGCCTTCGATTCTTCTGAAGCTGGACATGATCGCCGTTACACCAATTGTGTGGTCACTCGCTGGTATCGTCCGCCCGAGCTCCTGCTCGGAGCTCGTCACTATGGTGGTGAAATTGACATATGGGGAATCGGGTGCGCTGTGTTATTTCAACAGGACAATGCAGCCGCTAACTTGAGGACAGCTGTGTCCTGGGCGAAATGATCATGCGTCGACCCATTTTGCCTGGAACCTCGGACCTCGACCAGTTGGATAAGATTTGGTCTATATGTGGTTCGCCGAACCAACAGAATTGGCCAGATTATGATAAACTTCCAGGCTGTGGCGGCCAGATCCGATTCAAGCCCCAGGAACGTCGAATCAGGCAGGTCTACGATTCGTAAGTCACGTCATTGTTTGTCCATCTTTTCAAACTTATTCTTCGGGTTTTTGAAGTCTCGGAAAAGAGACATGCGAACTCATGGATAGACTTTTGACCTTGGACCCTCGAGAGCGTATCACAGCTTCCGACGCCCTTGATCACGAGTACTTCTGGTCAGATCCTTTACCGGCTGATCCCAAGAGGTTTGTGAATCACATTCGATGTCTTCTGATGAAGTCGTCTCACGTGTTCAATCTAGCCTACCGACGTATGAAGCATCCCACGAATTTGACCAACGTGGTCGGCGCCATCAGCCACCCATGCAGAATGACCCACCCGTCCGTCACGACGTTCCGCCCATGCTACAAAACAGAAATTTTCGCAATGACGATGCCCATAGACACGTCATTCGGGACGGTGCTGCACCGTCATACGGGTCACAGAACGGATTTAAAGGCAATGTGTCTGGAATGACTGGAATGCCGTCCTATACATCTCTGGCTCCTTATCATCATCTTCCTTTGGCTCCCTCGCAGAGTTTATGGCCATCAAATTCCCGAAATGCAGCTCCATGGGGAAGCAACTTCGTTTCTGGGCCCAGCTTTGGTGATCGTAGGCAGCAATCGTCGCAGCTTCCACCTCGTCCTCCGGGTCTACCACCTCGTCCTGAAGGATTGTCTCAACCGTTGGGGCGACGTGCTGTTCCTAAAGGCATTCCTCCTTGGGTACGAGGTACACCGAGCAACGATAGCCTGAATTATGGGTAGGTGTGATGAAGATTGAGACCCTCCTACTTTATTCGATTGATATCTTTTGAAGGCATTCGGTGCATCGATATTAGAAGAGAGCTCATTCTTTCGTTACGACCTGATGCCTTGGTTTAGATATGTTTAGTTTTCCGTGTGCCATCCGCTTCTTTCACTGCATTATCACACCGCTTCCAACCTATTAAGACAATGTATTAGGTCTTCTTGCTCATTTTACTCTTCGTTTGTTTTGATAGATATTGCATTTATCTATAAGTTAGCACAGTCGCATTATCACAACTTTTTATATTTGTCGTTGCTGAACATCGTTACGTAACACAGTAATGGTAGTAGCTGCCTCTGAAACCACGCGATCTTGGGTTGAGCGCTTATTAGGCTATTGTTCGAGTTGATTGTAAAGTCCAGCGGACTTCGGTTCATTGCAAGGATAGAATACCTTGCCTAATAACCGAACAGATATTGTCGCGTAGGACTTTCGTCTCGCATTGCAAAGTGTAGCGAAAACATCGAACCGCTTGATCAAACTGGAAGCTACTTTGAGGAAACAGAAACACTGTAGCTATTCGTGAGCAAATCCGCAGAGCCAGTGAATGGTTCTGTGCCAGTCTGAATGGATTGTAAGAACTAAAGCCTAGAATGTCAGCGTCTTCTATCACATGGGAGGTGGATGAAGGTGATTACACACCTGGCTAGAAGAGACTCCTTGGTTAGAAACAAGGTACTCTGCAGACGAGGAACATCAAGGAGAATCAGATACCCTACGCTACGAACGAGCAGCTTGGAGATGCAATGAAACAATCAACGCACCAAAGAACTCATTGAGGTCGGCTTCAAACTCCGTGATGTCTCCGTCGGCACTAACAAATGAAAGGACTTGCCAGTTGGAATTCGGACCTTTCCAAAGATTCCAATTATGTCCGGCAAGACTGACACCTGTCGTTGTCTGTGATCCAACGGGTTGAATGCTGAAAGAACACGACCTGTGAGGGCAGAAAACAAATAGATATGAATTTCCATACCCTCCTTTCCCTGACAACCATATCATGCTAGGGGGTGTCAGCTATCATGAGTTGCAGATAAATGGACAGTAGCCTCTCACATCTCATAGGCGGAGGCTGAGGAAGCCGGCGTACCGGATGATGCTGGCCCGAGCCAAATATCGTACCTTTGAAGTGCAAGTTAATTTCCGTCAAAGTATGCATGAGCTTTAGGCGTACGAAACGTCAGCACGTATTCCAGATGACTGAGCTTTATAGGTCCAACTCCAACTTGTCGGAGCAGACGCGATATCTGAAAGCTGTGAATTAATTAGTCAAGTACGCTGGGCAACTTTGCGAGTGTGCTCGATGGCGTACCTGAACTCCCTTTGCAGTCAAGGACTCGACATTCGCATCTACATACCCGAATGAGCCGACCTGACAACGTTCTAGTTGGAATAGATATGCGTACAGCTTTTGACGCTATTCGCGTTGTTGGCCCAAGTCCAGACCGTCTCCCAGGAGACAGTATCGCCTGTTGCATTAATGAGCGTCGAGTTCTGGTTTCCGACACCTGCGTCTGGGACATGGATCAGGAACGAATCAAAGTTGGAATTATATATAAGGGACATACTTGCACCCCACAAATTCTGGCAGAGATTGAAATTACCTGCAGGCAAACAATTAAAGCTGCCCGAGATTGTCTGGGCGAGAGCGCTGGTACAGAGACCGGCAAGAACGAGATGAGTCCTCATGATTTGGACCACTTGAGTGGCTTTGGAACATTTTCGTGCAGTTTTTATATGTGGGTGGACGAGTGAACCTCGGGAAAGAGAGAAGTGTACGTGTCCTGCAATATGTCCAGTATATTGTGCGAGAGAGCATCGTCGGAGCGATAATTCTCCTGTTGGAAAGAAAGAGAAATTGATTCTATACTTCCGAGGCGAATATCTTCCGCCAAGAAGTTGAGGTGCAATATTTATAAGATGTGACTAGGTAAGGTTATTGATTCTCACGCCCAAATATCAAGTAGCACAGGACTACATACAACACATAACATAAGTATTTTTCAATTTTTCATCGAACGGACTCTGGTTTTCTGGTTGCCCAGGTGATGACCCACTTCATTAGCATATGCTTCGCCGGATTCACAGCTTCTTGTTGCACGTTCTTCACCCATGTTTCTACAACATCCTTAGACAACCCCGCAGCGAGAAGAGATGGTTTACTCGATTGTAGAAAATCCTGATTCGTAGATGAGTTATTTCGTGGAATCTCTATCATCAAGTTCCCACAATCACTCACATAGACGTTCAGAACCATGAGCTTGCCTATTTCTGCCCCCGCGGTTCTGCTTGCAACGATATTCTCCCCGTCCCAGCCGATAGGACTCCAATATGTGCTTTGATGCACATCCTCAAACTGACCAACCTCGTTGATCAGAATATCCAGCTTGTCTCCATCTGTGTTCTGTTGTGCCTTTGTTGTCCATCTTTCCGTCACTTCTGACATCCATCGCGCAAACCAACTCCTATCATCATCCGCAAATCTATTTTCGCTGCCGAGTTCTTTGAATTCTGCAAGCAGATATGGCTCGAGTTTCTCGTTGTAAATATTCGTCACGGCATCTGCGAAGAAGAACAATCCTCCTATGCTCGTACTCAGCATGAGCATGACAGAACCGAAGAAATAGATTTGCGCCGACCTGGTCGCACAGTCTTTCCAACGCTGCGCGTAAATTCTCTCGCGTCCGGGACCTATGCATTGTCAGAAATGATCTCCTCAAAAGAGCAAGGATATATCGAGTCGCACATGCTTCGCTACACTTCGGCATTGGACGATGTCGAATTGTCCTACGTAGTCCAAGAGACCTGTCGTCGCGTCTGATTTGACGAACCTTGCGGAGGATCAGATCAACTATTTAGTCTCAATAGTTACTACGATACGGGAGCTACACACATGCAATTTGGTGGGACAAAACTGAAGCATATCGCATGAGCGTTTTCTTTTTCGTCGTGGATGATCAAAGACTCTGGCTAACCTTGGATTACTCTGAATCAGATCCATTCCGATTACCTTGGCGTGCGGAAACTTTAGCGCCATTTCAACAGCCCTGTTACACAACGCTCTCTTCCTGAGAAGAGAATTCCAGCCGTATACTTAAGGGGCACATACCAGGTTCCTGAACCAGAACCAATATCAAGGATCATCGGTGGGGACAAATTGTCCTTGGCTCTGTGCAGTGCATTCTGAACAGCGCTCTCAGCCTCCTTCGGATAGAGTTCTCCCGCCATCAGCTTCCAGATACGGTGCTGGAGCGATAGACGCTATATTCTTTCATTAGCGCTCGTAGCAGCTCGGCAATTACTTGTTGATAACTCACATCCATCTCTTGCTTATCGGCCGGGAGCTTGTAGAGCTGGAGACAACGTACAGAAGAACAGTCGTCAGATAACGGCATCCTGCGATTGAACTAAAATTCTGCGGCACATACATCGCTGTTCATGCCTCTCCCAAAGAGGTCTCTCAGTTCTTGCGCATTGTGCAAACCTGTAACAGTGACGCTCATGACTAGAGCAGGTGTGGCGTATAAAGCAGAGAAGGCTATAGAGGACGAGATTGCCGCAAGGATTAGCGAATGAAATGGACCGAGGGGACGCTCTTCTTATATATGTATATCTGACACGCTTGATGTTCAGGTTTGGAATCATTGCGCGAAAGTCTTATGCATCTTCCCTTCTTATCGCCACGGAACCGGAGGTAATATCATTGGTTCTCTATTCATCTTCACAAGCGTCCGTCTTACCGGTAGAATCGAAGCGTCAGGTTACCGTGAAGCTTGCTTTTCGAGAAGAGTGTGTTTCGTGCTTCTACGATCCGAGAGCGCAGCCTTTTAGGTTTCATGTTAGCGATTTCTAGGAAGCACGGATCTTCCGGAATAATCCTCTACAAATGGACAACTGCTATTCTGACTCGATCATAATAAGCGCTACGTACGAGACGATCGGATGGCCATCTTAGGACGTAATGGTATTCCAGAGAAAAGCTGGTTATTGTTGGGTAGGGACTCGGCATAGAAGATCTATGAGTTCCTGGCCTTTTGGTTAATTTGATGGCTTTCATCGGATGATTTGCTTCGTTTTCCAGAGCGGAAGATAGCTTTATTGAGCGGACTTACAGTTTTCTGCGCTGCTGGTAAAACGATCACATTGTTGCATAAAAGGAACTACATGCGAGCCTTGCGACTGGCCCTTGCGGGAAGGTCGCTTGAAGGGGCTCTCCGCGGATACTGCGGATATGTGGAGAGGACCAGAAGTACGGCCTCGCACGAGTAGACATGCAGTCCAGTAGGACTTATATAGTCTGGCAGACGCGTGGAGATTCGAACTTGCCGGTATCTTCATGCTTCACTGGCTGGCACTCTCCAGCGCATCCCGAAGCTATCCGGCAGCATGGTCCCGTATAAATCAAACCTCGCTCAATTATAGCTTTATCCTACACCGCAGCGTATGCGCCGGTCATCCGCATCTCGTTCAAGGATCTTGTTCAAGGCCCTCGCCGACTCTTCGTGACGAATGAGAGCTGGTCCTCTGCCCGCGAGTGTCCTAGTCATCCCTACCCTCGTTCTCTGGCTCACTTATATTGATCCTCGGACTTCGTCGGAACCTTTTCTTGATGACTTCTAGCCCTGTGACCAGAGAAAATGTACAGTTTTTGAATACATTATTTGAGATACTCCATTAAGGAATGAAGCAGAAGCTGCCCATATACATCCGTTTCCGTTCGCTCAAATGCAGGCGCCGCGTCGTCTGTTACAGTAAGACGGTACGTTCTGTCACCTAGTGATTATATGGAAGTCTAACGTGAAGTCATGTCGTGAAGCGCATCCGACAGACCTAGGCTTTCCCATATGCGAAAACCCATTGGTGCCAGACGAAGGTCATTCTGTCTCATAATTCTTGGGAGCTGAAGAAGAGGCTGGTATAACTCCTAGCTCGCGGATTCATTAGGCATTTTCCGACTGAATTGTGCATCCGAGAAGAGCCCGTTTGGTGGCGATGGTTCCTGACAATTTTTCAATAGATTTTACCATCGGATTCCTAATCAAGTACTTACACTTACACATATGCGCCACATGAAACCGTATCTCAGGTTTTACGTTTGTCAAGTCAAATGGCATCCTGATAATCCTTCAGCATTACAGTAATTGCTGCGATATATGCTGGTAGCTGAGTACAGTCGGTACTGGCGTCCGGAGCATGTACTCCGCATGGGAGTGTCGTGACACTGACGTGACATCGGCACATATTAAAATTCGACATAAATTTGTAATTAGTTGACAAACAAGATTTGAAATTAGATACTATATTTAGTTACATTATATTTCATGTTTGTTGCCAAGCCATATTTGAAATAACAATAAGCATTTAGATTCGGATTAGGAAAACAAAGAGATTTCAAATAATGTTGATTGAGAAACACATAAAGGAATTTGAAGTCTTAGAAAAGCAGAAGTGCTCATGTTTAGTCATTGCCGAGATTTTATGTCTTTGAAAGGAAGAAATTTGAGGTTTATTCTGTTACTTTGACAAAGAAAAAGCAAGTTTGCTACTCAGTGGGCACTCAGTGGATGATCAATGGGCAATTAGCGGGTGATCAGAGGGTGATCAGCAGGTGATCGGCAAGTAATTAATGGTGCCCAGTGGGCTAAATGGACTGTAAACTGATATATTTCACCATAATGCTTAACCAAATTGGCAATTGAAACTGCTGATCACCCTCTGATCACCCGCTAATTGCCCACCGATCACCCACTGAGTGCCCACTGAGTAGCAAACTTGCTTTTTCTTTGTCAAAGTAACAGAATAAACCTCAAATTTCTTCCTTTCAAAGACATAAAATCTCGGCAATGACTAAACATGAGCACTTCTGCTTTTCTAAGACTTCAAACTCCTTTATGTGTTTCTCAATCAACATTATTTGTTTTCCTAATCCGAATCTAAATGCTTATTGTTATTTCAAATATGGCTTGGCAACAAACATGAAATATAATGTAACTAAATGTAGTATCTAATTTCAAATCTTGATTGTCAACTAATTACAAATTTATGTCGAATTTTAATAACTCTTTGTCCGCTGTGCCGGCACCTTCTTCTAGAATTGAATTTTGCCTTCAATTGATGGCGGGTATTTCGGTGTTGATAAACAATAAGCGTTCCGAGGCGTCAAATTATCCGATCTCGTACACGTAAACGAATTCGATGATAGAAATAGAAGAGGAACGGCCATTGTACAGAAAAAGTACATTCGCGTCCAGAGAAGCTCTGGCATGCTGTGCAGTAAGATTAAACATTCGTCAGAGTATCAACAACCCTTCCGTCGCGCAGAAACTCCATTTCTCGCGATTCCACGAGAGCGTCATGTCTATCCGAATCCAGAATCGTTAGCCAATGATCCGCCTCCTCTCGCAGATTCTGGAGCATACGGCTTCCGAGGACATACGGTACAGCTGTGCCAAACACGGTCGCTACGTTCACAAGAAAAACACCGTTCGGGCTTGACCAAATCGCTATATTGATGATAGCATCTGCTAACAAGCTTGAACAAGTTTATCGCATAATCTCTCGGGCCTGAAAGCTGACTTCGTACCAAAGAAAATAGATAACATGGTCTCGGATAAGAACACGTGTAAGGTTCCGCCTGTCCTTGCAATGATCGAATGTTTTTGCCAATGTCAGTATTAAAGTCATAGACTGGTACAGCAAAGTTGCGACCCTAATCACCAAGATACTCGTGAGACCGTTGAGATGCGCCTGTTTAATCAGAGCATACTACAATATAATACTCCAACGCGGTCAAAAATAGAGAAGGCAATAATCCGGTCCGGACGTACCTCGGACTTGAGAAAGAGGTTGTGAATCTTGATTGCCGTTGCGACGATTTGTTTAGGACGGACATTTTGTCCTGGTCTCGACGACAAGAAGAATTGTCATGATGTTGGCTGTTTGGGCCAGAAACATGCATACAAGAAGGCATAAGAACGTTTTACCCATCACGGCAAAGGACTCGTCAAATCATCTTCGGATGCTGGAAAATCATAACCAACTTTTTTAACACAGAGCATGAACCCGAATAGCCGAGATCACTGAATGTCCCGGTCAAAACGAGTGAGGTAAAGCAGGATGAAGAGAATTCACCATCGACAAGACCAGCAATTATTATCCCTGCATGACGATGAATATATCATGAAGAGTGACGTAAAAATTCTCATCGTACCTGCGAAGAATTGAAATTGGAGCCAACGGGAGCCTGAGGAACCGGTAAACGTCAAAAATGGTAGTGATACAGTGTTATACCAAGGGGTCGTACAGCTGAGTAAAGAAATAATCGACACCTAGCTGGGCAACGGCACTTTCTGAGCTTACTTTATGTCTGTAAATGGCGTCAGGAAAGCACCTTTTACCAAAATCCGGGAGATATTGTCAGAGTGAGTACTTCAAGACATTACTAAAAGTGCGTATCCCATGCGTCCAATATACAGACTGCTAATCCATATTAGCGATTCTCAAGTTGATAATTTCTTAGCGACTAGCATTGCCTATCCGAATGAAAAAAGGAAAAAAAAGGCTACCGACAAGGAAGTAGATTAGTTGTACCAGTGTGAATCGCCTTTTCTTCGCATATAAACATATTCAGAATTGTTCGTTAAGCAAGACGAAATGATGCACCCAAAAGTGTTTTATCTACTTGCTTCAGTTTGAGCTAAACAGAGCCTAGACGCATAATCGACTTTGCACACCTCTATATCCATCGTGATGGCTATAATAAAGATAATGAGATGGACATGAAGTCAGAAGGTCATTCCAGCACGACAAGAGGATACGGGCGCACGTAAGTCATAGAAAACCAAGACGACGACAGCAGTGTGAATAATTTGATTTCTTCCATCTCCTATTACAAGGGCTATCTTCATGTGCACGTGGGAATCCATTGACAATTGTGCTAAGGAAGTCGCCACGTTTTCGCAGAAAGTGAATGCCGATGAGTGCTGCCACGACGTAAAAATGCAGGAACTTGTCATGAGAATCGCGCACCACTACGAATGGAATATCCATTATATAATGGCTGGCCAAAGTGATCTGAATTCGGTATACTTTTTTTTGCACCAGCATTCCGTCAAGCCAACAAAAGTTGTGGGGTAGGGACATCAACAGGACGTCATGGAAGTATCACTCACAAGAATCAGTAATATCTGAAATGCCCCATAACGATGTTTCGGGCATTGTTCGCTAGTAGAAAGCGGGTACATAATCCCGCTCTCGGATATGTATTTCAACCTGAATGAATTTGCTCAAGGTGACGTATCCATGGGCCTTATTTTACCCTTCTTTCCGAAGCGCATAGCATCTTCGAACCTGAGAAGAGTCTCTCAGTCTCCGCCTGACAGTAATAAAACCGGACATTCTCCACGTATCCATTTCGTACAATAACGTGGGGACTCACCAGACTAGTGAGGTTCCGGGGAAAGGAAAGCTTTAGGACATGCTATCGATATAAGTCGATCAGCTAGCTGATTCATCGTGGCAGGGCTGTGTCCACGCTAGATTTAAAAATAACTATCCGAGGTGGTTGCTAACATTCACTGCAGAGAGGAAAATTACGAAAAACGTACCATTACAGTAACCTACTACAGTCCAGAAGCAGTTTGAGCCATACTAATACATGCACGAAACAACGAGGGTCCGATAGAAATTCACTGCAAATACCACTTATACGCTTCTTCCCAGGCCTGCTTCCCATTCGTTTCAATCACGTCCTGATTCGCAGAGAAAGTGATGAGTTGTTCTAGATCAACGCTTATAGACAAACGAAAAAAAGGCCTACCCCGTGGCAAGGTATAACCCTATCAAAATCCCATCCGCTGACAGTCCGAGCATCACGCTTCATAGCTCTAAGAAAAGGAAGAAGAGTCAAGAAGTATCTACTCCAAACGTATTGGCTTCCTTACTCCTTGTCTTTACCAGCCCCCCAGACAAATTTCTTGTGCATCCAGGAATATGGGTTCAACATACCGCCAACGAGAGGGACCTTTCCTGATGAGCTCGATTTGGAGTACTTGACAGCATCATCATGAGCTGAGATCTAAAAACTGATAAATGCTGGCGGCGAGAACCTACCTGCTCGGACGCCGGTAGATTGAAGAGCAAATCGGCCTCGATAAGTGTTCGAGACGCAATATGGTTGAAAGCGACATCTTGATTCTGAAAGCCAGAAAAGTAGCTTCAAACAAGGAATCGGCAATTGAATGGTACGCGCGAAAAGAAGAGACCGAACCAAGACTTGATTTCGTCCTCAAAACCATATTTCGTTCCTTCGGGATCTCTACCGTAGACTGACGAGATTGTTGGAGGACATACAGATCACAGTTAGCTTGGGATTTAGGCTCACCGCCGTCAAATTTGAGTTCCTTTAGATCAGGCTTGGAGAGGTGATCAGGAACACCCAGTAACTTTGCATCTGGATACGTCTTTTTGAATTCGGCTACAATATAGCATGGCATGCATGTTCCATACTGTATAGCTTATTTACTGGAAGGAGACGAATAATACTCACGGAGGAAGAGGTTGTGCACTGCATCTGCGCCGACGATATATTTGACTCGACCACCAAGCTCGTCCAACTTTGCTTTGGTCATCGAGTCAAGCGGAGTACTCGCAAGTACCCAGAGGTCCCCGTTCGAGAGTTTGATCGCTGTTGACCTTCCTCCGACCGGGAATATACCAAAGCGTGAAAAGGGGCTGCAATATATATAACGAGTTCACCTGCGTCTTCAGAGGAGTGGCAACTTGAATGCTCACCAAGAGAACGTCCAAACGTCCTTTGAGACCTCGCGGATTACTGTGGACGACATCGCAGGTAGAGAATGATGTGGTCAAGTAGAAAGAAAGAATTTATATTATTTTATTACGACTGTTGAGACAGTCGTTCATTGCATGTACTGTAGCATAGGGGCATCGCATCATCGATTACGTAATGCTTTTTTATTTTTTATTTTTAGTTTCTACGCGAAATTCAGGCTCATACTCGCATTCGAGTGGTCCATCAGTTCATCCTGCCACGCCGCTGCCTCACGTAGGTTCATCAAGATCCGTGCACCTAGTACGCATGGAATCGCGGTCGAAAGTGTGATTACTTCATTATTGGGTGTCCCTCCAGAGAGTTGCTCCCACAGTGCCATGTTTATACATCCGGACAGAAGGATGCTGGGATGAACGGTCACTTTCCTGCCAGTACATTACACAAAGATGAGATGCTCACCTCGCAAAATAGATGACTTGATCCCTTACTAAAATCCGGTACAAACTATATTGTCTATATGTGCTTGACCCGCCTGAACTTGAGCACCTGTATGGCATGGCTTTGTAAACGGTCATGCATAGAAGAATTAACTCAAAGATTAGTGTCGGAATCCTAAAGTTTTCCGCGTTAAGCGGGCTTCGTAATCGTCGAGGACAGCATCAAATAGTACCAGAAGATGCTGATCCACCTCGGAGCGACGACTCCACATGCTTGAATCTCATGCGAGGCAAACTCTGGCGAGCAGTCATCAGACATGAGTGCTCGTGAAGCATGCATTGTGCATACCGCTGTATTTTTTATCGTAACCAATTATAAAGCCCATCATTGTCAATCCTTG
This sequence comes from Sanghuangporus sanghuang, assembly GCA_009806525.1. Lineage (NCBI taxonomy): Eukaryota > Fungi > Basidiomycota > Agaricomycetes > Hymenochaetales > Hymenochaetaceae > Sanghuangporus > Sanghuangporus sanghuang. The sequence continues at coordinate 752,868 of VVIT01000014.1, read as the reverse complement.
TACCAGATATAGGGAGCCGAGGAAAATTGTCGCGATTCTTGCTGAGAGCGAGTATGGAAGGAAGGTGATTATCACGACCAGATGAGAAACTAAAGGGACAGGAACTGACTTCGCTCGAAGAGCGCATGCACACGAATGGCCATGATGGCTTCATGAGAAAATTAAGCTAATTCCATGAGAGAGTGAGAAGACATGAGTGCAGACCATCGGAGAGTAATATCATTGTCCATCCTGAGGAATAATTCAACGGGTGACGGGAAGAGGGATCTGATTTGGACCTCACCAGACCATGCGCCGAACTCAACGATTCTCTTGCCTGTGGACTCAAATGAACGATTCCCGTCGTGCGTAGTTCCATCAGAAAGAACGTACAACTTATGAAATAAAATACAGCGATGTCAGAAGTGGACGCGATGGATTTGAAGTACGCTTACAGATTATCGGGAAAAACTTGAAGCAAGTCCCCTATTAGTCGACGTGAAAGTGTGAAAACGATTAGACTGCATCACGAGACGCGGGAGACACACCATAGAGATAGATGGCAACGACGACGAGACCATAGTATCGATTCTGGCATGGAAGACGGATGACTTCCGGACGACTGCATAGTAAAGAAGGTACTCACGAGAAAATAAATCAGTTGCACGAGAGAAAATGAACGGCCCTGATAGGGGAAGAAGATAAGGATAATTATAAGTGGGAAAACGAGACCAATTTAATAATGAAATGAAATGGGGCTTTACCCAGAAGTGCTGGATCTGCGAATGGAAGGCATTAATGGCCGGGAAGAGTATGAAATGAAGAAGCTGACCTCTTTGTTCGTTGTGATTACTTGGAATGGACAGTGTGAGTACCTCCGACCTTAGATGAGCGGGACGGCAAAGATGGCTGGGGCTCACGAATATCATATATGACGAGAGAGATTGCGGCGACGCCGGAGTAGCGCTGAGCTGCGACATATACTAGAACTGAGGAAGTCACGCTCATGGGTGATATGGGAGGGGAGTAAAGGGAGCGCCCGAGAGGATGAAGAAGAGAACATAGATCACCAGGAATTCGGCTGTCTTTTAATCCTGCGAGATAGTTATTATTATTATATTCTGTGATGATCGAGGAGGAGCGCTGGCTGTTATTAGACTTGATTGCATCGGGTTTCGAGAATGAAGCAAATTGGATACCAGCTGGTGATGGAGCGGCCGCAGACTGCTAAGAAAGGTAAGCTGAGTACGTGATATACACATTACATCAGCAATTAAGAAAGGGATGTAGCTCCCACGCTTGTATTCTCAGCCACTCGTGACCGGGCACTAACAGTACAGTACACACACTACGGGCAATTTAGTATTTTTTAGGTGATGATAAATGATCGGAAATTTAATTTGATATGCATTATATAAGTATGAATATCTCCATTCAGGATATTAAAAATATCCACATGCATCTAAACCTAGTTTATATATTCAATATCATGCCGCATTTCTTTGATGATGATATTTATTATATCATCGTGATCGATATGGATATAGAAATCTAAATTGATATTTTCTTTATCAGCAAAGAATATCATTGAGGTAGATATTTTTTTGATGATATTTTCAATATCAAAGTGTCTGTTATTTGAAATATCATTCTGTATATCAATGTCAATGATAATTTACACGATGAGCGGGCGATGAGCGGGCACGATGAGGGTGCACAGTGGGCATGTTGTGGGTGCATGGGGGGCAGAGAGAGGGTGAACTGCGGGCAGGATGGGGGCACACTGTGGGCTGTTTTGGGTCAAGGAGTGTCCGGTAAGCGTTTTTGAGGCTCGAACGTCAAGCCTAATGGCCAATATATTATATGAGTAGGCTTAGCCGCGTATACGCATATACGCCATATATTATACGTGTGTATGCGTATCACACTTCAGAACCAAGTATACGCTCGTATAAAATACGAGCGTATGCATATAAGCCTAAAATTATATGCGCATATCGTATACGATACGCGCGGAGCCCTAGTTCGTGGGGGCGCACGTTGCACCAACAACACGGTCTGACTCATCACCAACACATTGATCCCAGGCTTCGTTGCCAATGAAGTTTTGCGTGTAAAATCACAATGAGGTTTGCATGTACCGCCCATCAGATCATACTTTGGATACAACCAACGACGAGGCTCACAAGATTGTCCCAGCAATAGTCCACAGCACTGTTCTGAAGGTTTATGAACGAGAGCAAACAGGTTCTCAAAGTGAAGATCTGACATCTAGTTATGAATTTATTCCGGTTTTAAATGACAGCCTTCCTGCTGTGAGTTCTATGTTCTCCGACTCCTTTTGTGCGCTCCAGACACTCTTCACACACCCACACACACTGTATGCCCTCTCTGCGCCCTCTCTGCGCCCGCTATGTGCCTCCAGCGTGCCCTTACAGTGCCCACAGTGTGCCCTCATCCCGCCCGCAGTTCACCCTCTCTCTGCCCCCCGTGCGCCCATAACATGCCCACTGTGCACCCTCATTGCGCCCGCTCATCGTGTAAATTATCATTGACATTGATATACAGAATGATATTTCAAATAACAGACACTTTGATATTGAAAATATCATCAAAAAAATATCTACCTCAATGATATTCTTTGCTGATAAAGAAAATATCAATTTAGATTTCTATATCCATATCGATCACGATGATATAATAAATATCATCATCAAAGAAATGCGGCATGATATTGAATATATAAACTAGGTTTAGATGCATGTGGATATTTTTAATATCCTGAATGGAGATATTCATACTTATATAATGCATATCAAATTAAATTTCCGATCATTTATCATCACCTAAAAAATACTAAATTGCCCGTAGTGACACTTGTTGGTGACGACGAGCGACGACAGCGACGGCGACGGCAATGGCAGGGTCGTCGGATAGGTGGACGTGTGCGCCATGCAAGCGCAAGTTTGTGTCTTCGGAAGCGAGAGCAATGCATTTGTTACGTTCATCCCGTCATTCGCGCTGTAAGCCATGTAAGCGTGGATTCATCGACGAGGACAGTAGGCACCAGCATATACGCGCTTTTCATGCGAACACGTACTGCTCATTGTGCGACCGGACTTTCAAGGATGGGCAAGCCTTGCTTCAGCACAGACGCGGTGCTGCCGTGCATCTCTTCGTCGCAGAACATGACTCAGATTCGAGCGATGATGTCTCTCAGTCCATTCGCAGCAATGTCTCCGCTGCCGCTGCCGACTCTGGGTCTGACATTATTCTGCCATCGTCGCCATCGTCGCACGTTCATACAGAGTTTGTGGAGTCTGTGAATCACTTACTCGCGTGGGAACCGACTCCGGCAACGGCATATGACCGCTGGATCTCGACGATGGAAGACGACGACAGCTCGAGCGCAGGTGATGATAGCAGCTACTTCAATCCAATCTCAGACGAGCAAGAGAGCGAGGAAGAGAGCAGCAACAACGAATCTGTCCGCGCTCATCCGTCCTCAGACTCAGACTCCAACACCAACACGGACACGGACACGGACACGGACACAGACACGGACACGGACACCGATGATTCCGAGTCTTCGCTAGTCGACATCATTTCCAGCAACGAACGGAGCAGATCATCGAGTTCCTCCCGTGGCTCGGTCTCTCGGCAACAAATGACCACATTCGCGTCCCGAGCATTATTAGCATCCTCTTCCTCCGACACTCTCGCCAGCGAACCAATTCCTGACAGTCGACCCGCGAGTACTAAACCATCTAAGCGAGCGGGCAGCGGTTACACATGCCCGTTATGCCTTGATCAGGACACAGACCGGATACTTGACCTGAGCAGTATCAAATGCGGCCATGTTTTCTGTACATCGTGAGCAATTTTTTAATATTTATATTTCCATGCATTGTCGACTAATTATGTGATGAGTAGATGTATTACTCGAGCTCTGGACAAGAAGCGACAATGTCCGATCTGCCGTTCACCAGCAAAGATAAAGCACCTTCGACGTATTTTCCTCACTTTCTGAATTGCATTTTATTCGTTGTCGCCGTTGCTCTCGATCTTCCTCTGTACATTATGTATTTGTGTAGTGTAGTCATTGTATCAATTGCACGTGAACACAACTTACTCTTCAACCGCGAGCAGCTGCGGCAAGATGAAGTTCACAAAGCCATCCTGGGTGATGCACCAAGGCTTGTATTCATACACTCAAGCAGCTAGTGTTTGTTCTAATATTTTGAGTAGACGGAACACGCAGCGAGAACGCGAAGAGGCTCTCAATATTCTCGGTCCACGTCCACCCAGACGGCTCCCGCATCGCTACAGGCGGACTCGATGCGAAAATCCGTATATGGAGCACGAAACCTATTCTCAACGAGGCAGCCGATGCAGCCAACAGGCCGCCCAAGTCGCTCTGCACGCTCACCATGCACACTGGCCCCGTCCTTACTGTCCGTTGGGCACACTCAGGGCGCTGGCTTGCAAGTGGTAGCGACGACGAGATTATCATGATCTGGGATCTCGATCCGTACGTAGGGCTTTCTTTGCTTTTCACATCAGAAGGAACTCCGTGCTCATGAGCTGCGCCAGAACAGGTTCTGGAAAGGTTTGGGGCTCGGACGAAGTCAACGTTGAGGGATGGAAGCCTCTCAAGCGTCTCCCAGGCCATGAAAGTGGTATGAATTAACACCGTGTTCAACATTGGCTTCATTGCATTCACCGATTCATTAGATGTAACGGATCTCGCTTGGGCTCCTGAGGACCGTTTTCTTGCTTCGACTGGTCTTGATTCTCAGGTCATGATCTGGTGCGGCTACACCTTGGAACGGCTCATCAAACTCGACATGCACCAGGGCTTCGTAAAGGGTGTCTGCTGGGACCCTGTGGGAGAATTTCTCGCTACCCAGTCTGACGACCGCACTGTGCGCATATGGAGGACTACAGACTGGGGTCTGGAGGCGACAGTCACCAAACCTTTTGAACATTCGCCGGGCAGCACGTTCTTCCGTCGGCTGAGGTGCGTCTGCATTCGTCATATTCTCAACTGTTTGCTCACAGGATCTGCTTCAGCTGGTCTCCAGATGGGGCACACATTACAGCGTCGAACGCAACAAACAACAATGGATACGTGTTCACCGCAGCTGTCATTTCTCGCAATACATGGACGTCCGACATCAGTCTCGTCGGTCATGAGAATACTGTCGAAGTCGCTTGCTACAACCCGCACATCTTCCTGCGCGATCCGCAGATGCCGGTCGTAACATCTAACATATGCAGTGTCGTCGCCCTGGGCGCAGATGACCGCTCCATCAGCGTCTGGCAGACGAAGAGCGCGCGTCCAATCATTGTTGCAAAAGAGGTCTTTGAAAGACAGATTATGGACCTTAGCTGGTCTGCAGACGGTCTGGTGTTGTATGCAGTATCAAGCGATGGCACCTTGGCTGCGCTTGCATTTGACCAGGATGAACTTGAGGGCATTGCACCATTGGCTGCTCAGCATCAGTATCTCAGCAAATTCGGCTTCTCCCTTCCGCCTGTGCCAAACAGCTACTCGCGTTCTGCCGCTCAGCCGACGCCGTCTGTTGCTGTAAACGGACACGCAATGGGACGAACCACGCCTCCCTTAACGCCTCCATCTGCACAACAGCAACACGGATTCGGTCATGCGGGACCTTCGCGACCAGGGGAACAAGTCACCCAGCTCGTTGCTCGGCGTGCTCCTAGAAATCGTGATCGTGATCGCGGACAGAGACGTGTGCAGCCTACCTTTGTAGGTTCAATTGGAACCTCAGCAAGTGTCCCTTCAGCGTCGACAACGGGCATCTCTTCAGCATCAACTTCTATTCCCACACAGCTACCTCTGCCACCGCAGCCTGCTAATATTCGAACAAGCGCACCGTCGACGATCTTCTTTCCTCCTCCTCCAGTCTCTGCCTCCGGATCATCCACTAGCTTTGGCTTCGGCATGAGTGGCGGTGGCTACGACGGAATGGATGTCGAGAACATGAACGATCCCGGGTCAGATATGGCCGTCCCTATTAGCGCTCTCGACACTCGTGGACGGCGCAGTAGGGGCGACACAATCACAGTCTCCTTCGGCGATGAAGCAGGGAAGCCGTCCAAGGCTCGTACTCTCGGTGGAGATCGCGTGAGGGATCAAGGCGAGAAAGAAGTGCGCGAAATTAGAAGAGCGGGTGTCGATACGCTTGGATTGCGGAACGTTGGTGTGCCGTCATCTAGTAATTTCGCGCCTGAGTCTGGTTATGGTGGTCTATCAGCGCCGATTTTGAAAACATTCCTGTCCGAGCGCGTGACGGAGACGGGAGATACACTTGAGGCGCGAAATTCAGAAGACGGAAGCGGTGAGAGTTCATTACTTGACTTCGCCCTATGGCTATCTGACAAGGCTCTATCAGAGCCTTCAGAGATAACGTTCTTCAGTTCAAAGGAGAAAACCGTGCAATGGCTTGACTTTCTTCCTATCCCTGTACTCAGTATATGTGCTTCGAGTCGATTTTGTGCTGCTGCGATGGAAGATGGTTCGATCAACGTTTATACATTGACGGGGAGACGGTGAGCTTGCTCCGGGTCTTCATCATCCGTCACTTCCTCACAATCTGCTAGGATTGTCCCTACGTTAACGCTTGGTTCACCTGTGGCATTTCTCGATGCGGCCAAGCATTTCCTTATGGCCATTACGACGTCCGGCCAAGTTTACGTGTGGTATTTCTCCTTTTTTTTCTCTGTCGTTTTCTATTCGTGGTAACGATAATACTAGGAACACAAAAACTTGTTCTGCATTGCATCCAACGACGTCTTTGTTGCCATTACTTGCACCAACTCCTCCGTCACCGAGCAATCCCAATGGTGTTTCTCCTACAGTTGTTTCGGCCTCAATCCGACCGAATGGATCACCGCTCGTATATCTCAGCACGGGCTATGCTCTGACGTACGACTCTGCTCTTCTGAGCTGGATTCGCGTCGGGGATAGCTGGTGGGCGAGCGGTTCATCGGTGTGGAAGGGCCGACAGCGGACATCTGCAAATGCGACTCCGGGTGGTACTGGAAATGGAGTCGTCGCATCAATCGAGGCGCGAATAGCTGAACTTGTCGGTTCTCCAGTGGATGCGGAGAAGCCTCGGCCGATTTGGTGGGATGCAGCAATGACCCTTGGTCATCTCGAGAGCCGCATGCATGCTGCACGGGTTCTTGGTAGTGCACCAGAATACCGACAAGCCTTGTTATTGTATGCGAAGGTGATTGCCGACGAAGGCTTTCGCGGAAAGGCTGAGGAAGTGCTGAGAGATTTCTACGGACCGGTTTATTGGTGTGTCACAATCACTGTCGATTTTTGTAATCTTGAGAATAACCTCTTGGTTCAGGCGTCCGGGGAAGACCGAGGATAGCTGGAGCCCGTCGGTTTTGGGTATCCAGAAACGCGATCTCGCAAAAGAAGTCTTGACGATCTTTGGTAGGAGTTTCAATACACTATCTGGTTTGGAAATCTGGTTCTGATTTTCCGGTATATGTAGCGAGAAGCAAGACACTGTTCAAGCTAGCGCAGGACTACCAGGATATGCTGAAGAAATCGAGTGCTGATGACTAATATAAATACACGTGTATTGCATTGCATTGAAGATGTATCATTTCACTTAGTACTTATTTTGTAGTCATGGGAAATCGCTGTTCTCCTAATTTCGTAGCCGAGCCCCACTTCATCTCGAACCTTCATGAACGTTCTCCTCCCGCCTCAGTCTTTAAATCTGCGAGGCCACACCGGGTCTGCTTCCTCGCTGGCCAGCATGACACGAACAGAATATGTAGGACCGTCGGCATGAATTGGACATAATTGGATGCTTGTGTTGGCTCTGAAGAGGGCAGTTCACAGACTCCCGAGCCCACATGTACCTCAAGCAAGCGGGCCTCTCCCTGCGAAGTAAATAAATAAACTTTCCGTCGGAACAGTGCGGAAATGTCTGCTAATTCTCGTGATTTGGTTGAGCCTGCTCCTTCCGCTTCCAACTTTGGCAAGCCGAAACATTGAATGAAACTGTTTCATCTCGTAATACCTGCTACTGGCCAATCATTCATCTTTCAGGGTCGGATCAGCGTGAAGTTGTGGCACTCAAGACTTATTTCCTGCTCGAGCCTTTCCGGGAGCTGGGGTCAGTAACCCGTCTAGGGACCTACTTGTCGTTATGTTTTGTTCCATCTTCCGATTGCACCTCGTCTTACTCAGGATCAATCTGTGGCTGCTGCGTATCACCACTTCTGTTGATTTGCTCCTCGAGGTACATGTTCCAACAGTGACTTCGCTTGCTATCGGCCGTTTGAGCAGTCTAGCTATAGCTGTCTGCGCATCGGAGCTTGGTCAAAGTCTTCGCGAAATCATCCAACGTGCACTTGAGGAATGAGCCCAATCGCTGTCCACCACGTAACCTTCTCTATCATTCCGACGTCCCTAGTTATGCGAGTCTCGCAGCCCGGACCCACCCTCGTATCTACATTGTCTACGCTCGTATCTAGTCGCTTCTCGAAACTGCCTGATGCTTTGTGGCACCTATAAAAGTGACATTGCTGCGAGAAGCATGAGAATCTTATCCCTCTCTTGTCGGCCAAAGGTTTGGTTTTGGATCTTTAGGCATTAAATGGCAGAGGAACATTCTTTATCAACCTCTTCTGCCTCTGCTAGTCGAGGGAGCGTTCTCCAGCGAGGAAAGGCCTGCATCCGATGCAGGTGAGCCATTAGTGTTTGTTTGATATAACACACACACTGAATGATTTTGCACAAACGCCAGGCGCCGTAAAATGGTACGTGTCTGATATTTTAGTTAGGCCACGAGAATGGTAACTCATCGGTACGTTTTTAGAAATGCGACGGTGCGTATCCTGAAATGACGTGTGAGTGAGCCCTCTCATGGTTGATTGTTTTTCATTAGGAGTGCGCCCTTTCTGCACACCATGTATCAATGCAAACAGGGCCGATGACTGTGAATACACGGACAACCAATCCATTACGAGGACTCAGTTGCTCGAAGAGAATGTGGCGAGACTTGAATCGCGACTTCAAGAGTTAGAAGGCAGGCCGGGTTCCAGACAATCCCTTACGCTCCATGATCCATATGCGGCGTCCAGACTTTCGACAGGTCGTCGAACTGAGGGTCAAGCATCACCTTCACAATCACCGAGCGCTCCACCAACTCAAGAAGGGTGGTGGGAAGATCCCGAGCCACCTGGTCAGGTATCAGAAATGCTGTAAGGCCTAGTCTGAGCTCTTGCCCGTCCATAGACTAATGTCTTACTCTGCTCACGGGAATTCTTTGTAACCGAAGTATCTCGATATTTCTTCCGAACTCCAGGGCATTGGGCTTTGCACTTGATGTTGATCGGTTTAGAGAACGCACCAGTCTACCAACTTCCCATATTGAACGGCCACATCCGGCCCTGCTCGATACAGTATACCTATGGGCTCTTCGGCTCTCCAATCGAATGGAGCTGCGACAGCGCGAGGAAGCCCACCTTCAGCGTGCGATTCTAGCTCTTCAGGGTTCAAGTTTAATCCAGGGTGAAGTAAGTTATGCTTTCTGTCATGTCATCACAGTGATCTAATTGCATTGTAACTTGCGATCAAGCATGCAGCTCATCATCGAGTAGAAGCTGTGCAGGCGGAGGTACTTATCACCCTGTATTTCTTGTGCCTCGGTCACAATTTTGAAGCCCGATATCACGCAAATGCAGCAGTAGCCCTCGCGTTCAGCTGTTCTCTTCATCAAGTTAAAGAGCTGAACGAAAATCCGACCGCTCTTAGCTTACCGCCTCCATCAGACGACAAAGAAAGGGCTGAACGAATACGAGTGTTTTGGTCCGTTTTTGAACTAGATTCCTGTTGGAGTGCAGAGTTAGAATCGCCGCGCTCGTTTTCGGATAATCCGACTCGCGGTACTCAGATTGACACACCATGGACGGACGTGCCAGTGGTGAGTCCTAGTATACGACTATATCAGTTGTTACTGATGGTTGGGATGGATACGCTACTTATTCACAGACCGAGACCTTGGGACAAACCGTGCAGAGATTCCTGTCGTCTCAATATTTGGTGTTAGGGGACGATGGCTCGTATCTAGCGTACCGATCAAAAGCATCTGCAATTTACGGAAAGGCATGGAGTCTGGCCGGTTCGTCTACTTCCTTCGTATCCTTCAAAACCTAGTTTGATTACTTACATATAGCTGGAACTGATTCGGTTACGCGTATAGAGGAGGAAGTGCGAATATTGGCACATATTACTACTGAGTTTGCTCGTCGTCTGCCGGCGTTAGACGAGCTAGACGCCTCCGGAGATGATGTTCGTCTAAATATGGCCGTTACTCATAGCATTGTACATGCTTCCATGATCCATCTTCACCGTGCCTTATCATCAAGCGTTACACAGACCGCGTCAAATGGGTTCTTTACACATGCGGATGAGATCGTCTCTATACTGGAATTTGCCTCGCGTATTTGCTTTACGGGAAGCGGTGCGACGCAGAGCAAATTTCCAGATCCTTTCCTTGCCGTGAATAACTATCTTTTATACTTCTACATTCATTGCGCTAATCGTGTGTTGTCCACAGGTTTGCGGTCGGATAGCGGGCAGAGTATTTATTGAGGAGATTGAACACTCAATGCGTGGACCGAGGACACATGAAATTCGATCTAAAAGACGGAGGTCTCTGCTCAACCTTGGTCGTCTACTGAACGAACTTCACACATGTGCGGGTTTTGCAAATGCATTACCCATTTTCTGTAAGTCTACACTCATACCTCAAATTTTCTGTGAAGACGACTTATCGTGTTTTTTGGTCATTGTTTCATTTTTCAGCGCAGCATGCTGTCATGATTGAGGATGAATTGCAACGAGATACTTTGCGAGAAATACAAGAGATGATAGAAAATTGAGAGGTCAAGAGCCCTTACTATAATCGCACGATGGAGCAATCAATCCATATTATCATAACATTCTTTATCTAATTGCATATGTCGCCCTATCTAATGCTAGGTTTTCTCTTTTTTCTTTCCTTCTTTCTCCAGTATACGTACACATTGACCGATCGACCATAGTTGGTCTAGTATCGAAATAAAATATCTCTACGTCAGGTCACGTCGCCCTGCATCAGCGAGACTTACTGTATTATTGGATTCACTGTATCGAATAGTTACGAATAGTGTTCTCTCGATATGGCTGAGGGTGTGTATATGTAGGTGTGTATATGTAGATGTACAATCTTGGAAATAGCCGTTGCTACAGGAAAATGAAAAATGAGTGGTGCAGACTCGTAAGGTGTTGGCTCGTAGATGTCTTGCGTATCTCGGCTTTCATCTGCCGCAGCGACTGGATGCAACATCAAAAGACGTTATCATATTTTGAATGTGCTTGCCTCGTCTTCAATCAGAATGATAATTGGGATGTCAGAACGTATCGCACGAATGATGTATCCCACGGAAGGACGAATGTAACCTGCTCTATTGTGATGGCGTCCTCACAAACATCCTCAAACCATACACTGTAAAAGATGCAAGAACCTTTAGTTAAATGGAAGAGATTAATGATGTCGCTTACCTCCATGACGAATACTAACCTAAGCAATGAATGCCCTCCGCTTGATTGGCACTGATGATGACATTGCTTAACGTCGCCCCTTCCTCAAGGACAGACACGGCGGCGGAGTCTCCTCCTTCAGACTGGTCTTCACAGGCACCAGAACCGCGGTCATAGAGCGTGAAGTCCTGTTCAGGTGCGAAGGATTCCCCGGAAGCAATTGTGTACGTGGCGTCGAGCCAGGAAGAAGCTGGAGAGCTCGGTAGCATCGTCGTCACGGCACGACACTGAAGAGACCTTGCAGCGATGAGGAGGGCAAGAAAGACTATAAAAAGAGAGTATCCAGCAAATATCTGGCGGGAGTCCAGTAAACGGATGATAGGAGAAACGAATGTGCGCTACATATAAACTTAAACAAGATTTCAGTAGTTTGCCGTACCACTGCGCATCTTATACCCTCAAAGTAATGAGATAGAACTGAGGTTCGCATGTTATGCCAAGAACATTGTTACAAACGGAGCCGTGTGTTTATCCGAGTTTCCAGGAGTGTGCTATTGCGATCAGCACAATTCTTCTTTGTGGGAGCCGACGAACCCATAGGTGTAAGGATCGATCGTATTTTCAGAGATGGACACGTCAGGCAAATGATAAGAGCAGAGCAGAAACTGGGCGTGACAGCCACAGATGATGATATTCAGTCAAGATTTTTCCTGTAGAACTAGTGTCCTGTGAAAGTCAATCAGACAGTATTTGAATGGCGACTGCCAGATAAATTGGAGCTGACGAACCCGCGAACCATCGGATTCGGAAGAAATAACGCGGAAAAGGAGAGAAAACAAATGGCACACCGGACTAGAAACTAAATACATTTTGCTTTACCGAGAATGAGAGTGTGGAGACAGCTTCAGATGCAGATGACACAACAGTGAATACAGAATGGCGCCCGTGTATGCCTGTGCGGAAGCTTCATGTCGTCTCGTTCTCTGAAATAAATTCTAGCGAGCTTCTAGTGTACACTGATCATCGAAAGCTGCGCCGAAAATACGATGAAATCTTGGATCACCTTTCTTGCAACATGCCAAGGCAGAAAAAGGACAATGAAGTAGGCAAAAAACATATGGATGGCGTCGCGACAGAGAAATGTAGACTGTATTGAGACCAGGTGCCAGATTTTCTTGCAAGAAAGGTTCCCGAATTTTGCATAAAGCAAGTCTCGCCTAGGAGACAAGTCTTCATTAACACTGTCACGAGCACATCTAGAGTACAATCGTTACTGATACTGAAAGATGTCCGTGCGAAGCGATGCATGCGAGTCCTTGGCTTACATGAACTACGAGAGTCACGTGCTATTCCTGCGTGATCGACTCGATCGACGTCCTGATCCATCGACTCTGTCGCACTCAGGTTTTTTCACGCACGGTTCATGGCTCACGGTTCACACCAGTCTACCCCGGGGCCAGACCAGGATTACAGGCACTATGTAGTTACGAGATTCCCTGGTTCCAAAGATATAATGCACATTACTGAAGAGTGTTTCATCAATGGTTGACACGGGGATGATTGATTCATCGCGTCCGCAACCTGGAAGAACGCGGCATCTGCGGTCGCTCTTCCGCCTTGCTTTGCTTTCATTCTCACTCTTACTCTCATGGGCTGGCTGGCTGATCTAGGCACATCTGTGCGCGGAGCGGGAGAATGGCTGTCATTTGCTTTATTATATTGGTCTGTGGGTCCGCCACTTACCCGTTTTGGTCACTAGCCAGCCCACGAACTCTTACGGCCGCACATTAGACATTGTTCCAGCACGCAGCTATATCAAGGTGGCTACAGTACATCTCTTTCTCTCTCATACACCGTCCTTTCCCCCCTCACCATGGCCGGTGCAGACGCTCCTTCCAGTGACACAGTCATCCGTAGATTCGTCCAGGTCGCATCAGCGTCTGAGACTGCCGACGCCCAGGTTATCGACTGCTGCGGTGACACTCTCACATACGCACAGTTGCTTGCTCTTGCGAGTGGCATTGCTTCCAAGCTGCGCTCTAGTTTCGGCGTGAAACCCATAGTATCCATCGTCAGCGACAACAACCCTTATGTACTCGCAGTCATCCTGGCCACTTGGCTGATCGGCGGGGTGGCAGCACCTTTAGATTTCCATGCTCCTGAAGCACTTCTCAAGGGAATGCTTGACGGCATTCGTCCTCACTGCGTCGTGCTTCCCGAGTCATCAGAAGGAAACGTCAAGCTCATCAGGGGTAAGTATCCATAGTTATCAACGACGGTTTATTAAACCAGCTTGCAGACATGGGTCTCGTTGCACTTCCTTTCAAACCCGCTGAATCCGGGATTCCAACTCTTCTGAAGACGTACGCAACTAATAAGCCATCCATCGACCTTTCTTTACTGTCTTCCCCGACCGATGATGCACTCTACATCTACACTTCTTCTGCATCTTCGACAGCCAATCTGAAATGCGTGCCTATTCACCATGGTATGCTGTTTTCCAATGCGCACCTTGAGCTTGCAACCTGGCGCGTTCGGAAAGGCATCACACGCGAGCTGTATGGTGATGCTGAACCTGAGCGCTTCCGAGTCCTTGGTTGGGGCCCATTTAGTCATATCATGTCACTTGCCCATGACTTCACTTGCCACATTGTCTTATCTGTCGGTTGCTACATCTTCGCTGTTCCGCCTTCAACATACCCTATTCCAGCTTCATCCTCGACCGGCACCGAATACGATATCGGTACCATCTTGCTCCAGACCGCTAAGCGTTCGAACGCGGATATGATAAGCGGTGTTCCCTGGCTTTACAAACGCCTAATGACAGCATGTGAGGGACACCCCGAATACCTTGACCTCTTGAAGAGATGTCGTCAGCTCCTAAGTGGCGGTGCTCTCACTGACTCCGACACGGAGAAGTGGGCTGACGAACATGGACTCAAGATGGATGTTAGCTTGGGCATGACTGAGATCGGCGGCGCTTTGTTCGAAGTGGACGTCAAGACGATGAAAGAAGGCGGTTACCCGATTGATCAGGTTCTGGTCAAAGATGCAAAGTTAACGCTTGTCGATGGGGATGGCCATGAAAATGACTCTTGTGAGCTCTGAAGTTCTTGTTTTGTCCATATCTTCTATCTAACTCAACTTTTTAGACGGAGAACTCGTCATTTCATCACCTTTCATTGCTCGCGGCTACCGCAACTTCGCATCTCTTACGCATAAACATGACCCTGCCACAGGAATCACGGCATTCCATACTGGTGACATGTACTCGCTACGTGACGGGAGGCTGCTTTGGGACGGTCGCACGGAAGATTACATCCAGTTGGGATCTGCGGAGCTGCTTGATCCTCGCGGTCCTGAGCAGGAACTCGCAAAAAATCCTGCAATCGCAAAAGCGGCTCTCGTCGGAAACCGCTTCCTTCGTGGAGCAGCAGACTTTGTCTGTGCTATCGTCGAGGTTCCGAACAGCGGATTTAACGGACGTGAAGTGATGCGTGCATTTGCTCAGGTGAACAAGGGATTACATCCTCCACTGCGCGTGCCTGTCTCCCGAGTTCTCGTGCTCGAGCAGGATGAGACTATACCAATAACGCGGAAGGGTCTGATTTGGCGGAAGGCTCTTGAAGAACGCTTCGGAGCACGCCTCTCAGCGCTGATCAATGACCCAAGTTTATCAAAGTTCGGTAATGAGAAGAGAACGAAACGGACCAAGAAAGCAGTGACAACTCTCGAAGAGGTCGAATTCGAAGTTGGTCAGATTGTAGCCGAAGGACTTGGCGTTCCAAAGGCGCTGGTCGATGATAATGGCGACGCATCTTTCGCCGAGCTCGGCATGGATTCAAATATGGCGACGCGTATTGTTTCGAAACTCAACTCCCGCTTTACGCTCGATCTTCCGATGAGCGCGTGTCACGATTATGTAGATCTCGCAACACTCTCGCGTGCGATATTCGAGAAGCTCACAGCCTCCTCCGCCTCTCCATCAGAGCTTTCTCCTGGTGTACGTCTGACTTACGACAATGATAGCGACGTGGTGATCGTGGGTCAAGCATTCCGTCTCCCTGGAAAGGTGAATACTGCAAGTGCCTTTTGGGAAGCGCTTGTCCACAAGAAGCAAGTCCTTGAGCCCATGGGTAACGATCGTTGGGATCACGCCTCGTTCTATCACCCACCGACCAACCCACCTTCAAAGCCCCCTCCGGGAAAGATCAATTTTACGCAAATGGGTCGTATTGAGGTAGCTAGCTATGATAACGCGTTCTTCGGAATCAGTCCTGCGGAAGCTTATTTTGTAACGCCGGGAGCACGTGTCGCAATGGAGGTCGCTGTCGAGGCGCTCGAAGACGCTAACATTCCTCTCAGTGAGATAAAAGGCAGCAATATGGGTGTCTTTGTTGCTCAAGGACCAGAATTTGGATATCCGGATTTAATTTACACCGAAAAAGGCTTCGAAGGTGAGTTGCTATTGACCTACAGCTAAACAGTTTCAATAGTAAATTCCTTTTATCAGTCTACGATCGCTACTATGGAACTGGAGTCGCAGATAGTGCTATCTCTGGCCGTCTATCTTAGTATGTGCCTCATTATTGTCTGTGAATGCGATAAAAAATCTCATCTCCTTTCAGCTTTTTGGATATCCATGGCCCCTCAGTGACGCTAAACACTGCATGTAGTGGTGGGCTGGTTGCTCTAGACAACGGTATGCAAATTATATAGCGAAGCATATAGTCTCTCATCGCATACATTTCAGCCCTGATGTCCATTCGCCACGGTATAAGTGAGACGGCGATCGTTTGCTCCGTCAATGTGCATGTTTGGTGTGTATCTCCGGTCCGCTATAATAGTTATTTGTTTTTTACCTTTTTTTTGAAGGCCCGGAAACTTTGGCTTCCTCTCAGCCAATCAAATGAGCTCCTTGCATGGACGCTGCGCGACATTCAGCAAGGACGCGGACGGGTACGTGCCTTCTGAGGGTGCTATGGCATTCATCGTAAAGAGCAAACGCGCTGCGCTGCGTGACGGTGACAACATCATCGGCGTTGTAAAGTCGACGTCGGTGCAACATAATGGGCGTTCTCAAGGTCTCGTGGCGCCCAACTCGAAGGCTCAGGTCGCACTGCAGAGGACATGTTTAGCCGCGGCGGGAATCATGCCGAGCGATGTCGAGTAAGTGTTTGATTTCCAGGCGAATATCGGTGATATTACCGGTGATCTGATTTATTATGCCTGTAGTTTTGTTGAGAATCATGGCACTGGCACAATTCTTGGTGACATGATGGAAATCCAAGCCATCAACGAAGTCTTCGGCGGCTCCCATTCAGCTGATTCACCTCTCGTGCTTGGAGCTGCGAAGACAATCTTTGGTCACACAGAGAGTTCTGCTGGGCTTGTTGGCGTCGCAAAGGCATTGCAGTCGCTTCATTATCACGTTGTCCCTGGCCTGGCCCACTTGGATGGCTCAAACTTAAGCCCCAGGCTGGACACGAGTGTCACTCCACTGAGGATCTCGCATCTTGAAAGTCAAATTAGGAGAAGGGCTGAGGGAGTCCCATTGAGAGCGTTGTCGCTGTAAGTTATCAAGTTATCAACCCTCGGCTGTTTGTCTTACACACTCCAGATCATTTGGTTTCGCCGGTACTATAGCTGCCGTCATTCTGGAGGAGCATCTTTCCAATAAGGCCATTGAAGCTAATATTCCCGAGATCCCCACGCGTCCCATTCCTCACCTATTCGTTGTGAGTGCAAAGACGGAGAAGGCGTTGGTGGAATACATGCGCAGTTATGTCGAGTATTGTAAGCGAGCTCAGGAATCTGACCTCGCAGATATCTGCTACACAACCTGCATCGGTCGCGAGCACTACCGTTTCCGCTTCGCATGTACCTGCGCTACTATGCAAGAACTTCTTGATCAGCTGAATATCGCACTGGAGACCTCAGCGAAGAAGCCATTTGCTGCCATTCCCTCAAAGCCGCGTGTCGCTTTTGCTTTCCCAGGTCAGGGCAGTCAATGGCAAGGTATGGGTCGCGCGTTCAGCGACGTCGACAAGGTGTTTGCAGGGTATCTTCTCGAGTATGCCGAGCAGGCGTCCGACCTTCTTGGATTCGACTTAGGACCTCTATTGTTTGATTATGCAGAGACAGAAAGGCCTTCAAACGCCATCAACGAAACGCACGTTTCGCAAGCATGTATTTTCGTCTTCCAATGTACAATGGTAAGGTGGTTAGAACATCTTGGTATTCGACCGAATGCAGTCGTCTCCCACAGTCTTGGGGAGATCGCTGCCGCAGGTAAGTCTCCACTCTCGCTTGAGTCCTCATGCTTATTTTCATCCCATTAGTTGCTTCTGGATGCATGGAATTCAACACTGCGCTGGAATTTGTAATTGTTCGCTCTAACGCTATGCGTCCAGAGCGGACGAACGGCGGTATCATGGCGGCCGTTCGTGCCCCCGCTGAGCCGATAAAGAAACGAATTGCTGCTCTGGGCTTGTCCTAGGTGGTCTCGATCGCTGCATTCAATTCGGACACACAGCATGTCGTTTCCGGAGATGAGCAGGCTGTCCGAAAACTAGTGGATGATCTTGCTAAGAAGTCGATAAAGGCGACGATACTATCT
This sequence comes from Sanghuangporus sanghuang, assembly GCA_009806525.1. NCBI lineage: Eukaryota > Fungi > Basidiomycota > Agaricomycetes > Hymenochaetales > Hymenochaetaceae > Sanghuangporus > Sanghuangporus sanghuang. The sequence continues at coordinate 734,689 of VVIT01000014.1, read as the reverse complement.
GTGAACCAAGGTTTGTTCCTTTCTTCGGTGTCTTGACAGTCCTATCAATACAGTCATTTTTTCCCTTCCAGGCTTCCATAGTCACTGCATCGAGCCCTCCTTGGGTCCTATTCGCGAACATCTAGAACGCAACGCGGACGAGATTTCCAAGCCGACCATACCGTACTTCTCTAGCGTGGAGGGTCGAGCATTAAAGAAGGGAGAGAGTCCCGATGCTGACTATTGGGTAAGAATGATAACCCAGCAAGCGTATCTTGTTTGTTTTTAATCTCAGCGTTGCAGGTCAAGCAAGCTCGCCAAGCTGTGCGCTTTGTGGATGCTGCATATGCGTTGTTCAGCGAAGCGAACTGCAACGTAGTCGTTGATGTTGGTCCTCAAACCGTTATTGCGCATCTCCTGAAAGATGCGGGTTCTCGCGCATCCAAGCCTCCCTCCGTCATTTCTTTGTGTGATAGACCCACAACTGACACGCTTAATCCTCTCGTACAATCATTGGCGATGCTATACACTCTGGGCGTTACGCCGGATTTCCAGAAAGTGTACGCTGGTAGGCGAACTCAAGCGAAGAAAGTGGCCATTCCTACGTATCCTTGGCAGAGACAACGTCACTACCCATCCATAATTCCTTCGCGTACGACAAAGATCAAGGGAATGCAGCAGAGTGATGATTATATGAAGACCTGGGAGATTGGGAAGGAGCTTGGACCTCTCCTTGAAAAAGACCATACGGTGGAGGGCGTTCCTATCATTCCTGCTGCCGCTCTCGCAATGTTTGTCTCACTTGAGGCGAGAAAAGCTCGGTCTAGTCCTGTCGTCGTCGACATGCGTTTCCTCAAACCTTTACTACTCGAAAATCCTTCCAAAGAGACGTTGAAGCTAGAAATTCACGACAGCTCCTTTACCTGCGTGCACTACCGGGAAGGTGTAGAGAAGGGGAAGATCTGCTCCGGCAACCTGCTTCCTGCTTCTGCGCCTTCATCGACAGCTACGGAGAACGGCCGGCCAAGTCAGACAATGATCAAGGAAGCCATTTACGAGAACTTCAGAAACAGCCTTGTTCGATTCGGGCCCAACTTCCAGTGTATTCAGTCGATTGATTTGTACGCAGATCGCGCAGTCGGGTTGATCAATGTGCCTCCCTCGGGCAACTCTCAGCATGATCTCGTCCGCAAGATGGATGCGATCTTACACATGTTCGGTGCCATTGCTCCCGAGGGCCCAGCCGAATTGCGGGCTGGAGGCTCATTCCTACCTTCTGTCGTCAACGGCCTGATCATCCACGCAGATTCTTTCCCGGAACGTATATTCTGTACATACCGGCTTCCTATCAAGGTCTCGCCAAATTCGAAGAAAATGACGGCTGAGCTTGAAGTCCGTTCGGAATCCGGAGAGCTTCTTGTAGCTTGCACAGATTATTCTGTGTCTTGGGTACCGTCTTCTATGCCGATAGTCGCTCGTCCGCCACCTCCCAAGGGTGGACTTCCTCTCATGCGAACGATTTGGAAGCAGAAGATGCTCAGTGTGGAGGACGTTGATACCAAGAAGGTTTCGGACATCTTATACGTCGGGTCGGGACGACTTCTACAAACTCTCGAGCGGGAGGCATCTTCTCTGTCAATGAAAGTAATCGCAGTCAACGAAGTCAGTACCTTCCTGGAGTCACAGAATGGATCATATCAGATCGTTTACGACGCGACGAGCGTCGATGGCTTACGAGTGGATGGAGATAGTATAATGGTATCATCCTTGGCGTCTCTCGCCTTCGTGAAGGCTATTGCTCCGCACCTTGGGTCTCATAAGATTCAGTCTATCTTCATCCTCACGCACGAGGCGCTCCAAATCCTTCCAGCGGAGACAGATTCCTCAACTACTTTGTCCATGTCAAAGTTGCCTGTGGAAGCATGCTGTCTTTTGGGTAATTTCTGTCATGGAATGGTACGAGTGCTTCGTCATGAGTCAAATTTCCAGTCGATTTTTGCAGTTGATTTACCGAGAGATATCCCCACAAGTGAAGAGTGCACGATCTTGACTCGCGAACTCGCGAACGGAGTTACTCGCAAGGAATCTCCGATTGCCTACCGCTACTCGTCAGAGCAACGTCTGCTTCGTTTGGAGTCATGCCTAATTGAGGATGGTTTCTGGATTCCTCCTACAAATGACAGCGTACAGAAGAAAGCATGTGCTGTGATTTTTGGTATGAACGAAGTCGGTATTGCACTGGCGAAGCAAATGGTGGATAGGCGAGGATGGTCGCATATCGTCTTTGTCGACAAGAGAAACAGGGGTGATATTGAGGTACGTGAACCACTCATTGAGTGTGACCGCATCCAGACTGATATGTTTCAAAGATTGCATCTACGCTTATCAATTTAGAAGCCGAAGGAGTCGAACTGGACTACGTACAAACAGAGATTGCCTCTGGTGCGGCTGTGAGGGACACGCTCGTGAAGATCTATGACGAATATGGGCCCATTCAGTCTATCGTGTACGCTCCAGACAATGTCAAGGACATACCCGTTCGTGCTGCAACAGATCAAGCCCTTTCCTCTGTTCTGAATTCAACCGCCATCGGTGCATGGAACGTACATTCAGCTTGCGAGGAGTTGAAGCTCACTGTCGACCGGTTTGTGATGTTAAGCAGCATCAGGTAGGTTCATTGCTGTCCATGATCAGTCCATGCTAACATAACGTCATCCAGCGTCCCTCTTGGAAAGCCTAATCAGTTGTTACGTGTTGCGGCATACTCATTCATGGATGCGCTCGCGGCATACTCCTCGTCCATTTCTTCCCGAGCGACGTATTCGGTGCAACTAGGGTCATGGGAGTCGCAGAATGGATCGGATCAACTCGTTGGCGATATCCCTGCAATCCCACAAATGTCTTACGAACTAGGCATTCCGTTGTTAGTGAGGACTCTTGAAGATGCAAGGCCTCCCGTTGTTTCCATTCTCGCAAAGACTCGCTTCGGCCTGTTGCATGGAAAAGAGCCGTATTCTTCTGACCCGTACTTTGCGCCCGTTCTGGCCTCTGCGGCACCGGAGGAGTCTGCTATGCCCGGACCGAAACCTGCTATTGTTGCTTCGGCGAAACGTACTACGAAGATTGCCATCCCAGCGGTTGAGAAGACTTTGACCCGCAGTCTTCAGAAAATACTTGGGCTTTCTTCATCGGACGTCGAAAATCTTGGTGAGTACTATGATCTTCCAGCATGTCTTTGACGACGCTAATCTGAGAACTGTAAGATTCATCGACCCCCGTTCTATCTCTCGGAATTGATTCCATCTCCTTCACCCAACTTCGTGCTGATGTATCAGAGAACTACGAGGTTGACCTCCCAATGACATTCCTTGGCGAAGAGACTTTGACACTCGCAGAAGTCGCGGAGTTTATCGTCGAAGCTGCGAAGCAGCAGAGCGGTTCTGAAATTTCTGATCGTCCTTCCTCGGAAGATACACTTGTCGTCGACATTAATCTGTCTGCAAAGGATGCCGAGAAATTCATCTCCACGAGTTTGCAAGCTGTTCTTGGCATGTCGGCTTCTGATATGGAAAATATTGGTTAGTGAAGCACGTTTATATAGCCTGCGACGGTATGCTCACCGGTTGTGTCTATTTACAGATTCTTCCACGCCGATTTTGTCCCTTGGTATCGATTCCATTTCTTTCACACAACTCCGATCGGACGTTATGAAAAAGTATGGAGTAGACGTGCCCATGTCTTTCCTCGGCGAAGACACTCTGACGCTTGCGGAACTGGCGGAGTTCGCGGTTGAGAAGGCAAAAGAAGTGAATGCTTAGAGATTCGAAATCGAATGTTTTAAATAATTGTCTGCTGCTACGCCTCGTTAAAAATTTCCATGTTCCCTGTAGCGATCCCGGTATTCTTTGTAGTGTATGTTTCTCTCTTTCTTAAGTGTCGTCTATGGAATATCAATATCATCCGCTTGTCTCCTTACGAAATATTGTAAACGTGCGTTTCACGAAGGTGTTTGACGATGTGAACAGGTATTGGTAATACATCAGTATCTCGCTAGATACATTCAGTCTGCAGTTGCTTCCCCCACCGTGATTTACGCACCAGTACTATGAAGCGACCTTGTAGTTCGATGTCAACATAATTCAGAACTACACGGTATGAGAAAAAGTTATCACAATTCAGTCTTGATCCGCATATTGCATTTATCCTAAGTTTCTTCACCGGAATATTCTCGATAGCCCGTCAAATCTTCGACAAGATGAGAACATCTATCTATAAGGAGCACAAATAAGTGGCTCAACGAATGCTGATATGTCGAGACCGAACTGTCGGGGGCGACAAACATTCCCACAAGACCACATCTTGTGAACGAGAGATTCCATCATGAGCGCAATCTGTACTCGAGTTGTCTCCGAAAGTCTACACTACCAGCTCCATCGTCCTAAACCTGGGATCTGAATTTCGATGGCTCTAATTCGATACAAAATCCTTGAAAGAGAAAGCTAGTAAAAACTATTGAAAGAAAACTGGACAGATTCCTCGGTACATAATCAGGATAGAATCGCTAACAAGACAAAACAACGTTCAAATAAGCTCTCCTGCGTCCCTCACGTCGTGAGGGATATCAGTGCGTTTGTCGTACACGTCCATCGATGGTTGATCTCCATTCTTCTGCATCTGATGGGCGACACGCTCTGCGCGTTGCATGACACGCAATAAATTTCCGCCAGCGAGCCCCGCAAGATCCTGGCGAGACCAACCGCGTGCGTACAATTCGGAGATCTGAAAAAAAAAAAAAAAAAAAGGTTGTTAATTTTAAGAGCCTTAATCACGTCAAGACGAAATGCGCACAAGGTCGGGATACTTTGAAACATCTTCAAGGCCAGCAGGGACCGTGCCGATTCCATCAAAATCACTGCCAATTCCAACGCTTTTCTCCATTGTCAGCATTGCGAAGTACAAGGATACGTTCCAAGAAGACAGAACATACTGTTCTTTCCCCGCAACCTTTGCGATGTGCTCGCAGTGATCCGCGACTCTTTCGAGCGTTGCTTTACCTTCCGGGGCGACGAAGTAAGGAGCAAAGTTAACCTGAGTTCGTTTAGAGGTCAGCCATGAACTTTGAGTTGTGGCGGATGTTCCCGTACCATCACAACACCGTCGGTATGTCCCTCGCCAGCGCGCCATCGCGTCGTCCTCCGTCGTCAATAGCTGCAGAATGTCATCCGGAACGTTCCTCGGCACATCGTGCACTGCTCTGGCAGATGAATGGCTCCAGATAACAGGAGCACCTCTAGCTGCCGATAGTGCAAGAGCTTGCCTTGCAGTATCATCGCTGACATGCGACAAATCGACGAGCATACCAAGTCGGTTCATTTCATACACAAGCGATTTCCCAAGCGGGCTGAGTCCACCATGCACCGGAGGAGGCGATGTGAGGATACCAGCTGAATCGGCAAAGGCATTGTGACAGGAGTGGGTAAGTGTGAAGATAGCGAGCGCCAAGTGCGTAGTACTGTCGCAAAACGGCCAGTGAATTTCCCAGCTGATGCGCTCCTTCTACGCCTATAAGACTCGCTATTTTCTTTGAGCGTATTGCCGAGCGAACCTCGCCTGATGTGCCCGCGAACCGAAACGTGTCTGAATATTCGTTGATCAGGAGATGAGCCACGTCGATTTGCTCCAGACTGGGATAGAGGAAATGTAAGAGAAAATAAAATAAAATAAAATAGAAGAGAGTGGCGAGGTTAACCCACGTGTCTCGAACGCGATACGAAGGCTTCGTGAAATTCTCGTTGTCTGGTTTGCAGGATACGTAAACCGACCTGCGCGAGCGATAATGTCAGATATTAATTAAAGGTCTTGTTGTTTTAGATGGAGGACACGAGGAAAGGTGACGATTGTGAAATACAGTCGCAAACAAACAGCACTCCACATCCAAAGTGGGAGGTGGAACTAAGCCGTGGAGACACACTACACACCAGAAGAAGCCGCCTACATGACCTTTACGAAGTCTTGGTATATCAACTTCGCCAGGCATAGGTTTCCGAAGATCAAAGGCGGAAATGTTGTTTCCATAAAGTACGCGGGCGAGCTCCGGAAGATCGATGTGACCGTCCTAAATATCAACGCTATAAGCTGAGGAGCGAAAAAAAAAAAAAAAAAAACGGCATCGGCGTACAATGAGTGGTGAACGAGTGAGGACAGCTGCTGCAACCGCTCGCGGGTCAGAGTCTGTCCAACCACTTTCCCATATGCCAAGAAACACCGCAAGAGATACAAGAAAGACGACAACCAGACAGCAACCAGCTATCGCACGCCGAGTTGCATGCTTTCTCTCAGTCTCCCTGGGATTAACTGGCTTTCCCGGCGTCAGACGAGTATTGTCACCGTAAGGAGAAGGAGACAGAGGTCCAGGATAAGGAGCAGGTGGTTGCGTCGGAGCAGCAAGCAATGGTGCGTTCTCTGAATGTGCAGGGTAGCTCATGACGGTTGTCTGAAGAGAGCATCGTCGTTCCGTTCGAGAGTGAAGTAGCACCTGGGGCCGTAGTCATTGTTTGCGCGTGTTGCATTCATGGCTACCGGCAGCACATGCCTGATTATAACCATATGAGGACACTAGCGTACGTAAGCTGATGATTGTGCAGGACACAGCCCTCTTTCAGTGCCGTGAGGCCATACTAAAAAATGGCAGAAGAGAATATTCTGATTTTGTTGGATAATTTACTGTTATAAATTATAATGGAGATGCTTTGTCTTGTCCAGTCAGATGGACGGCAATGCTGGCACGTGATACATAGATAAAATGTATCTCCTCTCTCGCTGTGTCTGCTTGTGCACTTGCACACACTCAACTTCAGCCAGCAGCCTATGACCCAACCTACACCGAAAAGCTCAACAAATTCCTCTCTCCACTTTCTTCAAATCCGCATGTGCATGCTCTCCAGCTTGCTGGTTAGGAGATATGGCCAAAGTGCAGAGATGAGGACTATATCAAGCAACTAAAATCAAAGAACGGATTTATCTTGTTTTATTGCGAGTGCTGTCTATCTACGAAAGATCAAGACAAAGGCAATGGCAGCACAGAAAAGAGGCCCAGTAATGCGACAACAGCACTAAATGGGCCTTTCAAAGATGATTTTACAGTAATGATGCTAAAAAGCACAAATACCGAGACGATCTACTGAGCGAAGCAAAGAAGGGAGCATGAGAAGATATACCTATGGTACAGTACATCTATATCAACCTAACGAAATTAATCCAACAAGAAAAAGAAGAAGGATGAGTTAACAGCAAGTGCAAAGGTAAAGAAGGTGAGGCGCAAGTGAGATCGTACAATGTCAACGAGCTTCATTTGTAGTACCGATTGATGTACGAGCATGGTTAGTATGGCAAGTATATCTTCATCTGTGTGATTCAGAGGATCAGGATTGAGTTCAATTTGATGTCCCGCAATGGGTCATAAGGGCATGCAAATGAGGCTTGCAGAAAGTGTGCCCAAAGTGGTGGTGGTTGCAGAGGTTGTGACTTCACTATGAGCAAATTTCAAGGATCTCAATTGGAAGGTCAGATGCAGCCGTGCGCGTGTGTGCGTGTATGCGTATGCGTATGTACGATGCAAATCGATGCGGGAAGCAGATATAAGAGCAGAAATGACGGACGAAGGAAGAGAAGGAAAAAAAAACCCCCGTGCAGTTTCGGAAAGGAAAGGAAAGGATCAAAGAAAGCAGAATGATCGCAAACCCATCACCAAAGTCTAAAACAAATCCAATCCAACCCAACCCAACGAGGAAAAAAAAGACCAGCTATATTGGAATCACCTCCTCTCGCTCACAGCACAAGCACACCACCCACCCATGCGCCCACGCCCAGAAACACACACGCCCACGTCCTCCACTCTCCTCCACCCCTCCCAGCACAGCAGCAGTGGCACCGCTCACCAGCCCCGACGGCTGCTCATCATGCGCAAACGCAGCCGTAGGCGACACGATACCCGGGGCGGTCGTGTACGCCCTCAAATGCCGAATCTCGAAGTAGGCGTCGTCGTAGTTCGACCCGCTGCCGATCACGTTGTCCATGTACTTGGAATCGGAAATAATAAATGCAAAAAAAAAAAAAGTAGAGAGAAAAAAAAAGGTCAAAGAAATGTAAGACGAAATAGAGGAAAAGTAAACTCACACACTGTCCAGTCGGCCCTGTATTCGCACACGTCGCGTTATACACGGCGTCAACACCAGCCCTGCGCACGCACATCCAGCAAAAGCAAAGAAGAGTCAAAACACCCCCTATAAAAAATAAAAATAAAAGGCAACTCGAAACTCACCAATCCCCGCAAAGCGTCATATCAAACACCAACTGCTGACCCGTGAAAGACTGGGTAAAATCACAGCTCGTATTCGGGTACGCAGCGCTCGGCATGCCCCAGTCGTCCAAGCTCTCGATGCCCGACGTCGACGTCAATGCCTGGATCGAGGCTGGGATTTGTGAGCGGGGGAAGTACCATATGCTGTTAATCAGTAATGGTGAGTGGAGAGGAAGAGCAAGAACAAAGCCCCGCACGCACTAAACGCCCGCAACATCAAACTGCACCGCCCAAACGCCCCCACCCTGCAGCGCAAACGCACTCCCAAAGCTCGCCTCCTTCGTCTCCGTGACCGTGCACCCCGAGGGCGTCGAGCAGTCGCTCGTGTCCTCTCCATCCGAGTTCTCCGCGTTCGAAGTTCCGAGCTGCTGGGGCGGCGTGGAATGGTAGCACCCCGCGGTCGTATGGAGCGCCATCTGGTTTGCGGACATGAGGTTCACGCCCTCGATGATGTCGATCTCGCCGTCGTCCGGCCAGAGGGGGCCTTTCGTCCAGAACGCCGGCCACACCTGCACAACGTCTCTATCAGTTCCCTCCCCTTCCCAAATCAATCTCAAAGGAGCGCGCACCGAACACCCAAAGGGCAGATGCACCAAATCCAAGACCCACAAGCTGCCCACGTTATAGCTGTCCGAGCTCGTGATCCGGACGCTATCGCGCTTGTCATTCCACGGCACGTTCGTCGAATTATCCACTCTTATAATCGCGTTCCCCGAATGTGGGTCCACGTACGCGAGCCCGCTCGAGAAGGCGGTGGGGCGGTCGAGCCAGTTCACATCGCCTGTGCATATCAAAACAAACATGAGCAAGAATCATATAAATATTCAGAGATGGACGCACCGAGAGTGAGGTTATCCCAGAAGCCATAAAAGTCCCATCTATCGAAGAACGTACTCCCTGCATACTCGCGGACCAGCTCGTACGCACTACACGTCCACACGTGTATGAAGAGGAAGAGCAACGTGGCAGACTGTGATATCCGCATCTTCGAGACCAGACTTGCCAGTGGAAGCTGGCTATATACGCTGCTATACGAAAAGCAGTGCAGCGTCTATTATAATATAATAATATAATATATTATATTATAATATGTTCGCTCCACTCCACGTCGAGCGAAAATAACCGTCGAGTCCAATCCAATAGCCTCAGCCTCAGCCTCAGCCTCAGCCCGATTCCGGTTCCGGTTGTCTCCACTCCAAAGCCTCAGTCCAGTCCATCCCCTGCGCCTCGCGTGCCATCGCCTCGTGTCCTCCCCATATCTCAGACACCTAACCTCAATCATCATCATATCATCCTACGTACGTTACAGCAAGCACATCCCTACACACCACATCAATGCATAATAATAAAATATGTGTGCACTTTCGGCGTTCGTGGTGCCTTTTCCTGTCGTCGTCGTCGTCGCCGTAATCGTTAATTCGCAATCGCAATCGATCGGCGTGCGTGCGTTCGAGTTTGGGAATAACGTGCATGCGTACGTGCGGTCATCATCAACACGAGGTCGGGATGCGAGTTGAAGATCCCGAAATACACATTAGGCAAGGAATGGAGAGGCACAAATAACGTACAATAATTCACAACAAATACAACACTTTGCTCGCTCCGACGTAAAATGACACTGTAACATTGCCACGTACTCAAAAAAAAGGTTCCTTTCCGCGGAGTGCCAGACAGAGTCGTAGTAATCATGAACGCAATATCTAGTAAAGTTGAGTTACCCGAATACGACATTGACATTCTCTTCAGCGCTGAAGAAAAATTTCAAATGTGGGTCCACGAAAATCCATACTGACGCCCACTCTCTCACGCACACATAATAAGAGATCCACTTTGACTTGAATTCATTCTCGTATCCTTTCCACATACAGTAAAGAATGACAACAGAAAAATACTAAATCCAAGACAAGAGCAAAGGACCTTCCTTCCAAACACCGAATCAATGTAACACGAAAAGGAAAACATACGCATATAAAAGAACGTCGAAAAGAAAAGAAAGTAGGAATGGAGTGGAGTGTAGTGGAGACCCGATCCCAGCAGTGCATACTATCTGTACGTACATACTTTCCCAAATCCATATACTCAATAAAAATACCCTCATCCTTCCTCACATCCAAGCACGAAGGAAAGAACGAACGAACGCGCGCAGCGCACGCTACGCTCACGCTCAAGACGGGCAATCATCAATATCCGTATCCCCATCCGGGCACGCAGGGATCGAGGTAGCGGCACCACTCGCAGTAGCAAGCGACGGAAACGCAGACGTGCACGCCTGCTCCAAATCGTCCGAGCTCGTCCCCGCCGGGAACCTAAATGAAACATATACAGTTTTCAGCTCAAACAACACCAGCCAGTAATAAAAAGCTTTTCAAGTCTAAGGTAGGAGGTCGAGACGTACGTCGCAGCAGACTCAGCAGGGCCAACAGGGTCGGGTATGACCTCCGAGCAATCCACAAACGTACTGCTATCGAAGCCGATCACAGCCATTTTCGCCATCGCCGACTGGAAGTTGCTCATCATCAAGCTCTGGTCCGCTATAATCATCAAAATCATATCTCATCGTCAGCACCTTGCCTTGATATTTACTAGATCAAGGGATGAAATGGTGGCACTCACCGACCATAGACTGCCACTCGCACGCCGTGCGCGAGTCCCTGCTCAGCGCAAAATCCGACTGCAGCCGCATCTCGCCCTCGTCGGACAGCGGCGAGTCCACCTCCGCGCCGTCCGTGTTGTTCACTCCGAACGGCACTCCAGTACCTTTGAGCAGAACCTAGACAAACCCTTAATTACTGAATAACGCTTTTTGAGAAATATTTCTCAAGTACCTCTAAGAAGACCTGAGAATCAAAGTCTAGATTAGAAAGAGCTCTTAAGCACTTGTAATACATCACTCGCCTGAGGATCGAACGTGAATGGAGTACTATCAAATGGCACGGCCGTGTGCCCGGGGACGAGCGTGTCGCTCCTCGCAATACTGTGGCTCGCTGTACAACATACGCATTAAACACATAAAACCAAAGGTATTCCAGGAGCCGACCTACCCAAAAGATGAATAACCTCCGCATTCGAGATCCCCGCATCCGCCATCCTCGACAATATACTATCCGCCGAGTCCTGCGGGAGCGGTACAGTCCCATCGTCAGCGGGAGCAGTCGCGTTCGTCCTCCCGACCAAAAAACTCAACTTCGGCGCGCCAGGGCAGTTGCTCACGCCCACAGCGCCCGCAAACTGGATCAGGTCCCCCGCGGTGATGTTCGCGCCGTACTTCGCGAGGAACGGCAGCAGCGCGTCGACCGGGTCGTCCATGCCCTCGTTCTCCGTGTACGCGAGCTCCGTGGCGGAGAAGATGAGCATCGAGCCGTCCGCCCCGCCGCCTGCGAACGCGCCCGACGAGGAGAACCCGATCGCGTCGTGGAACGTGAGGCGCAGGACCTCGTGCACGTCCTCCCCGCACTCGTCCTCGAACAGGTTGGCCTGCAGGTCATCCCGGATGGTGAACAGCGGGCAGCACTGCGAGACCTCAAGTCAAGTTAGTGTTCCCGTATCCTGATAGTATAGGACGTACTGCTTCGTTCGTAGCGGTGTTGACGCCGTCCGGACAGGTGACGCGCTTGTAGTTCGCAGGGTTCACAAGAGCCGCGAACGCAACGGAAACGACAGTGCTGATAAGACTGAGCATCACGGCAACGAAGGCAGATTACTGTAATCAGAGAGAGAGGAAATGTCGATGTCGACACTGAAGAAAACCACCTCCAACTTCACGCCGCTTTTATACCTCTCGTCCCTAAAAAATCCCGTCAGGAAAAAAACAACAACATATCAAGACATATCAAGACATACCCACAGTACTTCCACCCGCCCTCGACAAGAGAAAGACATATCAAGCCAGCTTCTTCTCCGAAACATCCCACTCAATCCCAAAAAGAAAGTTCTCTAACCAGGCCAACCACTCACATCACGCGCATTCCGCAACAGAAAAAAAAAACATAGCCATAACAGCGCGGTATACGAGTACAACGGCGCACCCACGCAAATCAACGGGTCCGCAGCAGAAGCAGAAGCAGAAGCATTCCCTTCATTTACAATAAGCGTGAAAAGGAAAAGAAAAACCATCGAGCGCTTCCACAAAGTGGTGCTTGGCCTTCGATATCCGGAGCGTTTTGATCGGACCGTCGAGCGCTGATACCGGTACCTTCTCCCCCCACCCTCTCTCAAGGCAAACGCAGATCATGATCAAAACATACAACATAACATACGCGCACGGCGGCCGGCTCCCCGCGCGAGCGAGCAAAGCGAAAACGGCTGCGAAACAGAGGGAAAAAATCGCATGGGAGGTTGCGGGTTTGCTGCGCACCCTTGGGAAACGTTCGTTCGGGACGTCGTTTCGTTTTTTTTTGGATTAGGCTCGCTCTCGTCCCTTGGCGCGCGGCCGTCTATGGCTCTCTCTCCCTCTCGACCGCGAAGTCCGCTGATAATTGATAATTGATACCCTGTTTTCGTTTTGCATGAGCAACAAAGCGGCAGTGCTTTTGAGTGATTCGCGCAGTTACAAGAAGTCTCATGAGCGCAGGTGAGGAGGTGATTGTCGCAGTCGTTGTCCCCGAATCGCAATTACGCTATTCCGAAAGTAACAATGTCGTGCAAGCCCGAATTCAAGAGAAGCACTTTTCGAGCACGGAAAACGAGAATGCTCGAGAAGACCGAATAAAGCTCGTCGAGGACTCATTCTATCCATCTTCCATTCCTATAACTTTGAAACTACCGCAGTCAAAATTTAAAGCGCGGAACAAACGACGTTTTCCGGTCTGCTCACCTTCATTCACATCATCATGGAATTCTCCACTGCGGCGTATTTCATGCCGGGCTTTGCATCACAATCACAACAAGACACTGTAAAGCAATAACCGAAGTCTTTCCACCCTGAGTCGCCTACTCCCCTTTCTCTTTCAGTCTGCTTGGCAGAGAAGTAAGTGCTTCCCAGCTTCTGTCCAGAAATCAAAAGTAAATGACGACACGGAGCCGCGCAACCTCCTCCGGACGCCGCCCGTTGAGAGTCTCATCAAGAGTCGCTGAGAACCAGCCCGGATCCCGTGTGAAGTTGATCAAAAGAAGTGAAATGCTAGTCGTTCACCGTTCATTCAACGATCACAGCAGAGACAGCCCCACAAGGAGATATGAGATATGAGATATGTAGTAAAATATATTGCTATGAGACCGCTTGAGAAATATCATAGAGTCACTAGAGTGGGAGTCCGACCCGATCGTGCTATTACTTTGAGAGGGTTTATGACCAGAGAGCAAATAGGATACAAGGAAATGCTCAGCTCTGCCTGAGATATTTTCACACATCTAGCTCCAGCTTACAAGCAAGCATCAAATGTCGCAGGCGGGGAGGACCCTGATTCGCGCGTTGGTGCATCACGTGCATTTATAAGCATGATCGTGAGAACTGCTGTACAGTATTCGTCTTCGGTCACATCTGGAGCGCGCTCATCGTTGCCGTCGACAGCGAGCCCCTCTCGAAAACGCAAGTTAAAATGGTCAACATTCCAAAGTAAGTGTTTATTTTCAGCTTGCTCTCGACACATTCTGACTGAACTTGCAGGACCCGCCGGACATGTAAGTCCCCAGTTCTCCAGAGACTTGGATAGGAGTTAACCTGAATGAACGCATGATAACAGTCTGCAAGGGGAAACAGTGCAGGAAGCACACGTACGTCCTCCCATTCCTGCCAGCCCTCCACGTCTCTCACCTTGGTCTTCACCCAGTCCCCACAAAGTTACCCAGTACAAGACCGGGAAGGCCTCGCTGGTCGCGCAGGGAAAGCGCCGTTACGACCGAAAGCAGTCCGGTTACGGTGGTCAGACCAAGCCCGTCTTCCACAAGAAGGCGAAGACTACGAAGAAGGTCGTCTTGCGTTTAGAATGCACCGTATGCAAGTACAAGATGCAGTTACCTTTGAAACGTTGCAAGCAGTGCGTATCATTATCGCTTCAAATAAATCATATTCCAGTGACTGATTTTGTGTTTTGCCTAGCTTCGAGCTTGGTGGTGACAAGAAGACGAAGGGTGCTGCCTTACAATTCGTGCGTACAGCGCAACACATCTCGTTTCCGCATGCTTATCCTGCCTTCAGTGATCTTTCTCCATATCCGAATTCTCCCCTTCGCCTCTTTCCACGCAAACTCATATGCGATGTATTCCATGCATTAAATGATTATGGTATGCTTGCTGCATTTTGTACCATCACGATCATCGCTTGTGCAATCAATGGTGCAATCAGTTCTTCCTGCCTCAGGGACACGACTTCCTCTCGATTTTAGTTATCTTGAGTTCCGCGTTGATGAGTTTACTGGTTTCGTCGAATCTCGGCCTTCTTCCTAAGGCACATCGAGCCTATCTAGTTTCTCCGTCTGCTTTTCATCGATCACCTGCAATTCTCAATCAAGGTACAAACGCCACGAAGAAGGAGCAGCTGGCATTTTTTTCTGCATCTCCGTTTTTCTCGTTCCGGCTATCTGGTCTGTGTACCTGCCCAGAACTACTTCAGCTCTTGAAACATAGCGTCAGATGATCCCTTTAGCAAAGATTTTCTTGAGTAAGCTTCAGTCACCTCGGTACTTTATTTGTACTTGCTTGTGCTTGACCGCCGCTGTGGAGCAAGCTATATATAGCCTGAATGACGTTCCAAATGCACGCACATAGCTGTTCTGTTCTTCTACTTCATACGCAAACCTCCGCCCTTCTCGGGTTCACGGATCCTTCCGCGAGCAGAGGGACTGCATAGTCACTTGCGATCGTCCATTCACATAGGACACTGTTCACTTCCGACTTTTATTCTTGATTTGCAATCAAACAACAGTTTTCTGACAAATGCAAGGGCGAGCGCCAATCCTTATAGGCTTTGCGTTTCACATCCACACATAATCATCATCATGCATACATACATCAAAATGCGCAATCACCACCTCAAGAATCCGAAGCCAAAACGACAGAACTCAAGCACCCAATCACCTACTCCGTCTTCTCAAATTGCTGATGGATTTCATGTACCCCTCGTCCTCATCCTCAATTCCGCGCGAAACCTCGCTCCTTATATAGCAATCTCCGACTCTAGTTCCCCTGGTCCACTGCTTCTCGAAGCCTTCCCATCTCGACAGGCGTGAGGCACGATGCTCGAACAAGCTCCATCAAACCAGCATCACCTCGGAGAAGCCTGCGTCCTGGTGCCCTGCCCATTCCTCCCGCGAACTGACTGTCCTCCTTTTCTTCCGCACATGAGAGATATAGTATATCAGCCCTGTCAACCCTGCTCCTTGTCCTACCAGCCCCTTCTAGATCCTTATCCTTCGCAAACTTGAGCTCATACAGAGTCCGCAGCTCTACTAGATGACCTCAACACCGACCCCACACGGCCTCTCAGCAATCTCCCTCCGCGATGCGAAGACATCCGCTGCAATCACCTTTGAGCTGGGCAATCAGCTCGCCTCCTACTTTGGTATGGCAGCGACGTGCCTGCTCACTTATGATATCAGTAAGTCTATCATGCGCACCAAATTCTCTTTTGTCTGATGACAATGTACTCGTATAGTAACGACTATAGACAAGGAAGTGAGTATAGTCTACTGGCATCTCTTTAGTCATTCATGACGAACTGTAATTCCAGGTTCAACTCTTCTGGGCGAGTAGGAGTATTTGAACAACCTGACGAGACTACGACTAATCACCATTGATGACAATCGTTCAGAAAGCTCGCAGCAACCTCACGACTTGGGTATTCTTCCTCGCGAGTCTCCAGTCTTGAGAATACCTGATTCCCTCAGCTGATACGCTATCATAGAATCGGTACATTGGATTTTATGCCGCAGCAATAAATACAATTTATTTCCTCAACCCTCATCGTAAGTCCCTAACTTCTCTGTGTGACAGACAACTCAGAGGCCTTCGCCTCCGCGCTCAACAGTCTCCTTCTCTAATCACATTATACCGGACTCCACTTTGTGAGCCGAAAAACTCATTCATCGGGAAAGAGCGCCTCATATCTAAGCTAATTCCCCGTTTGATATCCTACAGCTGTGAGCGAAACTTCGAAACACACGAAACCAATTAACAAATAGACTGTCAGGCGCCTTTGGGGCTTGGTCACATCAACTCGCGGGTAAGCATCCCCGTCAAACACGACATCTACCAACTCAGATGTCTTCCAGGATGGTTTGGTATTGTCATGATTGACTGTAAATCCGAAACCTTCGATACGATCAGTGATATGTACTAACACTATGAAGGCATTCTATTAATGAGGGTTCTTGCCCTTTGTCCTGGAGGTAAAGGAATAGTTACCTTTCCCTAGAGATTGACTCACAGACGTCATGCTCAGACAAAAAGCTCGCTCGCTTCCTCACGGCTCTCTTCGCGGCGGAGAGTATAGCATCATTCGGGACTGCTGCTACATATCGAGATAGCCTTATCACCGTAAGTAACAATGCGCGACTCCTCTCCATCCCCTCGGTGAATCAGGAAGCTACCATATAGCCGGAAACATACACGTTCTTAACCGAGTCTATTGCGGGATCCGCGGGCATTTCGATAAACAGTCGGCGACAGGTTATTGGTAAGTTTTTCAAAATTTCATCCCCAACGTCCCAGAGTATAGGCTCACTAACGAGGCTCGGAAGGATCCTTCCTTTGATATTCGAGATTGTTCTGCTCGGCGTCGCGATCCACAAGTCGATAACCTACTGGGGTTCGTTCAAGGAGCTCGGGCGATTCAAGCTTGCTTCCATCCTCTTGCGGGACCAAATCATCTATTTCATCATGTGCGCTCATTCCTCTTCCGATGTCCGAACCAAACCGTACTGAGCAACATGTAATAGCGTAATGGCTTGCAGCGTCGGAAGTATCACCGTATACTGGATCGACGATTCGAACTTCCAGGCCGTCGTCTCCGGATTCGCGAATGCATCACTCCCATGCGTCCTAGGCAGCCACCTCCTATTCAACCTCAAGGAAGCCGCGCTGAAGAGTCCAACGGACAGTACCGACCGCGGCACTCTTACGATCAGCGATGTGCGTTTCAACTAACAGTATTATTTATGAAAGAATAGCGACCGAGTTTTTACGTTTTTCTTCCTTTTCTGGGATGCAGGTTTTGTTTACTAGCGGGTTTATGTCGTTTGCTTCTGGATAGCGTTGTTACGCGGATATGTCGTATCGTAATGTCTAATCAATTCATCCTATAGCTATTAATAAATACTGTACTTGCTACGAACAACATACCGGTGACACGAGATGCTGAGAACTCAATCAATCAAGTAATTTTATTCGATCTTTGAGCTGAGATGTAATGAATAACACAATGCTCTTGAAAGTACATTCACACGAGTCAAGGTTTGATAGCGATCTTCAATGCATTGCGACTGCGCATTTTATCCAGCGCTTGCTGGAAATCCTCCAACGGAAACACATCGGTAACCTAACACACGATTTTTTTTTAAAAAAAAAGCGCGGTATTCATGTCATGAGTATATTTGCGTTTGATCGCAGTTAGTGCAGTGAAAATCGAGCGCTTACCATTCCATCCACGTTTATCTTTCCTGAGTCGAGGTAGGCTACCGCGCGGGGAAAGCAATAGGTCTGTGCGAAAGAGCCTATGATCTTCGCGTCATTCAGATCATTGTTATGATCAATAGTAAAGGACATGTATAGACGAGTCGCTATGCTTACCTGAATCTCATCGCCAAAGATTTTCGACGGCGCCCAATGCACTCGCGCGTTATTATCGTACACGCCATACATCATGAGCGTCCCTCCCCGACGAACATAACGTAACGCGTCATCAGCGGGCTTCTCCGCGCCAGTTGCTTCAATCTGTAAGTACAAAATAAAATAGGACAGCCATCGGACACAGGGCCTAGCAACAAAGAACAGTAAAAAAAAACATGATGCTGACAACAACGTCAAATCCATAGGGGTTCTCTTCTCTCAGCTTCTCCCACTGTTCATCAGGAGCTTCTCGATCAAGCTCGATAATCTCATCTGCAGCGTTGATCGCCCTTGCTATGCGCGTCTTTGGGCCCTTGTTCGCAACCACGACAACGCGCGCCGCACCGTTGATTCTCAATAGTTGGGCTAGGATTAGGCCTGTAGGTCCCGCGCCGAGCAATAGGATCTCAAGCCCGGAGGCCCCAGCAGGTAGAGCGCCACGTAGGCGATCCAGTCCGTGAACAGCGCAGGCTGCCGGCTCCACGAGAGTCGCTTCAACGTCCGAGAGATGATGGATCTTGTACACTTTACTCTGATGACTGACAAAGCCAGTCCGATCAAATGTACACGATCTGGAAGGGGAGATTTTGAGACTCACAAATTGACAAATTCTGCGAAGCCTCCGTTCATTGTGCAGCCTTTACTAGCAAAGTCTTCACACAGTAGGTCCCTTCCGCGCCGACAATAGAAGCAACTACCACACTAGCGAAACACACAATCAGCCAATAGTATGACCTGTAACAAGATATCCAAAATTACCGAGGCACTATTGTCTGCTACGCATCTGTCGCCAACCGCGAACCCCTTGACATCCTTCCCAACCTCAGTGATCACTCCAACAACTTCATGACCTGGGATGAGCTGGAATCATTCGCGACACGATCGAAGAAGCGAACAGGAACAGATTATAGGCGCACAGGAAACTTCGCGATGAATTCGCCTTCGTGAATGTGCGCATCAGTCCCGCAGACACCTGGATTTTTTTTAGGTTCACAAGGTTACCCTGTCAGAGCCTCGCTCGCAACATCGTGAGTGCTCACCGCAGTAGCTAACTTGAAGCATAGAAGACTAACTTGGGTGATCCCAACACAGAATGTAAAGGAATACCATATCTGACCTTTCACCAGAACTTCGTCATCTCTAATCCGCGGAATAGAAGTCTGAACAATTTGGAAACACCGCGGCTGCAATCAGGAATACGAATAGTCAACCACTTAGCATGGCGAAGTGGACATAAATTCGAAGGAGGCTGCTACAACCTTATCATACTGGAGCGCCTTCATCGACATTTGGGAGAAGGCAATATGCATGGAAATGGAAACGGGATTCGGAAACACGCGTCGGCAGTCCCCGTCTTCCACACCAATCTTCTTCGCCGCAATCCTGGTCTCCCTATCCCAGCATGAGGAGATTTCCTTGTACCTAATTCTGTGGCCACAGTCGCACTGCATAGACGGCGTGACAACACCTATGATAGAACCTCACCGGACAAATTTCTTCTGTCCGATATTCCCGAGACGCATCGAACATCTGTCAGAATCAACTTCAACTTCTAATTGAACATCACCAGTTCATGAACATCTCAAATGAGGTATTTCTCGTCGACGACAATCATATTGTCAACTCGGAATAAACGACCGCGAAGGCCGTTTCGCTTTCCGAGATGTAAACTCGCACCGGAGCTGCTCTATAAGATGTCTATCTAGCCTTGCCGAACTGTGAACTCCAACGTACTATACGATGTCCGCAGTCGAAATCACCGACCCAGTCGAGGTGTCAGTACTCGTCTATGAGGTTATGGTGCAACAGTACTTTGATGTGGCAATTTTGACTGCCCTTGTCTATCATTCCGGTACGAGTGAATAACTATCGTTTTCTTATTTTATCTTGACTGACAATTTGTTTAGTTTTGCATCTAGAGGAAGAGGTTTGCAATATTGTGTATTCTCAGTCAATGAAGTCAAATACCTGACGAGTCCAATAGATGACATATTTCTGGGTAAGCCTTGTTTACTAGTAGAGGCATCGGTCCCTGCAAGCTAACAGTCTTGCAGAGGAAACCATGTAACACCGTCGGCGTCATATATTTCGTAGTAAGGATATAGGTATGCCCGGGCGCGATAAAGTAACCAAATAACATTACAGAACAAATATGCCGGAATCCTCGGAGCGGTCTTCAATATTCTGTGTAAGTGTCGGTTTCTATCTGATCTTCTCCGTTCAAGGATAACTAAAGCACCATGAAGACGATTACTTCAAACAGAGTCATGCAAGGTGAGAAATAATAATGGCACCGGGCTTCGATGTCTGATAACTTCATTTTGTTCGTTTATCTCAGCTGTGGGTCCTATCTCTGCGGATAATTGTCAGGAAAGACTGATTCGCAAGATAGGCTTGTCCGCTTATTGGATCACTGAAATTACCAGTAAGAAGTTGTCGGTAGACTATTTATCGTCTAATCATATACTCACAGACTGGGCCAATGTCTTGCTGATTGATTGTAAGAGCTTATTCGATTGAGAAATGACGATTTATCTCATCATGAACCTAGATATCCTTACGATCAGAATCCTGGCGTTGTATCAGCGGGGTACGCGGAGCTCCTGTCAACTCTCAAATTGAAACTGATTTTTTTTTTTTGCAAATAGATAGAAGGATGACCTTCTTCCTTCAAAGCCTTCTTGCAGCTGAAGGCATCGTTTTGCTTGGCCTTTTCATTCACGGCAGTCTGGTTGATAAAGGTGCTATACGTTTCCACGGCTTTCCTTGCTTTCCTTATATGCAAGCTCAAGTATTTTTTTGATAGCCTTTGTTGGAGGTCTTGTAGATAGCATGACAATTTGTCTGACTGATTTTAACTCACCGATATCCCTCAGCATATTATCATGGTAAGCGTCCTTGACTTGGCGCTGCATCTATTTCTGATAGTTTTCTAGGGCAGTTCCTATGGCATACGGACTCGTCCTCCTGGTGTTATCCCTGTACAGGGCGGCAGATTATTGGAAAATGTCAAGCAACTTTAGAGCTTTTCCTCTTGTCAAGGTTCTTGTTGAAGACCAAGTCATCTATTACATATTGTAGGTCTGTCCTATTGTCTGAAACCAGTACTCATACTTGAATGTGAATAGTGTCATCGCTTGCTGCGTTTTGAGGATCGTGGTCCTGACAAACGGAAGCAATGTTTTCGTCGTGGATTTCATAAACGCAGCCGGAAATCCAAGCTTTCTCTCTCTCCTCGGAAGTTATCTGTTGATCCATCTCAAGAAAGTGGGGGAAGAAGAGATGAATGGGGGAGTGGATAATATATCTCAGAGTGTCGGTACTATTGTGTTCGCATGAAATAGTCAAATCTGTTTGCATAGCTTGCCGTATTCGTGCCGTGGCCTCGTTTTCCTTCTCACCTTGGCTCTGGTAGCATTAATTAGCCCCTGTGCACCGCTCGAATTCCGTATGTATCCAATTATAATCATATTCAACGTGTTATTCTATGCTGTCATCTAGTAGTGCGAGCAATGGGATAAGAAAAAGAAGTGAATACAGCGACTAAAATCATCATCAGCCAAATCATGGTTCGAAAACACAGAAAATCGGATATGTGTGAGAAAAGTGAGGATACATCATAGACATCCAAACAAGGATCACTTGTACATCCGGGAGATGGCGAATCTTTCAGACATAACTAGCAATTTGGTCCAGCAAACGAACAAGCAAGTAGAGAGGTTTGTAGTCCCATGAATTGACAAGTTCTGCGAAGCATCCGTTTACTGGGCAGGAGTTACTAGAAAAGTTCTCGCACAGGATGTCCCTTTCGAGTCGACAATAGAAGCATTTACTATTGCATTAGCGAAAGACACAGTTGGTCAATAGTACGACCTGCAACAAAGTCTAAAAACACCGAGGCACAGTTATCTGCTACGCATCTGTTGCCAAGCACGAATCCCTTGACATTCTTCCCAGATTTAATGATCAATCTCATTCGTGACTTGAAATGTACTGCGATTATTCGCATAGACTGCGTTGGGGGCGTCGGAATAATCGAGTAGATAATCGACTCACAGGAAACTTGACGATGGATTCGCCTTCGTAAATGTGTGCGTCAGTCTCTCAGATACATAAACTTGATTTTTGTTTACAGGATTACACTATTAGAATCGCGCATCCAAAGTGATGAGGGCTCGTCGCAATTGCTGACTTGGGGTAAAGAAGATTGACTTAAGTACATCACATTAAGGACTGTCGTGCCCGAACTTCACGAAACACTGAGGTTGCAATTAGGTCATCAAACAATCAATCACTCAGCGAAGTCAGATGAGTTTTTAACCGCGAAAGAGCGGCTATGAACTTATCATACTGGAGTGACTTCATGGACATCTTGAAACGGTTCCATCCATTGCCGTGGAATCTCATTACATAATACAAAGATATACATGAACAAATAAACCCAAGGCTTATTCCCACACCCACAAGTCACTAACTCACACCTACCCTTAGGAGCGGGTCAGCAGGAGCGTAATGTCCGATGTCTCGTAACAAGCAACGATCATATCTAACGTCTCAAAACATCCTCATTATGAAAGTGATGTAGCGACAGTTGTGACTAGCACTAATTTCGTAAAGTTCTATGAAAGCGCCATAGGTGGATTCAAGCCTTTTGCTCCTGGAGACACGTCAGAAATGCCTGGGTACCACTAGAAGAGGTTCGGCTCAGCTGAGGCCACCTACATCTGCGATCTTAGTGGAGGTATAGGCTCATCTTCCAACCTATCAAAGATGACACAGCTGGACATATAAGAGACTCCGGCTTTTGGTACAATGAAGACTAACATACCAAAACCCACACAATGTCTGAAGTTGAAGCTCTCGATCCGATTTTCGTACCTTCAATTGCTTTGGAAGTTATTGTCCAGCAATACGTTTCTGTAGCTGTTCTGACTCTCCTTGTCTATCATTACCGTATGTCGCATTATTTCCACCAATTGGTTCCTAGCTTATTGATCTTATCGTCCACAAGTTCTCCATCTCGATAAGGAGGTCGGTATTCTGAAAGTCGATACGAGACATTTATTAATCTTCTTGCTCTGTAGGTGAAATACTTCTGGGTAAGTCAGCTTGTAGGATTCCAATTTCACGGTCTCAATTTCTGGAAGGCAAACCCATGGAATGTTGTCAGCATCATTTACTTCGTGGTAAGTATGATTACAATCATATGTTTGCAACGGTCAATGACAAAACCGCTACAGAACCAATACGCTGGTTTCCTGGGAGCAGGTTGTTTTATCGTATGTAAGTGGCTACATAACAAGATCGGTCGAGATTGAGGAGGACTCATGCATAACGAAGACAATTGCTTCAACCAGAGCTACAGAAGGTATCAAATCTCATGCTAATCTAAGATTTCGAGTTTGGCATCTGATATGTCATCCTTGTGTGTATCTTGATTTTAGCTGTAAGTAGTCGCTCTACGAAAGTAACCGCAATACATATTGAATCCTCCCAGGTCTGTTCTCTTACTGGGGGAGCGGAATGACTAGTGAGTCGTATTTCTCATGCTCGGTTCTATTCACTCACATTGTGACGCGAGCAGATTGGGTCACCGTATTCCTGATCGATTGTAAGCTATGCTCCGCTCATCCCGGCTATCATCCCAGCCTTTACAGTCATATTCAGATATCCTTACTATCAGAGTCTTAGCATTGTACAGTCGAGGTACGAAACTATTCTATATATCTATAGACTAATTTCTATCTTCTAAAAAGACAGGACATTGGCCATCTGCCTCTATGTCCCCCTCGTACTCGAAGCTGTTTCTGAGCTTGGCCTTGTCATTTATACCGGTTTAGTCGATAAAGGTGATGTCGTGACTTCGTTTTGAGCCTGCATAATCCTCCTTACTAGGTATTATCGCTTCTCGCCAGTTTTCGTTGGTGGCCTTGTAGATGGTATGACAGTTTGTTGTGATGAGTTCAACTCGTTGACGAGTGTAGACGTGCTTTCCTGGTGAGTGCCATCAATCGTAATGTATATGTAGCTCTAATTGCCTTTAGGGTCATGCCCATGGTGTACGGCTTAATTCTGCTCGCTCTTTCGGTTTACAAAGCATTCGAGTACTGGAAAATGTCAACCAGCCTGAGAGCCTTCCCCCTTGTCAAGGTTCTTGTCGAGGATCAAATCATATACTACTTTTTGTGCGTCTATCCAATCATCTAGAAAGCATGGATGTACTGACCTGTCGCAGAGTCATCTCGTGCTGCGTTTTGAGGATTGTTGATCTCCTCGTTGCCGACATGAGCGTCTTCGCGAGCGCTTTCATCAATGCAGCTGGAAATCCGACTTTTCTCTGCATCCTCGGCAGTCAGATATTGATTAACCTTAAAGAAGCAGGCGAAAGATTGACCAATGGCGGAACGGACAGGTCGAAAACCATCAGTGCCATCCAGTTCGCTTGAGAAAACACATTCTCTCCACTCGAACATTCTTTCCATACACCTCAGAAGTCCTTTACACCGTTCACTCTGGCAGCATTTGTCATTTTCCACATCTGTATATAACCCCTGTTTAGCTCACATTCCGTGTGTGTTCAATTATATTTGGATTCAACATGACTATTCTAATATATTATCCAGGAACATGCGATGAGGTAGAAAAATAGATGAAAGCAGCTAATAAGTGTGTATATACAGCGAAGTTAAAACATTGTCAGCCAAATCGTAGCCCGCAATCACAGAAGGTCGAAGATTTGTGAGAGAATCGAGGATGCATCGTAACACATGCGTTACTTGGTTGGTTGGTTGGTTGGTTGGCGAGAGCGAATGGCGTGCACAAGTTGATAATGATACAGTGGCGAATTGAAAATTGTGAATGGAAAACGAAAAGCGATAGCAAAGAGTGCAAGCACTTCATGCACGAGAATGAAGTTGAATATTGCAGAGAATGAAAGGAAACCATATTCATCACAAAGAAAGCAACTGCTCAGTCTTTTCTTCCCTCTTTTGCGTCCGATTCCGGCTCAGCTTTTACGTCCCCAGGAGTTGCGGTAGTGTCCGAAAGTGAATAAGCTGGAAGGCTGACTTCGCTTTCCGTTCGACTCAGGCCCTGTTCCAGTGCAGCCGCTTGCACAGCTCGGGTAGGAGCCGGGGTATGGATACCAGAGTAGGGCATGAACGGTGTGGAAATTCCGAGCGTCTCCGGAGCAGGAGTTGCCGGCACAGGGATTTCCTTCTTCTCAGCAGAAGCTCCAGGTCCAGGAGTGACTGGCCGACTCGTCGCAGGCGTATTAACAGTTGAGCGGTTATGTTGCATGTGCGCCCTAATAAGGTGACCGGCAGCAAGCGCAGAGAGAAGGGAGAGTTCACCGGCCATGACAGCAGCAGCTACGAGCCGAGCGAGCTTCTGAGCGTTTGCACCAGGTTGCGCGTGATTTGCACCTTTGAGGCCGAGCATCTCAAGGACCGCACCCTGCGGAGCAAGAACAGTACCTCCACCAACCGTACCGACCTCAATACAAGGCATCGTAACGGACATGCGGAGGTCAGCACCATCGTTCGCTGGCTCCATAAGCGTCATGCAGCTCGAGCTTTCGACGTTCTGTGCCGGATCCTGGCCAGTAGCAAGGAAGATCGCCGTGAGGATGTTCGCTGCGTGAGCGTTGAAACCGCCAATACTACCAGCCATCGCACTACCAATCAGGTTCTTCTTTATGTTCAAGTTACAAAGATCCTTGACGGTAGTCTTGAGTACGGTCTGGACGACCTTGCCGGGGATGATAGCTTCAGCGACTACACTCTTGCCGCGACCCTCAATCCAATTGATCGCGGCAGACTTCTTATCCGTGCAATAGTTGCCAGAAAGAGCGAGAACGAGCATCTGGGGGAACTGCTGCCGAAGAGCTTCGAGAGCCGCCTCAGTACCCTTGCTGATCATGTTCATACCCATCGCGTCACCGGTGCTAGTAGCGAATCGGATGAATAACGTCCTTCCCGCCAGAGCACACTTAAGTCCCCTGAGTTTAGCGAATCGACTGGTAGCCTCGAACGCTTCCCGTATTCTTTCCGAGCCCTCTTCACTCTCAATCCATAACTTCGCCTCGGCCGCTTCACGCATACTCGGAAAGTCGATCGCGGGACCGCGAGTCATAGCATCCTGGGTAATCACGGTTGTAACGCCTCCACCTGCGTTGAGTGCCTTGCATCCTCGCGACGCGGATGCGACAAGAGTGCCTTCTGCAGTGGCCATAGGTACCGGATATGCCTCACCGTCGACGTTGAGAGGACCTGCAATACCGAGCGGGAGAGGCACATAGCCGACAACGTTCTCGCAGCAAGCACCGAAGACACGCTCGTAAGCATAATCTTTGAAAGGCACGTCCGACTGTTCGAGCGTCTTCGTTCTTGAAGCGCGAGCTACATAAGGCATATGTCTCAGTCATTATCTCCAGATAGAATGTTGAAAAAAACTTACAAATCAAAGCTCGCCTAATCCTGACAGCCCTTTCGAAATCGCCGAGCATCTTCTCAAGTGCATAGGCCTGAATTTTACCCCCCTGACTAAGCATAATGACCTCCTCATCATTGAGAAGCTTCAAGCTCTCTTGCACAGGTCGTGGGCCGTTCTCAAAGATATTCAAACACTCCTCGAAAGGGCGTGTTTCCTCTCTCAGTGGACTGATGACCCCACCGTCCGAGGACTTCGACACTTGTTCCAACTTTCGGTCAACAAGATCGAGCGGGAGCGGAGTGGCTTCTGGACGAATAGGATGCGGCCGAACAAGACGAGCAGGCGGGATCGCAGTTAGTGCAACCTGAGCAGCGGGAACAGCAGCCGGCTCGGACGGAGGTGGCACAAAAGCGGCTGGGGTTCGTGGTTTCTCGCTGCCATAAGCCTTCGTACCAGCACTTTCTGAGCTTGCATTTGCAAGGGCAGTCCTAATCGGCGCAAGGTTGCTGCCAAATCCAAACATCTGCTTCTTGCGCTGTTGTTCACGCGGACGTCCCATCCTCCTCTCCATTTCGTCGCTATCACCGCTTGTCTTCTCCTCCTCCGACTCAGCATCTCTTTCTTCCTTCACAACACCGAGGTTCGCAGCGCTGAATCTCACTCCCGGAACAACGCTTGCCAGACTCGACACCAATGTGTGACCGGCAGCACCAGATGCAATGCCTTTCATTAAGACGGCGTTCAAAGCCAGCGAAAGTATCAGCGCAAGTGAGATGGTCTTTGAAAGAATAGGATCGCCAACAAGACTCGTCCATGCGGAGAGGAAAGCTTCCCATTGTCCACCCTGTGCATCTCGTTCTTTCTGCGACTGTGAAACATTGAAGCTCGATGACGGATCTGATTGAGTCTTTCCGGACTTCACGCCCGGAGTGACATGCACAAAGAGCGGTGGGCTGATCCGCACCAAGAGGTCAGGACGCTGGACATGATGCTCAGTCGAGTTATCAGAAGAGGGAGCAGGAGCCGAGAGCCAAACTGCTGCAAGACGATCAAGTGCACCTGCAACCTGAGGTCCAGAGACGTCAACCTTCCTTGCACCACCAAGCGCCGGTTCGCCAAAGTGGAGCGCACCGGCCGTGTTGATGCGTGCAAGTGCCGTAGCAGGAGTGAGGGTGGTGCAGAGATTGAGTACATGCAATGTCACAAACGAGACGATCTGTACACGATCCGTCAACACATGTCTTCATTATGTATCAATGTACCAAAGTAGTTGCTTACCGTAAGGAGCTTCAACCTCGTCACAGGATCTTGACCTTGCTCCCGTTCAATCTTCGTATCTCGGAGTTCACGAACACGCTTCTCATCGCCGTTTAGGAACGAACTTCGCTTCCTTAGCGCACTCGGTGGGCGTGCAACGGCCGGAACCGGCTGGTCAACGGTCGACCCTGACAGACCAACAAGTTTTGTCATCGATCCAAAGCTCGGCAAGGAAGGAAAAGATTTGATAGCCCTCCGAGTTGGAGAACTCAGACGCGATCCCGATCGTGATGGAGCAGTACTCGCGGCCGCCGAAGCAGCTAATGTCGCCGATCTCCTGTGCTTGATTCGCTTTACCTATTACCATTAATCGACACGTTAGCACAAAGCCATGATGAATAGCAATGATAATAGAGAATAGGGAACAAGGTAAAGAGGCAGGGTGAAAAATATAAAGGAAAGAAAATAAAATAAAAAACACGAGGACGCCTCCACAGGGGCTTCTTATCGGCTTCTTCCGACAAAGCTTGTCCCGAGCGAATAGAACGAACAGAGATCAATGATGCAAGACGCACGGAGAAGGGAAGAGGAGAAGGCAAGTCGCCATCACGTGAAGCTATAAGCAAAACTTCTGCGTCGCGACGCGTCCCAAAGACAATAGGAGAAATTCAATAGCTGCTCCTGGATTCGAAGAGCGCCAAGAAACGGAAAGAGCACAATAACAATGCATAATAAGCTGTGCACGCCGATCAACAATGATCGGGAAGCGGTATTCGGATTGAGGGGAAGCAGAGAAAGGAACAAAACAAAGAGTAGTGGGTATGTTCACGAAAATAGAAGGCTCGTGGAAATTGAGTTGAAGGCGCCCCAGATGGAATGAAATTGAAAAACAAGCCGCGAGCAAGAAGAAAACGAGGTGTAAACCGGCGATCAGGACCCAAAATACAGTCGCATGAGGTCATACTAATCACCGATTTCCCTCCCGGTGATGCCGGTATCCGCACACGAAAAAAAAGCAGCGGAGTCGGAAATTGCAATTGAGATCATGCCGACCTCCACCGTGCAAGGATCACAGGCGAAAAACGCAGTAAAAAGATAACAGGGAATGAAGGGAATGAAGGGAATAGCAGCGGTGACAAAGAAGGAAATACGACCAAGAATAGAACTTACCTCAATCATGACTCCCATGACGGCGACGTAGAATGTAACCCCGCTCAAACAATCGAATGCAAGAATGATCGCGGCGAATGCGCACATTTCCCGGAGACCTCCGACTTTCGAGCTTGCTCCGACCACAAGGACGAAGATTTCAAGAGTATAGTCCCTGAGAACTGCATTACCAACACGGTCGAGTGCCTCGAGTAGGATTTGATGAGCAGGCTTCATTACAGATGGTGCTGTCCTATTTACTCGGCCAGTAGGCGTCAGAGTTCCGTCAGATGGAGAAACCGAGGAAGATGGGACTGGCGTAAATAGATGTTCATGCGTGAATACAGCTCGTCCAAGTCGAAGCGGCTTGTCGAAACCAACCGTGCACACGAGGAATGGCAATGCCTCGGTGAGAAGCACCGGATCGACGGGGATACCAAGAAACAAGGCAACTGGCAATGCCAATACAAATGCTAGAGTGCTGCTCGTAAAAATTGCTGCCGAAAGCCAGAAATGCGAACCGAGTGCTCGAGCGGAAACGATGAGGCGGAAGAACGTAATATGCATAAGGATGTAGCCCGCAAGCACAAGAAGAATGTCCAACGAATCTGCTGCACGAGCGAGTTCGGTAAATCGTGTGACGAGTGCTCGCACGGCGTAAGCAGCCCATCGGCCATGCTGGAGTAGTTCTGGAGCAGTCGGCGCGGCCTCGAGCGTGAATTTTGCGCCATTGATACTAGGCAAACCACGCTTGAGAGACGAGACAGCAGCGTCGCGGGAAGATGATGAAGGTAGGACTAGCGTGAGAGTCGCTGAGCGTTCACCGGCGTTGAGAAAATGGAATGAAGCATGTTCGGAGAGTCGTGAAGTCGTGCTCTGCAACGCGTCCTTGAGCTTCTCCTCCGTGAACGAAAAGTCGATGTCCGCATACGCCTTCCTCCTCTTCAAGCTTGAATCCAAACCAAACAGGATCTGCTGAAATTCCATCCGTTCTTCATTGTCATGACCAGATGCAGCCCATACACTCTCAGGTACGGCTGCCCATTGTTCGTTACGTAGTAAAGCATGCGCTGGCCTAAGAGATGTCGGAACTGTAGGCGAAAGGAAAGTTGATTCGCGAATTGCAGCAAGAACATTGAAATATGCAAGTGTTGCAGCAATGAACCCAAGTACAATCGTTTCAATAGGGTTGTGCGCAGCAATGGCCGCGAAAGGGCGCAATATTGCGCGCATCTTTGCTAGGTGTAATACGCCGGTGTCTGCCTTAACGTCTGTTTGCTGTTGACGACGGCGAAGACGAGGGCGTCGAGCACGACGACGAGAGTGTGGGGAAGGGGGAGGAAACGCGATAGAGAGACGGAAAAAGTCGCGCAATATAAGCGGGACGCCGTTGGATTATGTCATCCTCCTACCACATCTCCAACTATTGTCCGTCGATTCCTCCAACCGTGCATTTTTTTAATTTATTAAAGTCATCCAGAATGTCAGTTACGGTTTAATGGTATCGATGTGCAAATTTCATGACTTTTTGTTGGTTTATTGAATTTATTTCATTCAAATACACCTCAAGCCTCAGTGATTTGCTCCCGGCGCCTTCCATAAAAGGAGGGGCCAATCGGATGACAGAAAAGGAGATTATGACCAATCAGATGAAGTGGCAATCGTCCCATTTGCTCTTGTCAGTTGTCTCCCCACCATCACAAATTAATTGGTCTCAAAGCGGACAGCCATTCAATCCCAAAACAGCCGTTCATCTCGCAACTCATACATCTTACAGCCCCATGTCGTCAAGATGCTACAGTGACTCACCCGCATCGTCCGACCGTATGCGTCATTGTCTTTCATGACTTGCCTCTCAGGTCTTTGATGAAGAATTTCAAACGGAAAAAATGGCTTCGCTATGAAATTATTATGAGACCAGCGAAGCTATCTGAGCTCTTCTGCTGATTCTCTCTGTCGATATTGCTCTGCATTTGCTTATTCCTTTACAAATTCTTCCGATGTTTCAAGACGATACCCCCAATGCATCCCTCGAGCCATCTCCAACCAGTTGGTCCTTACCAGGGTTATCGTCTCGGCGCTATCGCATTCCCCAACAAACGCTCATCCATCTGCGCGCACAAGCACGCTCGGCACGCCATCGCACTCCATCCTGCTCAACAATCTATTCTTTCACGCAATAACACCTTTGTCAACAGCAAGTCGTCAAATGTGACGCCACTATCGCCAGCATTCACGGAGGAGGCCCAGACGTTTAGATTGCGGTATGCACGGAATGATGAAGGGCGGTGGCAGAGTCCACCATCACCGACATTTTTTCTCACCATCAGTCCGAATTGTAATTCCAACCTCCCCATTCTGGCATCCGGCACGTCTATTAGTGTTCACAGTGCACCTACTGATTCTCAGCCTCGTGACTAAGATCCAGATAAGACTCAAGAATCATACGAAGCAGCTGGCTCTCAGAAGTTCAAATTCTCAAGGAGGATGCGCAGATGTCTCTGAACATTCGTTACTGCCACAGCTCGGCGATACGAACCTCCATTCCGATAGGCGTCGGAATTTTCCAATCGGTCCATGCTACACCACAAGTCTGTCTTGGAATGGTCTCGCCATTCATGTATCAAGGTGAGTACGATACATCTCATTGATGCATGGATACTATAAATCTGCCACCCCAACGAACACGATGTCCCTCGAACGGCGTGCACCACAGTCCCGCATGAGCCCGTTACTTATCAGGCAGAAAGGAGATTTTGATGAGGCTTAGGCCAAATCATAGCAGAAACTTCCAATCGACCTGCCATGGCTTCTATGGCACGAAGGTTGTAGAAGTCTCCTACCAAAGGCATAAGTAAACACGAGCAAACCATGAGTACCGCGGGACGAAGTATGTCCCTGGTAATGTGATATAGCGTGAACCCAACGTATTGAGTATAGATGAATCTAATAAAAGGGCCGGCAGATAGTCTACTTATCAGTCGTGCTAAACTTTGTCGAAGTCCAAGTGATCTGAGAAGATCTAATCACAGCAGTGGGGATAAGGGCCGTGTAGGCATACTTGTACGTACAAACGAACATCCACCCAAAAGTATTCTCGCAAAGTGATTTGACAATCCCGCCACCTTCCAACGACTTATCATAACATGACGTTTTTGCATCTTGAGATGTAGCCGTTCCATTGGATATCGTTCCCGTGCATGCAGGTGGTTTGGGCAAGATATATCTTGAAATAGTCCGGCAAGTGCATTTGACAATCCCGCGCATTCATTGAACGTATGCCACATTCACCGTTCAGATGTGCACCAACCTTCTGCACGTCTGACTTGGACATTTGCAGACTTTCGGCGGAGACACATCGGTACTCGGTAAGAAATGATAAGAAAAAGTCTGTGTAATCGGCTGGTCACTCACGCGATCCTCCCATCCGTTCGCGTTACGTCCAGCGTTGAACAGTCCGAGCCATTCAAATGGTGCTCTTCATCCTCCGATCATCGGGCTAATACCTCATAACTTAGCTGTAGACTCTCCGGACCGAATCAGATTCCCGATCCTTCATACTTACATTACTGACTCTCAATCAATTTCGAACGGACCGAACATCCGCGTCTGCATCCTTATTTGTATCCGTAAGTATTCCCAGTTTCCCTCCACGGCGGGAAGCAGGGCAGTGAAGACTCGGTGTGCCCGAGCTCACCGGACTCCGAGCACAATATCCAGGAAAATCCGGTGACTTATTCGTCAATATGCACACAATCGATTGGCCCGATATAATTTTCCAAAACTAAGACCTGTGCATTCTTGCTTGCATTGCACCGCATATATGTCTGACCGGCCGTAGCTTCATAATCGCCGCATCAAATCGTAGTCAGTTTTACAATATTTACACAGCACGGCGTTTGTGTATGAGACTGATGCGTTTCAGGCACGAAAGCGCGAATAAAACAAGCCAGATACTAAAGAGGCGTCGCCGTAAATGTCTTCATCAGAACAATTTTTTAAAGCAGAAAAAGGATTTCGGAACACATTATGCAATTTAGTCATTACATGTGCGGATCAAAATTCGATAATGAAACGATTGTCACTTCATCAAAAGCGGTCTTACAAGCATGCTGTGTAATGACCGAGAATCGTGCAAAGCACGGTGAAGGCCGGCCGGCCGACCTTCATAAAAACTCTATTGCACTAACGCTCTTCAACCGGTAGCTCGTCCCCTCATTGAACCCTAATTCGGCAGCTTCCTTCAAATGAACGAGGAGATACCCGCCAAGTACGGATAGAAGCGTCGGGCTTCCCGCTGCATTCAAGAGCTCTGATGCAAAGCGATTGTCATCAAATATGCGGTTATACATAATCTTGAGGACGGAGCAGAAAATGACTCTGCACGAGGGTATTAGTCAAGAAGAGACCTTCGATAGATGTCAACTGACGCGGAGTAAATTATAACTTGATCCAGAACGAGAATCTTTACGAGATTGAAGCCTTTAAACCCCGCGGCTAACTTCCAGTACTCCTTGGCCTTGTACAGAGCCAAACCCAGCAGAATAAACCCGTACGTCATTGGCACGCACCTATCTGAAATTAGCGACTACATCAGCTGTGTTCGTGTTTCATACCAGGAGATTATTCCAACCACTTGCGGAGGACTCCGACTATAGGTGCAGATCGTATCGCCATTCGCAAGACCCCGTATAATAGCTGGCGAACATCCTATAAGAAAGGAAACAGTATCGTAGCAGAATTTCGATTCTTACTTCCTTCAAACATGTATCCGTAGATGAGCATCCCCAGGTCAGAAGCAGCGTCCAAGACAAAAAGAAAACCAAGGAAGAACGTCAATCTCCTGTCTGCTTCGATTCAGTAAATGTATGAAAGTGACGAGGAGGAATGCACACCTTGATGGTACAGAGCCAGAACGCGAATGACGAGGATGTCTTTATACATCATGAACAAACATCAATCATGCAAATATAGCGATCGAATGGATCCTTACAGTCAATTAAAACAACAGTGACCCAAGCTGCAATGTACGTCGGAAAAATATCTTTATGAAAAACAGTGTGCTTACTGGAGATCGCACTAGTCCACCTAGCGAACAGACCTGGAACAGGAATCAATGAAGTGCCAGTCTAATTGACAGACTAACAGACAGCTTGATGATCAAAGGTTAATATTATTACCTCAAAATCCAATCATTATGTACTTCAGAAGACTTTTATTGAAGTCATTCACTGTCGATACAATCAGTCTCTCAATGCCAAACCACGCGCTAGCGGATTAAGGCTTCATGTCTTACAAATTATATTTGAGACGGCACCCAATAGTCCAATGTAGCGATTCTTGATATGATGATCAACACTTGCATTGTGAAGCTTGAACCGAAACTCACGGCGAAGTAAATTAGAGAAATAGGACTCCATGGCTTGGACTTCAGAATTCAAGAGGATTAGATGATCTGCTAACCTTATAAAATGGAATACACACCCAGAAGTATTTCATCTGTTCGAGAAGACCGTCAGAGAGGAAGCATAGCAAGAAGATTGTAATACATTACTTCGCTATCCATCGTGGTGACTTGAATGTAGGGCAGAAGAGTCAGCTAAACTACCCTGTATATTTATGGGCTGCATACCTATATTATAAAGGATGAGACACAGCAGGACTACATTGAAGAATTGTTTAGTGGAGATGGAGAACAACTCCTTCTCCAAAGCAGGATTCTGGGAATAAGTAACGACAACTGAGCAGATTGAATCATTGTCAAAGCGCAAGGGCGACATTGCTAATATTGCAACTGTTGGCTCTTTCAGAGATTATCCTCCTTTTTATACCCTTCATTCGTTACAATCTCCACAAAATCTGTGATAAGAAAGTCTAGCATCTGGCAAAAATATGTTTACTCTTTTGGAGACCGGCAGGATGCAGCTGATATATGCATCACACATGAACGAGACCGGTGCCAGAGATGAGCTCGATCACTGCAACTAAATAGTGTAGAGAACAAACAGAAGACCGCATGGGACTGCATTCTCCCCAGAAGTCTAGTTCAGCTACATTGCTTTGAAGTATATAAAGGCGCGCGCTACTGGCTTACCGAATCAGTTCGTTTGCACCCAAACTCACATCATTCAGAAACACTGAACTTGCGCTGGGAAGCGCCAATCTAAAGCAGTCGTTGACTATGCGTTGCGTGATGCTATAGCGAAAGCAGTGAATGATGGTCTCAATACCGATGATGTAGATATAGCATCAGGAAGATTTACTCCGTCAATGGCAGAGGTACCGAGAAATGGCGACGCAGACAGAAATTTCCGGACAGAGCTCATAGTATCAATCATATCAGCGGGAGTCAGCGGGAGTTCTATAGTTAAATAAGTCCAGTGTCAACATAAAGTGTAGTGTGCCAACATAAAGCGTAGCTAGAGGAAAAGAGAGGCTGTTAACTCAGCACCACGTTTGATGAGATGAATTATGCAGTCGGGAGTCAGGCACTGCCGATCATCTTTTTCAAACAGATTATGTAAAAGTTGGCGAGACCTTGATTCGGTGGGTTCAGCCAACAAGCTTATGGACGGACGACAAACCAACAGAAAGTTCATGTAATGAGTCAGACTATAATTCCATATTTTGTAAATGATCACATAGACATGAACTTATAACGCACGATACTTCAAGGCAACCAATCCTCAATCCTTGGATCGAGCCCGAGAGCGTCCAGTGATTTTGCAATCGTTCATGATGCCATGTGTCTTTCCATACAAAGGTGGGGGCACAGCTAGCAATATGCAACGGGGATCGGGCTTTAGTGGTACGTGTGAGTCCATAAAAAGTAGAACTCATTTCGGGGCAGCTGGCTCTCATCATGCAGCTTGTGCCTCCATTGGCACCATTTTCTCCCATTTCCTTCAGGATGATTAAGAGCTAGCTTCCAAGAGTGCAACGCGGTCTAGGACTTCAAACTAATGAAACACTTCACAACGGAGACGCGTTCTGTCAGAAAGAATGGGGCCCTGCTTCGAGGTCGCATCACAGTCACATGACGTCCCGGAAGTTTCCAAATTATGGTTAGCGCAGATTCGCACCATTGAGTAAAATCGTTGGAACAATGAAATACAGGTAACTAGACTCTTTGACAAGACATCAATATGAGGAAACAAGACCTCAAAGGGACATTATACTGGAAGAATCATGAATAATACTACTGACACAAATATGAAATCCTTTCCTATCGTAAATCTGCAAAACCCAAGTCACTACTGTTGTTAGGATTGCACTACAGAACCTGATTCCAATGTGAACTCCATATCACTAAGGCTTCTCGACCGATAGTTTGTTCCTTCGTTAACACCCCTCTTCCCCGCTTCCTTGAGATTTATCAGAAGCTGATCTCCCAGGACACAGAGAAGTGTAGGACTCCCAGCCGAGATCAGAATCACTGCGGCATAGGGATTGTTCACACGAATGTACACTATACGCAGAACGCAACAAACGACAACACTATAAGAGGTTACCATCAGTTGGACGCAAATTTTCTACATTAGAATTTGCTCACAACATGTAGTAGATGACTTGATCTCAGATGAGGATGCCAACGAGACGGTACCCTTTGAATCCAATTGACTGTCCCCAATATTCAGAGGCCTTGTGAAGCGCCAGGACGAGCAAAATCAACCCATTCACCATGGGCAGTGCCCTAAAGTAGACCATGAGAGGGAACAAAGAACAAAAATAGGAAGAATGTAAAACATGTAAGAATTAGCACTTTTGGGGGATGTTGCTTGATTCCACAGAATGCAACGCCTTCAGTGAGAATGAGGACGGACACTGATCAAAATTATACATTAACCAAAATGCGTATACAAGCATCATGTCGTACTTACTTCGTTCGGTATAAGTACTATAGATAAGAGCTCTGAGTGCAGCGGCTGCCTGTAATCCGAGGATAACTTTAAGGCCGATATCTAAGCTCCTTTCTTCAAGAACTGAGCGCTCATGTTACGATACGAGAACATCCCCGACTTACTTTTATGGTACAGAGCGAGGACTCGGATGAGGAGTATGTCTGAAGTCATCTTAGTGGAACCGCGTTCAGTGGATTAAAATTACTCTCTCACAATCAATCAATGTGAAGGTGATCCAATCTGAAAAGAATGCCGTGAGTGAAACTTTTGACCATATTACGACTTGTATTCTCACTTGCAATTGAAACCATCCAATATGAGAATCGACCTATCCTCTGTTTAGCAGAGTGGAACCTCAAAATAAAATATTCCCACACAGCTAGAAATTGTATCCGATTAAAAGCGATCATTAGGAGGCTATGTGGTACTCACCTAATTATATTCTCGCTGAAGTCGTTATCTGAGAAGGACATTTGAAACCGTCACGAAGTGCTCTGAGTAACACGGATATCAATCTAAACACTCATTGGACATACAGACAATGCCAAAGGTGGCCCCCAAAAGACCCACATAGCGATTCTAAATCCATGAGTCTGACTAAGAAGCAACTTGACCGGAGAGAGAGCATCTTACCATGAAGTAGACCAAACTGACTGGCCTTCGAGGTTCGGACTTTACACGTCTAATTAGGTCAATTTACTGATGTCAAGAAAAATGAACTGACCCAGAAGTATTTGACCTTCAGACTGATTTTCAGAAGGGAAGAATAGAAATTATAGTCTGAGCTTACCTCCTTCTCTATTGTTAGTACTTATAAAAGTTGGCCTCTTCAGCAGGCATCTTTGCATTGGGGAACTTTACGCACCGCAATGGTAAGCCAAGAGAGTCGCGAGAGCTACAGAGAAGTATTGTTCTATCATGATGATAGAAACGTTCAATCGCACGACAGCTGGGTCAGAAGGCACTGGCTGTGCATCATTATGCACAGAGATTGAGGCACGATGAGATACAGGGGTCGACATTGAAGGGATGACTTTGCCGCAGGTGGGTTCTAATGACACGTCCCAAAGCTTTTAAACAACTACTTGCACCCAGGCGCATCGAAGAAAACCGAGTCCAACTTTGAACAGCACGAGCACCTTGGGATGACGTTTGAGGCGGGGTCGCCGACAAACAGGACAGGTGGCATGGTGGTGTCAAAGAGTGATCTGAGTGGTGTGCTTCAACTTTGACCAAAATAGGATCGCACTAAGGAAAAGTTCAAACCCGAAGGAATGATGACCTTTCGATGTCTAGACGCTGAGACGTAAGGTTATCAGAACTTATTGTGCATCCTTGTGCCGGGCAACACGTCCATGCAACAGTGTGCATCAAAAGCTCATTGTTGGTCGTTCTGAAAGGTGTAATATACTCCATGATGCATACACACGACGGGCCAACATGCTCACAGTATATGTCCCACAGATGATCTGTGGATGGCTCAGATATCGGTAGAGATCATGAGACAAGATGGGAGGCAGATAGCATTTAAATCATGAACAAGCGCCGCAGCTCATCGACTCATCACTGTTGATCGGAGCATATCAAATCCAAACAGAGGGACTTATGCTTACATAAACATTTTACCAATCCACTTATCAAAAAAAAGGTCGACCTAAAAAATTTCAACTCTTCAATTCGCGATCTCCCGAGTAGTTTTGAAGTGCGTCTTTTGCACCTATTCAATATAGCAAGTATATACAGATCAAGATAATGACGACGAGCACTACCTGCTTGGTAATAGTCCGCAGACAGATCTCGAACATCAGAGTTTCTTATTACACCCACGCCTTGGATCCTGGCAGATTCACTACCAGCTATCACTGCCGGTGACCCGATTCATATCAAGCAAACTCCATGCCACTCATATTTTCTGGTGTGTAATTTGTGCCTCCATTCGCTCCTCTTTCTCCAGCTTCTTTCAGGTTAATCAATAGCTGACCACCGAGAACGCAGAGAAGAGTCGGACTTCCTATCGCACCCAAGACGCTCGACACGTATATATTGACGGTTCGTATACTGAGAAATATTATTCTCAGGACGCAGCAGAAAATGACGCTATGCGGTAGTAAGGATTAGAATTCAGAGGTAAAGACGAACATTTCGCTTACAAGGCAAACTAAACGACTTGGTCTTCAATCAATACATGGATCAGGTGTAGACCTTTGAAACCTGATGACAACCTCCAGTACTCTGCTACTTTGTAGAGCGCAAACCCGAGAAGGATTAGCCCGTAGGCTATTGGTATGGTCCTGTTGCGGATCAGACATGGCTCTCTCCTGAGTTAGAATATACACATATCATGAAAAAATGCTCAAACCCCGTGGAGAGGCCCTGTTCAGTCCGCAAACTGTCATTCCTTTTGAGAGAGTCCCAGCGGAAACTACGGGGAACAGCTGTAGGTACAAGCAAGCAGATCAGAGAAAACTACTTACCGCCGACATATATATTGTCATAGATAAGAATGGCGAGGCCGATCGCCCTATCCAAACCAAGTAGCAGTAGAAGCCACGCGAACAACTTCTTGTCTAGAGAAGATCAGGATAACGAACTTCATTGTCGAAAAAGTACTCACTCTGATGATGAAGAGCCGAGACATGGAGGAGCAGAATATCTACAAACATAGAAATTTGTCAACTTTTCCAGACAAAAATGATGGGCATGTTTCCTTACAATCGATCAGCAAGAAGATGATGAGATCTGTCATCCAGATTAGTAGGAGTTTTATGTCCATTAGATCAAATCTCGTACTGGTTAATGATGCCATCCAATATAAAGCTTGACCTAAACCAGCAATAATTATGACACACGCGTCATTGATGAGAGTGACAGAATGCCACGTACAGCTAATAGTGCAAGTAATTAGATTCCAGATATGATCCGGGTTCAAATTAACCACGCACCTTAGAAAAGTCTGACTAAAACCATCCACTATAATCGTAATGTCTAATTGAGATTTTCCATTGGAACAAGTATACAGCGAAGACTAACTTGCTACTGTGCAAGCAGCTCCCAGAATCCCAATGAAGCGGTTCTATGGAAGATAGGAAGCTATATGGCATTCAATCAAAAAGAGTGCTTACTGCAAAGAAGGTTATGCTCGCAGAACTGCGCGGATCAGACTTGGGCTTTCGTCAGGCAAACAAACTGCAGTTCAGCTGAAATGGCTTACCCAGAAATACTTAACCTGGCGACGAGATTCAGCAAAGCTTGAAGACAATCATCGAAAAGTGTAATACCTCTTTATCCAACATAAGGACTGCGGAGTGCGACAGTTATGAATACATGAATTTAAACATGAACAATATGTACAAGTATGATAGACCAGAACGGACAGAAGTGCCACAGCGAAGTATTTGCCAGTCATGGTCACGGACACGAGGAGCTCTACCAGGCTCATGTCGACTGATTCCGGGTCAGAGCGAGTTTGAAAAGAGTTGGTCACATTGAGAATCGACATTGTTGGCGTTCTTTGAAGGCTGATGATGGAGTGAGAGCACGATCGTGAAGCTCAGAGCTGCCTACGCCTCTATTTACGACGGCGGCTGATTTTGCGACTAAAACTTGATCTCTGTGAGCCGTTTTAGGAAAAGACAGAAGATGCATGGTTGGCTGAGCAATTCAAAACAAAAAGTGAATGCACATCAATCATTCTGATGTTATTTTAGTCCATTGGGCACTTCGACCGCCGATAGTCTACCTTCCCGTGTGATCGTGACCGATCTTCACACCTTTATCTCTGCCTCAGACCGAATGAACCGCCTCACAGTGATCATTGCAGGTTCAGGTTCATGAGTAAGTAATGGTGGCAGAAGATTCAAAAAGTGCGTGCGGAAGTAGATCGAATTGTCTGTCTTTGTCATCACTTCATTACCTTTTCTAGCTATTCGTTCGTTACCACCTTCACTGGCATTGCGCTGGCTGGAATCAGCGAAGCAGACCAACATCGAATACCTGTCGATGACAACGGCCACAAAAATCAAAACTGAGGCCTCGATCTCCTCTGGCTCTCTGGGATTTGCTTCATATAATCTGACTACACTGTTTGCATGCGAAGTCACCCCAAAATGTACCTGTCCCAGCAAAATTCAAGCTTGTAGGGCAAGTGTATTTGGAGTCAAGAGAGTCAGCAAGAGTCATCGCAGAAATGGTGCCACATGTTGGCCTGGACAAATCAATTGGAACCGATTTCTTCGAGATGATGGCGAGGTGTTGACGAAGGTCACTGAGATGCTGAATCGGATATTTTGATATACAAGGTGAGTGCTATTGCTTTGTCTTTACACTCTTAGGATCTCAAAAAAGAATTCAAATACAGCAGCATGTAGATGAGCTCTTTGCTGGCCTCGATACTCCGGAATTTCAATGGGTGCTTGGAATTTGTAAGATGTGCACCAAGTACT
This sequence comes from Sanghuangporus sanghuang, assembly GCA_009806525.1. Taxonomy (NCBI): domain Eukaryota; kingdom Fungi; phylum Basidiomycota; class Agaricomycetes; order Hymenochaetales; family Hymenochaetaceae; genus Sanghuangporus; species Sanghuangporus sanghuang. The sequence continues at coordinate 693,407 of VVIT01000014.1, read as the reverse complement.
TCCATTAAGTGATGCAGACAAGCGACACACAGTCTGGCTTTCTCAACTCAGCTCCAGAGTTCGTAGAGAAAGCTGGTCACTTTTGTGTCTGTTGGCGTTATCTTGCATAATTGTCCTCTTGGTAGGCATATACTTCCTTTCGTCATGGTTGTTGCCGATCTTCGTCGCATTCTAGCATTCTAAGGATCAATGGAGTCTATTAAATCACAACAAATGACCGAAATACTTCATATAGGCACGGAATGAGATATAAATCATGGTGCCGGATGCCAGCCGAGCACACGATAAATGTCTGAACACAAACAGAGTGCGGAAACTACCTGACCAACACCCGACCTTGATAACCAGATAGATCCAGATACTTCACTATCACAATTGCCTCCACCCATCTAAGCTAGGTGATAGACGAAACGAGCACACATAAAGGACACATAGCCCTTTCGCATCAAACCGAACTTGCACGTCCAGTACTTCCTTGGTCAACCGCAACATTCTGGTGCGCATCGCAATACGTTAGGGACCATAAAATCCAAAATAAATGACATACCTCGCCAAAGTCGATGCCACTAACACTCTTGGTTGGCATGTAGTTAGTTCCACCATTCGCTCCTCTCTCTCCAGCCTCTTTCAAAGTGATCAGAAGTTGCCCACCGAGAACACATAGGAGCGTAGGACTCGCTACTGCCGCCATGGCGCTTGCAACGATAGGATTGGCCCCCACAATACATATGTTAATTATTCTCAGAATGCAGTACAAGATTGCACTATGGGAAGTCAGTAGACGTCTACATGTACATAGATATGATAGTGGGCACCCATAATGCATAGTAGAGTAGCTGATCCTGAACAACAACTCTGACGAGGTTGAATCCTTTCAGTCCAGCTGATAGTTTTCAATACTCTGCTGCTTTCCATATTGCGAGAACAAGAAGAACTAAACCAAAAATCAAGGGTATGATCCTGACAGTACCATGTGATAAATGACGAACTCCATAGTTCTATAAGCTATGGATGGCATACCATGAGATGATCGTTTCTGACTGAGGAGGAATTTTCCCGATACATACAGTGAGCCCTTCTACAATAGGTAAAGCAGTAGCTTGGACCACGTCAGTAATGCAATCATTGTAACAAGAGAAAAAATGGTCTCGCTTTCCTCGAATACCTCTCCATGAATGACAAGCCCGAAACCAGTGGCTGCATCCAAACCAAGAAGCACCTTGAGAATGATGCTCAACTTTTTATCTGCGAGCAGCGAGTGAAAAATAAAATAAAATAAAAACTAGTGAGACAGCTAGATGTGCCTTGGTGAAAGAGCGCAAGTACACGAATGAGGAGTATGTCTACAGTTGTATTGTATATTACATTCCTTGCCCATACGAAGATGGTTGACTGATTTCTTACAGTCAATCAGGACAACGATGATCCAATCTGATAACCATAAATCAGGACATATTTCTGAATATATACAGAGATGTACACACTAGAAATAGAGATAATCCAGAATGAGATTTTACCTATCCTCAGTCAGACAATAACAGTTTTGATTAGATTCAGCACATACAACTGGAAAGTACAGATTGTCAGTAGGATCAAAACCAAGGGAATAACATTTCAGTGCTCACCTTAAGGCAGTCTCATTGAAGCCTTGAACTATTGCAGGAAAAAGTTCTTGGATTGCTGCAAGTACAAAATGTTACAAGCATGTTAACGTACCTATAATGGAGAGAATGGCCCCTATTACCCCAACATAACGGTTCTGTAATGCAGTCAGAAGGAATTTTTCAATAGACTGTGAAATGATATTACTACAAAATAGACCAAGCTGACAGAGTTTCGAAGCTTAGACTAGCATCAGAACCATTCATTAGTGATGCATAATTAGTTTTTGCATACATAGAGCATTGAACTCACCCAAAAGTATCGGACCTAATCACAAATGTCAGCAAGGACTTTTTTGATTCACTGACAAACATACCTCTTTGTCCAGAGTAATAACTAGAAGCAGCATCTTAGTGCATAAAGAACACAAGGAATAAGTAGCTGAACATACTGGAATGGTAGATCAAAATCGTTCCAAGCGCAACAGCAAGGAATTTGGCCGTGGAGACTTCCGAAACAAGTGTGTGTACGAAAGTGATTAGATCAGTGGAAGCCTCATCTGAGTGAGCACGTAGGACCCTAGTCGAAGCATGGTAGGGAGCTATAGTAGTTGACATTTCTGATGTTTTTGCAGTTGAGTAGTTTCTCTTGAAACGAACTGGATTTATACAGATGAATATCCAGTGCTGACTGGCTGCAGAGAGATCTCAATCGAGATTGAAACGTAGTTGGTTACTTTTGTAAGTGATGCACGGCAATAGCACGCACCAGTACTATAGCAAAAAGATAGATTGGGATCAAAAGAGCCGTGAATAGCTTCAAAGCATCTCGGAAGCTCCATAGCATCGGCATACTAAGATGAGCAATCGATGGAACAAGGTATTCCAACTTCTAGTTTTGTCCAGTCTCCGCCAAGCAATCTTAGCGTTTCACTACAATCAGGATAGTACTCTTCAGGCAGCTGCGCAAGGAGCAACAGCAGCGATGATCATCATGGTTGTCATACCTTCCATTACAATAACAGCATTCATAAGCTTGAGCACCACTTGTTATTTGATGGTCGCATCTAATGCTTTACATAGAAGAAGGTTTACCTGATTCAAGAAAGAGGGTCCAAGGACAATGATGCTGTGTTCCGAGATGACAGGGAGGTGTTGACAAAAATCGTTAAATGCTGAACAGAATCAATGAGCTCCTCGCTGAGCTCGATACTCCGAAATTTCTGCGGTGCCTGAAATTCACAAGATGTGCACCAAGTACTTCCATCAAGTGACGCAGACAAGCGACATGCAGTCTGGCTTTCTCAGCCCAGCTCTAGGGTCCGTAGAGAAAAGCTAGTCACTCTTGTGGCCGTCGGTTTCCTCTTGCATAACACATCCGTTTACTTTCGTCCTGGTCGTTGCCAGTCTTCGTCGCATTCTAGCATCCCATAGATCAACGAAATCTATTGAACCACAACAAGCAACCAAAATTCGGCAGATAAGAACGGAACAAGCCATGAGTCATGGTGTACGATGCCAGCCAAATGCACAATAAATCTAAACATAAACAGAGAACCAAAGCATACCCCACGACCCGGACATCGATGACTAGACAGATCCAAACGCATCACTGTCAAAGTGGCCTCTACCCATCTAAGCTACGTGATAGACGAACGAGTGCACATGAAGGACACAAAGCCCTTTCGCATCAAACTGAACTTTTGCGCCCAGTGCTTCGTTCATCAACCGTACCATTCTAATACATATGACAATAAGTCAGGAGGCATGCAATCCAAAATAAACGGCGCACCTCGCCGAAGTTGATATTACTGATGCCCGTCGGCGTGTAGTTAGTTCCGCCATTAGCACCTCTCTCTCTGGCCTCCTTCAGATTGATCAAGAGTTGGCCTCCGAGGATGCAGAGAAGAATCGGACTTCCTGCAGCAAACAGGACATTCGCAGCGAAAGGACTGATTTCTATGGTGCTATTGTACACAATCTTACAAACAGAGCAGAAAATGACGCTTTGGTCGGTCAGGCGCGAAGAAAAAAGTAGATTCAAATTCACTCACAAGCCATAGTATATGACTTGGTCCTGGATGAGAACACGGACTAAATGGAAGCCCATAAACCTGGATGACAACTTCCAGTATTCTGCTGCCTTGTAGAGTGCGAGGACCAACAGAATCATCCCATACACCATCGGCGTCAGCCTGCAATGGATCAGAGGAAGCCTTACACAAAACTCTGTGCTCACCATGAAACAATAGACAGCGCCCGTTGAGGAAACCTGTTTACTATGCAAACTGTCATTCCCTCCGCAAGGCTACCAACGGCGACTGAGAAACGTTCAGTTCGATGAAGGCATGTAAGATCAAGAAACGCATTACTTCCTATGAATAAAACATTATAAATGAGAATGCCAAGGTCGATGCATGCTTCTAAGCCAAGGAGGACTTTGAGAGTGATAGCCAACCTCTTGTCTATGAAATGTCAAGACAAGGCAACATCTCATGAAGGACAATGCTCACCCTGATGGAACAGTGCCACGACACAAATGAGTAGAATGTCTGTTTATCGCAGCAATTCGTCAGCTGCATCGATTCTAGTCCGTCTACTTACAGTCAATTAGTAAAAAAGTGATCAGAGCTACCGTTCAGATGAGTGAGTGCAATGCCAGTTATCTGGTCAAGCTACGTACTGGCCAAATTGACGGTCCAAAGTGAAAACTGACCTAGGTCTTCAGGTTATCTAAAGCTCAAATCCTCGGAGAGAATACATACAGCTGGGCAAATAGATATGTGGATTTCAAATGTTGAAGCACTCATAATGAATGCACGTACCTCACAAGACTCTCTGTAAATAGGTTGACTGATAAATTCGTAGGCTTCAGTGCTGAGTTTCACGCGGAATAGAATAAGTTGTAGGTCTTACAAATTATGTTGGAAACAGCTGAAAGTAAGCCGATGTACCGATTCTATGCTATGATGATGAGCCGTCTATCCTGTGGACACAATTGTTACTTACTGCAAAGTATATAATGCTGACGGAGCTGCACGGGTTCGGCTTCCACATTCGATTAGATCATGAAGCTACGAAGGGCATTGGTGAGAGTTACCCAGAAGTACCTAACCTAAAAAGAATAATATGGTAAGGACGCAGGCACAGAGATACTATTCTGATAGCGGATCACCTCCTTGTCAAAAGTAATAACTGTACATCACCAGATAGTAACAAGTCTAATTACCCAAGACAGATTTGCACAGTACGTACCGGAATGGTATACTAAGACAGTCGTGAGGGCGACATTGAAGTATTGGGCTGTCATATAGTCTGAAACGAATGACCAGACAATACTTGGATCAACTGATTCAGCATCCGAACGAGTTTCCAATGAGCTAGAGAAGTTGAGAAGAGCCATCTTCAAGATGATTTGATGATTCGCAGTGGACATGAGTCGCCCGATGCATTTATACCTGGATAGTCTAGCACATCAACTGGAAATGCCTTTGCTGCATTCGAAGCCAGTGACGCAACCTCTGTTCTCAGCCGAGCAACTGTCACAGATTTGAGCACTGTATCAGTCCGTTTTGATGACCATCGCTTTGGAGAGTCCCGTGTGGAAAGGCGGATGCATAGTTGCAACTATTGGCCGCTCGTAGTTCCGAATCCGAAACCTCCATGAGTCATGAAGATAGCTTTTCTGTAGGATAGAATAGACAGCCATGCCAGTAACTGAAAGCCCATCGAACCAACGGAGGACAACATTGGTAGTACTAGTTACGTAACGATCAGTTCTACCGGCATCTTGAAATTACAATTACTCACCGGTGTCTGCATCCATAAGTATGGCTACCCTGATTGCCGGTGTCCCTCTCGTCGTGGCTCGGCTGTCAGATTAAGATGGTAGTGTGAAAGGATTTGCAGTGAGTATTGGGCAACTTCTTTCACCTTGTTCGATTTTCTGATGTGGCAGTTCGACATTAGGGCTGTGTATCAACCTCGAGATGCCCTGTAACTCCATGCTGCATCAGTTCGAACAGGTCTTTCCCCATATCTGGCAATACAATATTAATCTATTCATTCTGAAATGGTCTGAGCTCCAATGAACCGTCATATCTCATTTCCCAGTGGTCTGCCCTTGGATCAGAGTCCCGGATGAAGATTATCACCAACGTACTCTTCATGAGAATTTGTCCAAAACCATCCATGCAATGACAGACGGAACTATCAGGTGCAGCCATGGATTCATGTTGTTTCGTTGCTGTGTAGTGGGAATTCACAGATACTGAATGTTGCTGATTTTTGCTGCATCTCGCTTTCATACATCGAGACAATTATATGAAGGTTGCTACATCACATCCGACGGTTGTAATACGACTTACGTATAAGAAAATAAGATAGATATAACCATGGTGCTTGATATCTGCCGACTCCACGATAATTGATGAAGAAACCAGTACACTTCGGCAGATAAGGGTATCCAACCACCTTAGGCCGTACACAATGCAATCATACGAAGCTCCGCAATACTAATTTGTGCCTTTGCACGCTCACTCCCCAGCATCCTTCAAGTTGATCGAGGTCTGATTTCCAAGGATGCAGAGAAGCATTGCATTTTCTGTGGCATTCAGAAGTTCTGCAGTGAAACGACTGATATCCAGGACAGTGCTGGAAGAGATGTTGTTGCACACATCTTCGAAGGCGATGCCCCATATCTCCCTTATCACCAGCATCTTTCTTTTTCGGCCTCCTTCAGATCCATAAGGTCTAGTCTCCCAAAGATATGGGTTGTATATTACTTCTCACTGCATGCAGAAGAGCCATAACTAAGTCAACAACCTCGATATTCCCTTTAGAGATGAATGCAGGAGCGGAGCAGAAAATGACACTTACTTTCGAACAAATCCTTGAAATCGGAACAATAGTTTCCAATACCTGGGTGAATCTCTGCAAGATCAGATCATGCATCAACCACCAAGGTTCTGGCTGGTCAGACGGAACATGCCTCTAGTGTTTCCATACGTACTTATACTCCTGCGGGTCGAACTTATTGAAGATATACAGTAGAAGCCTCCGACGTCAAAGATGCTCGCGCAGCAGGACATCCTTGTCGGATTCAATCATAGGATTAAACCCTGCCAAAGTACAACAAACAGAGATAATACGATACATACGAACAGAACCGACAGATGATGGCGTTCGATACCAGCCGGATACACGATAAACACAAAAACAATGCAACATGCAACCTCTGGATGCAAAAAGGTGGCATAGCCCATTTTCCGAGACACAAACAATTCGACAATTCTGGGTCTATTGCTACCATACCGTCCTCACTCATTCACGCCAACTCAAAGACCCGACGAGCCGATAACGATGAAGTATAGCATCCACGCATCAAACTGGACCTTCGATTCCAGTACTTCGTTTGAGTGCAGTGCCTTGTTCGTTAACTGCATCATTCTTGTAGATACCACGATAAGCTAGGAGATCCATAATTCCAAATAAATGACGCACCTCGCCGAAATAGATGGCACTGACACTATTTGATGGCGTGTAGTTTGCTCCAACATTCCCACCTCTCTCTCCGGCCTCCTTCAAATTGATCAAGAGCTGACCTCCAAGGATGCAGAGAAGAGTCGGACTTCCTGCAGAAGTCAGGACATTTGCAGCGAAAGGACTGATTTCTAAGATGCTGTTGTACACAATCCTGCAAACAGAGCAGAAAATCATGCTTCGGTCAGTCAGACGCGAAAAAAAGCAGATTCTAATTCACTCACAAGCCGTAGTATAAGACCTGATCCTGGATGAGAACACGAACTAAGTGAAATCCCTTAAAACCGGATGACAGCTTCCAGTGTTTTGCTGCCTTGTAGAGTGCGAGGACCAGCAGAATCATTCCGTATGTAATCGGCACCAGCCTACAATGAATTAGATAAAACCTTACACAGTACCGTGTACCCACCATGAAACAATGTTAAGTGTCCGGGGAGGACTCCTACTTATTCTGCAAAATGTCATTCCCTCTGCAAGACTGCCGACAGCGACTGAGAAGTGTTCGGTGCAATGAAGACATGTAAGTTCAACAAACACGTTACCTCCTTCGAATAAAATGCTATAAATGAGAACCCCGAGGCCGATGCATGCTTCCAAACCAAGGAGGACTTTGAGAGTGATGCCCAATCTCTTGTCTATAAAACATCAGGTCAAGGAAACATTGCATGAAGGACGACGCTCACTCTGATGGAACAGTGCGAAGACACGAATGAGCAGAATGTCTGTTTATTACGGCAATTCATCAGCTGCATCAGCTCTGGTTCCGCCACTTACAGTCAATTAGTAAAATAGTGACCAGATCTATTCATTCGGATGAGCACAAGGCCAATTATGATGTCGAGCTACGTACTGGCCAATCCGCCGGTCCAGACTGAAAACCGACCTAGGTCCTCATGTTATCTAAAAATCATATACTCGGAGAGAACACGCACAACTGGGCAGACAGACATCTGGATCTTAGACGTCATAGTACGCATAATGAATGCACGCACCTCGCAAGACTCTCCGTAAATAGGTTGACTAATAAATTCCTAGGCTTCAGAGCCGAATCTTGCACAGGATAAATCGTAGGTCTTACGAGTTATCTTGCAAATAGCTGAAAGTAACCCGATGTACCGATTCTATGCCATGATAACATGTAGTTCATTCCGTAGGTGCAGTCATCACTTGCTGCAAAGTATATAATGCTACCAGAGCTGCGCGAGTTCGGCTTCCGCTTTTGATTAGATCATGAAGTTCGAGATAGATTGATGAAATTCACCCAGAAGTACCTGACCTAAAAAGAATGAATTGATAAGGACATAGACACAGAAAGGCTGTTCCAATAGCAGATTACCTCCTTGTCAAAAGTAATAACTGTGCATCACCAGATAGTAATACATCTAATTAACAAGACATATTGGCACAGTACATACTGGAATGGTAGACTAAGACAGTTGCGAGAGCAACATTGAAGTATTGGACGGTCGTGACCCCCGAAACAAACAACCGGACAGCACTTGGATCGATTGGTTCAGTACCCGAATGGGTTTTCAAAGAGGTAGAGTCGAGGAGAGCCATGTCCAACATGAGTTTCAGCGGATGCGAGCCACTGAACACATTTACTCTAGATACTAGATACAGGGAAGTCGAGCGCCGCATCTCAGTGGATGTGAGAACATTCAGAAACGGCTGCTGAGCATTCGTTGCATTCGAAACCATCAGAATGGTCCATGTAGAACAAATATCAATAAGGTTGGATCGAGCTGAGGACAGAGCAATCACAGGCCCCTCAGCTCGATGGAGGAAGGCCACGTCACAACATGGTGAAAAATGAAGGCTTCCCAATTGAGCTACAAGATGATCTTCCTCCTGAACTTTTCCGAGAGCCTAGGCCTGGGGCTCATAAGATCCTGGTGCTTCTTCCACTGTTCTCACGCTCACTCTTTCAGCCTTTCAGTCGCGATTGGACTCTCTTGAATGTCATCGTCGTTTGAGATGATCCTCTATCGAGATGTGGGAACTCGTGCTGAGGCTGGGTGAGAGGCGGGACGTGTTACATCAGTCCATCAAGGCAACTGAGAAGAAGCGCTGGATGGAAAGGGTCGGTATAGATTCAGGCTCGGTTCTTATGGAAAGAAAGCAATGCAAAGTCGTGCGGCCACAATGAGTACCGGTTGGCTTTTTGCACCTTGTTTGAATTCCTGATCTGGAAATTCAACAACAGGAGCCCCGAAATGATTATTCTTGTCAGACTTGAGGTCAGTCGGATTGGTTCGACGAGGATGTTTCCTATGAAGATCGACGAGGGTATCTGAACTCATGGTCCTCAACTTGTAGTCTGACTCACCGCATCTCATTTCCCAGTGCGCTTCCTGACTGCGGCGAAGGGGGTTTGCATGCGACGTCATCTCAAAATACATCGTGCCCAGCCAAACCCGAGCTTATAGAGCAAGTGTATTTGGAACCAAGAGACGTCAGTAAGAATCACCGTAGAAATTGTATCGCACATTGGCCCATCCAAGTCGACTGAGAACGATCCTCGTCTGTGCTTCGAGATGACAGCGAAGTGTTGACAAAGATGGCTGAGGTGCTGAACCAGGATCTTTCGATACAAAGCGAGTGAAATAATTTTGTCTTCATGTACTTAGGAGCTCAAAAAGAATTCAATTATAGCAGCATGTTTGTGAGCTAGCTCTACACTGGACTCGATATTCTGGAAATTCAGCGAATGCTTGGAATTCATGAGATGTGCAACAAGTACTTCTATCAAGCAAAACAGACAAACAACGTGCAGTCTGGCCTTCTCAACTCAGCTCCAGAGTCTATAGAGAAACGTTGGTCACTTTCGTGTCTATTGGTTTCGTTTTGCATAACTATCCTTTTCGTAGGCATATACTTCCTTTCGTTGTGGTTGTTTCTGATCTTTGTCGCATTCTAGCATTCCGTAGATGAATGAGATCTATTGAACCACAACAAGCAACTGAAATTCGGCAGATAAGAATGCTACAAGACATAAATTACAGTGCATGATGTCAGCCGAACAAACAATAGATATCTAGACCTAAACAGGGCACAAAAGGAGTCCTAATCGATACCCGACCAGACGGACCAGCCCAACAGATGCATCACTGTCATATGAGCCTCCACTCATCTGGACTAGCAGATGGACATAACCGGCCTATAAGTACGAAGGTCCTAGTACTGTAAAGCCTCCAACGTCAACAGTGCTTGCGCAGCAGGACATCTTTGTCACATTCAGTCATAGATTTCAACCCTGTCAAAGTACAACAAACAGAGATAATATGATACATGCGAACACAACCAACAAATGATGGCGTTCGGTACCAGACGAACACACAATAAATATACAAACAATGCAACATGCAAGCTTTGACACCAAATGATATGCTTCCTCATCTCGAGCTGCAGACGACCGGACCATTCCGAGCCCATTTCTACCATGTTGACTCCCCTCGCTCGCACCAACCCAAAGCCCTGATGAGCTAATACTAATGAAGTATAGCAGCCACGCATCAAACTGGACCTTCGGTTCCAGTACTTCGTTCGAGTCCAGTACTTGGTTCGTTAACCGCATCATTCTTGCAGATGCCGCAATAAGTCAGGAGATCCACAAATCAAAGTAAATGACACACCTCGCCGAAGTCAATGGCACTGACACTCCTCGGCATGTAGTTCGTTCCGCCATTCGCACCTCTCTCTCCGGCCTCCTTCAGATTGATTAAGAGCTGACCTCCAAGGATGCAGAGAAGAGTTGGACTTCCTGCTTCGCCCAGGACATTTGCAGCGAAAGGACTGATTTCTAAGATGCTGTTGTACACAATCCTACAAACAGAGCAGAAAATCACGCTTCGGTCGATCAGACGCAAAAAAAAATCAAATTCTAATTCACTCACAAGCCATAGTATAAGACCTGATCCTGGATGAGAACATGAACTAAGTGAAATCCCTTAAAACCGGATGACAGCTTCCAGTGTTTTGCTGCCTTGTAGAGTGCGAGGACCAGCAGAATCATTCCGTATGTAATCGGCACCACCCTGTGATGGATCAGAGAAATCCTTACATAGTACTCTGTGCTTACCATGAAACAATGTTAAGTGTCCGTGGAGGAATCCTGTTTATTCCGCAAACTGTCATTCTCTCCCCGAGACTGCCGACGGCGACTGAGGAGCGTTTGGTTCAATGGAGACATGCAAGGTCAACAAACACGTTACCTCCTTTGAATAAAATGCTATAAATGAGAATTCCGAGGCCAATGCATGCTTCCAAGCCAAGCAGGACTTTGAGAGTGACGCCCAATCTCTTGCCTATGAATCATCAGGTCAAGGAGACATCTCATGAAGGACGACGCTCACTCTGATGGAAGAGAGCCAAGACACGAATGAGCAGAATGTCTGTTTACGACAGTAATTCATCAGCTGTACCGATTCTAGTTCGCCCACTTACAGTCAATTAGTAAAATAGTGACCAGATCTACCATTCGGATGAGCGCAAAGCCAATTATCACTTCATTATGTCAAGCTACGTACCAGCCAAGCTGACGGTCCAAGCTGAAAATCGACCTGGGTTCTCATGTTATTTAAAAATCAAATCCTCGGAGAGAACATGCACAACTGAGCAGATAGACATCTGGATTTCAGATGTCATAGCACGCATAATGAATGCATGCACCTTGCAAGACTCTCCGTAAATAGGTTGACTAATAAATTCCTAGACTTCAGAGCCGAATCTTGCACAGGATAAATCGTAGGTCTTATGAGCTATGGTGCAAATAGCCGAAAGTAACCCGATGTACCAATTCTATGCTATGATGAGATGCAGTCCGTTCCGTAGGTGCAGTCATCACTTACTGCAAAGTATATAATGCTAACGGAGCTGCGCGGGTTCGGCTTCCACTTTCGATTAGATCATGAAGTTCGAAGTAGATTGATGAAATTCACCCAGAAGTACCTGACCTAAAAAGAATGAATTGATAAGGACGTAGACACAGAAAGGCTATTCCAATAGCAGATTACCTCCTTGTCAAAAGTAATAACTGTGCGTCACCGGATAGTAATAAGTCTAATTATGAAAGACATATTGGCACAGTACATACTCGAATGGTAGACTAAGACGGTTGCGAGAGCAACATCGAAGTATCGGGCGTTCGTGACCTCTGAAACGATCAACCGTACAACGCTTGGTTCAGTACCCGAACGGGGTTTCAAAGTGCTAGACAAGTTGAGAAGAGTCATTTCCAAGATGATTTTCAGCGGACGCTAGTCGCTGAATGCATTTATAACTAGCTATTAGGGATAGAGGAGTATAGCACCTCATCTCTGTTACGAAAATCGTGGTTAGCTAATGCGGCGTGGTATCAGACAATTTACACACCGAATTATGCAACTGAATCCTGCCTATGAGCAAGGGCTTCAAAGCTACAGACCTGGGGATGATACAGGTCCGCTACTACAGCCAGTACCTAACGAGGTAACTGCGAACAACGAAGTCGAATCGAGCGAGAGTGATGATTCAGTAGGCATATGGTCGACTATGGCTAGGATGCATATTGGACATACTCCTCCTCCACGAATACGAGGCCTAGGAACTATGGAGAGCAGTAATGTCACGAGGTATACCGAACTCCTGCAGAAAAGACGTTATCGACGAGGTGCAACCAGACGTCTAGTTCACGAGAGTCTGGTGTGCAGTAATTGCTACTTAGCATACCAACGCAGCTGGGTTCTTTCGGAATGGCTCCTCAAGAATTTCGTGAAACGATTGGTGGTGAAGGAGGCAGCCGATGTCAAGATTCGGCACAGGCCTGGGCCTTTGGAAACAACAGAAGACCAACTATTGCCGAACCGCGGAATGAGCGCATACAATCACGAAGTAACCATATGGCTCAGCGATAGGGATATGTATGCAATGAAGGTCTGCATGAGAGCTTGGATCAATCAGCATCGTCACCAGACCTTATGCCCTTACGTTGCAGTGGAAGTCGATTGGCCGGTATACTTGATACCGCCCTCGGACATAATCGAACTCTCGGAAGAAGCAATCGAAGGATTCCTAAAGGCTTGGCAAACATCAGATACAGGGGTTATTACAGTTGACGAATGGCGCGGACCTCGACACATCGGTCAGCGATTCAGGTTAACGATGGGCACCGGACTACAGCTATCGGACATTGCAATAGCGGCTAGGCACATTAGGCTAGAAGCCTATTTTACACAGCCGCCGAGATTAACCTCAGAAGATTGGCAAGCGTTGCCGGTCGCGAATCCCGAGATCACGACTAGCCCCATGATCACCGATTAGCGGCAGAAGCTCGGCCGAGATAACGGAGCAGCCTGGAAGCATGTGCTCGGCAAACTAAGGAAGGATCAGTGGGAAGATCAGTGGAAAGGATTAACGTGTGATAATCGATGGGATCGGAAGAAGCACGGAAGAAGCTTCGGAGCAACGGAGGTTAGAAGGAAGCCTACCTAATCTGGAAGGAAGTATTCGGAGTGGACACAGGTGATGTCACTTTATTTTATGTCGACACAAGGGCGGTAGCAACTCGGTGCTAGGACTTGGTGTCGACACAGGTGGGTAGCAACTCACGCTGAAACATACTGTCCTGTCCAATGGTGAGGTGGTTCCAGTAGCAGTAGGTAGCAAGTAGTGAATAGTAGAAAGTCTATATAAGTGCCAGCTGAGCGGGGCATTGTCCCTCAGCAAAATTATTTTGTACTCTCAATCATAACTGTACCCCTTTGATTGAAACTCTGCTCTACTAGTAATTCAAGCTCGAGCCCTTAGCTCGCTTATTATTAGTACATCCAAACCTTTACTACTCTACTCTCCAAGCTATAATAGTACGAAAGGAGGAAGCAGGGACTTGTTCCGGTACGCTCAGACTAGCCACTTTGTCCGGGAATACCGATCCTAACAATCTCAGTGGATGTGAGAACATTCGGAAGCGACTGAAGCGTGTTTGTTGCATTCGAGACCCGAGCTGAGGTCAGAGCAATCATAGGCCCCTCAGCTTGATGGAAGAGAGCTATGTCATCAACATTGGCGAGAAATAAAGGCTTCCCGATTGAGCTACAAGATGATCTTCCTCCTGGATTTTTCCGAGTCCGGCTTATGGCTTATGATCGTGTTGCTCCTCCACTGTTCCCACGCTCAGCCTTTCACCTTTCAGTCGATTGGACACTCTTGAATGTCATCGTCATTACATGATTCTTTATCGAGATGCACGAACTCGTGCTGAGGTTGCTGAGAAGCGGGACGTATTACATCAGTGGATCAAGGCAACTGAGAAGCGCTGGATGGAAAGGGTTGGTATAGATACAGGCTCGGTTGGTTCTCATTGGAAAGAAGGCAGTGTGAAGTCGTGTGATCACAGTGAGTACCGGTTGGCTTTTTTGACCTTGTTCGAATTTCTGATCCAGTCACTGGAAATTCAACGACAGGAGCTCGAAATGAGGATTCTTGTCGGACTTGAGATCGTTTGCATTGGTTTGACCAAGATGTTCCCAATGAAACCTCATTTGCCTGATCGACGAGGGTATCTGTCTGGGCTCATAGTTTTGAACTAGTCTGAACCGCCGCATCTCATCTCCCAGTGCCCTGCCTGGTGTCAGAGTCCACAGGAATAATCACAAACTTTCTTCAAGTTTTTACTTATTCAAAGTCATCTGTGCGGTGACAGAGAACCCTGGTGTTTATTTGCGTGCTGGTGAGTATTCATGAAATTTGAGCATTGCTGGTTTCCATGTATTCGGCCAATGATTTGAAGGTCCAAGCAGATGGAGTATCTAGGACGGTGCATGAGTACAAGTCAGAGCTCAACTTCAGCCGAAACGAGCGACCTTGCAGATGGGAACAGCCATCATAGCCAAAAATGCTGCCTGACTACAGCAAAGGAGGTCTGCATGCGATGTGATCTCAAAATACATCACACGCAACAAATCCGAGTTCATAGAGCAAGTGTATTTGGAACCAAGAGGCGTCAGCGAGAATCACTGTAGAAATCGTACCACAAGTTGGCCTGTCCAAGTCGACTAAGGACATACCTTGACTATTTTTCGAGATGACGGAAAAGTGTTGACAAAGATGGCTGAAGTGCTGAACCAGGATCTTCCGGTACAAAGTGAGTGATATGGGTTTGTCTTATGCACTTGGGAGTTTGATAAAGAAATCAACTACAGTAGCATGTCGATGAGCTCTTTACTGGACTCGATGCTCCGGAAATTCAATGGATGCTTTGAATGTGCATTGAGTACAACCTGAAATCTTGTTTTCTCAACTCAGCTGAGGTGTCTGGAGAGAAATCTGATCACTTTTGTGTCTATTGGCCTCGTCTGCATAACTGTCCTTTTCGCACGCATATACTTCTTTTCGCCGTGATTTTTACCAGTCTTCGTCGCAATCTAGCATTCTATAGATCAATGAGATCTATTGAACCGCAACAAGCAACCGAAATTCGGCAGATAAGAACGGAACAAGCCATAAATTACGGTGCTCGATGCCAGTCGAACACATGATGAATATGTAAACGTAAACAGAGTAC
The DNA here is from genome assembly GCA_009806525.1 of Sanghuangporus sanghuang. Classification (NCBI taxonomy): domain Eukaryota; kingdom Fungi; phylum Basidiomycota; class Agaricomycetes; order Hymenochaetales; family Hymenochaetaceae; genus Sanghuangporus; species Sanghuangporus sanghuang. The sequence continues at coordinate 677,723 of VVIT01000014.1, read as the reverse complement.
CAAAGGATACCCCACGCCCGGGGCATCGATAACTATATAAATCCAAACACATCACTATCACAGCTACCTCCACCAATCTAAAGTAGGTGATATACGAAACGAGCGCAGACGATCGACACGTAACAATTTTGCATCAGACTGAACTTTTGTGTCCAGTGCTTCATTCGTCAACCGCGCCGTTCTGATACATATCACAATAAATCAGGAGGCCCGCAATCCAAAATAAATGACACCTCGCTGAAGTCGATGTCACTGAACCCCGTCGGCGCGTAGTTCATTCTGCCATTCACGCCTCTCTCTCCGGCCTCCTTCAAATTGATCAGGAGCTGACCTCCCAAAATGCAGAGAAGAGTCGGACTTCCCGCTGCGAACAGAATATCTGCAATGAAAGGACTCATGTCTGCCATACTGTCGAATACAATCCTACAAACACAGCAGAAGATGACGCTTCGGTTGGTCAGATGCAAAAAAAAAGGCGGATTCCAATTCACTTACAAGCCGTAGTATATGACCTGATCCTGAATGAGAACACAAACTAAATAGAAGCCCTTAAATCCCAATGTCAGCTTCCAGTATTCTGCTGCCTTGTAGAGTGCGAAGACAAGCAGAATCATTCCGTACACCATCGGCGTCAGCCTGCAATGGATCAGAGAAAGCCTTACACAAGTACTCCGTGCTTACCATGAAAGTGTGAACAGTGTCCGTGCAGGAAACCTGTTTACTCCGCACAATGTAATTCCCTCCGCAAGGTTGCCGACGGCGACTGAGAAACATTCAATTCAATGGAGCAATGTAAGGTCAACAAACGCATTACCTCCTTGGAATACATTGCCATAAATGAGAATGCCGAGGTCGATGCATGCTTCCAAGCCAAGCAGGACTTTGAGAGTGATTTCCAACCTCTTGTCTATGGAACATCAAGACAGGGCAACATCTTATGAAGGGCGATGCTCACCCCGATGGAACAGTGCCGAAACACGAATGAGCAGAATGTCTGTTTATTATGGTAATTCATCAGCTGTATCAACTCTAGTTTGCCCACGTACAGTCAATTAGTAAAATTGTGATCAGATCTACCATTTGGGTGAGCGTGGTTCCAATTATTATGTCAAGTACGTACTGGCCAAATAGATGATCCAAACTGAAAACCGACCTAGGTCCTCATGTTATCTAAAAATCACATCCTTAGAGAGAACACATACATCTGGGCAGATAGACATTTCGTTTTCAGACGTCATAGCATTCATAATGAATGCACACACCTCGCAAGACTCTCTGTAAATACGTTGACTGATTGATTCCTAGGCTTCAGAGCCGAAATTTCATGTAGGATAAATTGCAGGACTTACCAGTTATGCCACAAATAGCCGAAAGTAGGCCGATGTACCGCAATTCTCACTTACTGCAAAATATATTATACTAACAGAACTGCGCGGATTCGACTTTCATTTATGATTAGATCATGAAGCTACTACGAGGCGCATTGTTGAGATTCACCCAGAAGTACCTAACCTGAAAGGAATGATTTGATAAGGACGTAGACACAGAGATGCTGTTCCGAAAGCAGATTACCTCTTTGTCAAAAGTAATAACTGTGCATCACCAGATAGTAATAAGCCTGGTTATCAAGGACGTATTGGCACAGTACATACTGGAATGGTAGACTAAGACAGTTGCAAGAGCAAGAGCGAAGTATTGAGCGGTCATGTCCTCCGATACGAACAACTGGACAACACTTGGATCGACTTGTTCGGTCTCTGGACGGATTTTCAAAGCGCTAGAGAAGTCAAAGAGAACCATTTCCAAGATGATTTTCGGTGGATGTGAGTCACTTGATACATTTATACCTGGATAGAAGAGAAGTCTTGCACCTCAACTCAGGGGAATGTAATAACAACTGGCAATGTCTTTGCTGCATATTACAGTTTGGAACACCTGTTTCAGTTTGGAATCTCGGGCCGAGGGCAAAGTGGCTATATGCAACTTGATTCTATCATTGTTTTACATTCTAGTCCAAAACCTCTGTAGGACATGAAGATAACTTTTCCGTGAGATCAAGATGACAGCTGTGAAGTAGCTAAAAGCCCATCGACTGGACGGAGGACGACCGCATTGCCAGCGATGTATCAAGAAAAGAGTGTGACACTCTTATAACGTTGTGCATTGAAGCGAGGCATGATCTTCGGACTTACCCGACCAATCGCTATCACCGACATCCTCCAGAAGGCTGCACCAATCGCCGGTGTTCCTCCTGCAATGCAAGTCAAACCTCGGACTGAAATTTAGACAGGCATGACATGCTCCCCAATCAATGCAAGGAAACTCAGAAGGATTGTCTTTGTATGCATACTCTCATCCGGTGGAGAAGGGTCACAGACTCTGGCAATCTTGATGGTGATGGAGAAAGTTGACAAAGGCATAGACTCGACTATCAGATTAAGATGGTGGTGTAAAAGGATTTGCAGTGAGCATTGGGTAACTTCTTTCACCTCGTTCGATTTTCTGATCTGGTAGTTCGACATTAGCGCTGTGTGTCAACCTCGAGACACTTTGAAAGTGGTGCACCGGGCAGAATGGGACGTCCACCATGTCTGGTAATACAACACATTCATTCTGAAACGGTCTGAGTCGCTCCATTAAATTACCGCATATCATATCCCAGTTCTCTGCCCTTGGATCAAAGTCGTGGACGAAAATAATTGCCGAAGTACTCTTCATAAAGATCTATTCAAAACTATCCGTGACAGACGGAACTATAGGAGCGACGAATCGTGGTTTCATGCTGTTTCGTGCGGTGCTAGTGATAATTCACGGAGATCGAATGGTCACTACATCACGTCGAATGGATGCAATACGACTTACATATAAGAATGGTAAGATACACAATGCTGATGAAGAAACAAACATAATTCGGCAGATAAGGTAATCCAACCGCCTTCGGTCGTAGACAATGCAATTGTTAGGACTCGAACATTTTTATTTTTATTTTTATTTTTATTTTTCTTTTCCTTTCTTACGTCCTTATTTCACTCATTTTACCTTTTCCTTGTATGACTCATTCACCTTTACTAATTCCGTTTACTCCGTTGTGGCTTATTCATCTTCAGTCATCTGCTATGACTAAATCCGTTCCTTCCAACTAAGATGCTCACTAATCACTCCACCCCCCTTCTCATGTGATTCCTTATTAGAGTAGACCTTTCACACGCTCGAAGTCTATATAAGTAGATAGTTTGACTCTTTCGATCCCTTGTCTTACTATTCTACTTACCTTCACTTCGACATAGGTATCTACTCTTGTATTATTAGTTTATTGAATTCTACTTACCTTCACTTCGACATAGCGTGCGTTCGCTCGGCAGTTCGCGTCTAGCTTACTGTTTGTTGTTGTGTTGGCCGCCTCGAGATCGACGCCTGTTAGTCTCGCCGCCTAACATAATAGTAAGACCTACCTCTAGCCCGCGTAAACATTTGTTTGCGCTCGCTATCGCTACTCCACACAAGGAGTTAACGTCGACGGTTTACCACCGCGCCCATCCCGGATTCATCCGAGCAACCCCTATCTAGCCCATCGTTGTCCGATTGACTCCGACGTGTCCCGATAGTCTAAATTCCTAACAACCACTCACATCAACGTGGCACTCCGCATTAGTATCTGGTGGGGAGGTCATCTGACGTGTTCGTGGGTAACATGATGAGTACAATCTTCTACCAGTCTTTCATTTATCATCTACGTGGGAGTTTTTCGCGTAGTCCTTCATTTCCACGACGAGCCGAACATCCGAGGTCGGGCCCATTTGAACACACCCATTCCAGTCCCACCCCTAGTTCGTCAAGGTGGACCTAACTGACGAGCAACGTCGCGCTCTTCCCCAAGTCCGTTGGAGCGAAACTAACAAGTGTTATCGAACTCGCCTTCATGGAACTTCGTATGACCTCATCTGGGACGACGCACGGAAGGTTTGGAAGTCGCAAGACGCAAAAGGAAGCTGGTTTCCGTGGACACCCAATCCCGACGCAAACATCTCCTTATTCAACGTTCAAGAAGGCTCATCGAACATTCCACCACCAATCATCACAACTCCAGTTGAAGCCCCACCACTCACAACATCCTTGTCTTTCACAGAACCACGAGAGCCAATCCCCGAAGTCGAAAGTCGAACCACAACCCCAGAACCATCAATGGCTCCCCCAGTTCCAACAACGTCAGCGCCTGCTGCACAGCCTACGATTGATGCCACTACCCTCGCAACGGCAGTCGCATTAGCATTACGTCAAGTTAATAGCGGAGGGATGAAGAAGGGAGTAGCACCTCCACGCCAATATGAGGGTGGAAAAGATTACCTCGACTTCAGGCGCAAAGTATTACTCTACTTCAAGGCTTACGACTCGAGTTTCCAGGATGACGATGACAAAATCACCTTTGTCCTCTCTTACCTCAAGGAAGGATCAGCGGCGACATGGGCGGAGAATTATGTCAATGAAGCATCGAGTACTGGCCAATTCCTAATTGCGGACACTTGGAAGACATTCCTCAAGGAATTAGATACCTCCTTCGTCGACCCCAACCGCCACCAGAAGGCCTTCGAGAAGCTAGATGGAATGCGGCAGAAAAGTATATCTGCTAGCGAGTTCTTGAATGACTTCGACATCGAACGAGTAAATGCTGGACTCACGAAGCCAGAACATGACGTCCTCATTGACAAGCTGAAGAAGGCACTTAACGCAGCCGTAATCGATGGTGTGATGCAAACCGATCCTGAGCCACAGACGTATGATGATTGGAAGAGGCGGGCCATCACGGTAGACAATGTTGAACGCCAGATAAGGCACCTTCATGAACAACGTCGAGGAATACAACGTCCAATGGTACCACCTCCTCGTCAACAAAACTTCACCCGACCCTACCCTCAAGCAGTGGCAAGACCAACGACACCCTTCCCTCAACAGGATCGTCGTGACACAACGGGAGTGACGTATGGAGGACTAGGACAGCCTATGGACATCGCTATGAACCAAGCACGCGCCCGACGTGCATGTTACAAGTGTGGCAAGGTCGGCCACTTCATTAGAGATTGCCCACGTGGTCGTGAGGCAATACGGTCCATCATCGCCGCTCTTGAACCAGAAGACAGATTGGCTTTCCTCGAAGAACTCGGCAATGCGAAGGAATCAGACTTCGAAAGCGTCAACGTGCGAGCAGTGCCAACTGAGCTGGAGGAGATAGTTGATGGTGAGGGTTTTCAGGACGACCAGGCGTAAACGTCGGAACGACTGGTCAAACGGCTAAAGGACTCTTTTCGTCGCGTTCGTTAAAATATAATCGCCCCGATGTACACTACCTAGATGCGAATATGCGAGGCGGTTTTAACCTTTGAAATGTCCTATCCGACGTGACACCCAACGAATCAGAAGAGGACGATGATTTCGGCGTCTATGATGAGTTGTTTGCTCGAAGAGTGAGTACGCAAGGAGGCGACTCAAATGTATGGAGGGCGGAAGAGCGGATTCAAACCGCTATAAAAAATGAGGTTGTGATGGGCGAACCTTACCGTGAGAACGTTGTCGCCCAGGCGAACGATACTGAGGCAATATGGGATGTTGTTGGCAGGCGCGCGGCTGATGTATGGCACGAAGGGATAGAGGATGTAACGTGTGGGGAATTCGTCAGGAGGAGAGGCGGTCAAGAACTTGATGCCTTCGTCAGCATTGTACACCCACAGGTAGCGAATGACGACAAGGTAGATGCCTTAGAACCGCCGAAGCAGGATGAGTACTTAATTGACGCCCATGCCCTCATCGACTCGGGATGCACCGGCTCTTGCATTGACGAAGGTTTTGTTAAAAGGTATAACTTTCCGACACAAAAGTACATTCGCCCACGACCTGTTTTCAATGCTGATGGAACGAGCAATGAGAGTGGTCTGATCAAGGAGTATGTCATTGTACGCATGATCTTTGGAAGACATGAAGAAGAACTCCATCTGGCAGTAACCTCACTGGCATCGTCCAACATCTTCCTCAGTCATGACTGGTTGCAAAGACATAACCCCGAGATCAATTGGAAGATTGGAAAGATCGATTTTACGCATTGTCCTGAGGAGTGCGGATGTGTATTGTCGAAGGAAGAGATCGATGATGAGTATGTACGAAGGGTGAGGATGGACGAAGCGAAGAAATGGCCATCGTATCTCGAGGAGTACTCCAACGTCTTCAGCGAGGAGTCTTTCGAACGGTTACCTGATCATCGGACGTGGGACCACGCCATCAATTTGAAGCCGGATTTTAAGCCAAGTGATTGTAAGGTGTACCCACTGTCGCCCAAGGAACAAGAAGCGATGAAGGCATTCATTGAGGAAAACCTTGCATCGGGACATATCAGGCAGTCAAAATCTCCAATGGTGTCGCCGTTCTTCTTTATCAAGAAGGAAGATGGGAGTTTGCGAGCGATCCAGGACTATCGAAAGCTCAATGACGGGACAGTCAAGAATAAGTATCCGTTACCGCTAATCAATGAGCTCATAGATAAGGTCAAGGATGCTAAGTACATCACCAAGCTCGACGTCCATTGGGGATATTACAACATCCGGATCCGTGAAGGCGACGAATGGAAGGCAGCTTTCAGGACGAACCTAGGATTGTTTGAACCGACGGTAATGTTCTTTGGCTTATGCAATGCGCCGGCTACCTTCCAAGGATTCATGAATGACATTTTCCGAGACTTGATCCATGAAGGCATTGTCATCATTTACCTCGACGACATACTCGTATTCTCAAATACCCGGGAAGAGCATCGCGAGTGAACCAGACGAGTCTTCGAGATTCTGCGTAAGAACAAGCTTTTCCTAAAGCCGCAGAAATGTGAATTTGAGGTCAATACTGTCAAATATCTCGGCCACATCATTGGCAACGGCGAAGTACGTATGGATCCAAAGAAGACGATCGCAGTCCAGAAATGGCCAATTCCGAAGAACGTCCATGAAGTGCAGCAGTTCTTGGGTCTAGGCAATTGGCTACGTCGCTTCGTTGAAGGATACAGTTCAGTCGTTAAGCCATTGACGTCATTGACAGGGAAGGCAGAGTGGAGGTGGGGGGAGGAGCAGCAGAAGGTGTTCGAGGAGTTGAAGAAGCGGTTGACAAACCCCCCCATCCTGGTGATTCCAAATAATGAGGACCCTTTCCGTGTCGAGGCTGACGCATCAGATTTTGCAACCGGAGGCGTACTTCTTCAGAAGCAAGAAGGTAGATGGAAGGTTGTCGCTTATAGATCATCAACGTTCTTAGATGCTGAGCGAAACTACGAGATCTATGACAAAGAGATGCTCGCTATTGTTCAGGCGTTGAAGGAATGGCGTCAATATCTTCAGGGAGCTAACCAACCGTTTGAGGTTTGGATGGACCATGCCAACCTGACGTACTTTAAGGCCCCCCAGAAGTTGAATTGTCGACAAGCCCGATGGCGACTTGATTTAGCAGAGTTCGACTTCACCCTTGTCCACAAGCCAGGAAAGACACTTGGAAAAGCTGACCTATTATCACGACATGCAGACTATGACAAGGGCGAACACGATAACGAAGACGTCACCTTTATCAAGAGCGACTGGTTAGTCCGAGCAACGATTGAGACATCAAGGGATGCATTAATGGAGAGGATCAGAGAGGCTCAGAAGGAGATGAGCGAAGAAGACAAGCCGTCAGGACTGGTGATGAGGGATGGCGTGTGGTCGAAGGAAGTAACGGTCAAGGTGTCGACGACAAGCTCGAAGAAGTTCTGGAACGTCTTCGTACCAACATCGGTAAGAGAAGTTGTCATGAAGGAATGTCACGACTCGACGCTGTCGGGACACCCGGGAGTGAATAAGACAGTGTCAATGGTAAGCCGAAGCTTCTGGTGGCCAAACATGTATGTCGATGTTCGGAACTACGTGCGAGGTTGTGATCGTTGTCAACGGACAAAGGCTCTGCGAGTGACGAGGGCAAGGGTTTTGCACCCGAACGAGGTGCCAGAGGCGCCATGGCAGATTGTCACGGTCGACCTGATTGGAGAACTCCCTGAGTCCAACGGTTTCAATGCGATATGCATTGTGGTTGATCGCTTCAGCAAACAGATTCATGCAATTCCAACGACGACGAAACTAACAGCAGAGGGCATGGCACGCATCTACCGTGACCAAGTTTTTCGACTACATAGACTGCCAAAGAAGATCATCCACGACCGAGGCGTTCAGTTCGATGCAAAGATGATGAAGGAACTGTACAAGCTCCTCCATATCGAAGGTAACCCCTCGACGGCGTACCATCCCCAGACCGACGGCCAAACTGAGCGAGTTAACCAAGAACTCGAACAATACCTAAGGCTATACGTCAACCACTGTCAATCGGACTGGGCAGACTGGTTAGCGCTTGCAGAGTTTGCATATAACAACCGCGAACACTCAGCAACGAAGCTGTCCCCATTCTTTGTCAACTCGGGAGTGCACCCAGTAGGCTTCACGGGCATTCGGACTTCATCTTCAAACATGTCAGCTGAAGAATTCGTGAAACACGTCAAGGGTATTCATGAACTCGCGCAAGCAAACCTCATCAAGGCCAACGAAGACATGAAACGTTTCTATGATCGTCATGCAGGAAAGTCGATGGAATACGAGGCGGGCAGTAAAGTTTTTCTTGATGGGCGTAATATCAAGACGACAAGACCGATGAAGAAGATGGATGACAAGTGGTTCGGCCCTTTCGAGATTGTCGAAAAGGTCGGGGCAAGCGCATATCGACTCAAATTACCGCGCACTTGGAGGCAAGTCCACCCCGTCTTCAACGAGGTCCTGCTCAAACCAGCTGTTGAACCATCCTTCGAGTCTCAGCAAAAACCTCCACCGCCGCCACCGGTCCTTGTAGACGACGAAGAGGAATATGAGGTCGAAGAAATACTCAACTCACGTCTACATAGAGGAAAGCTTCAATTCCTCATCAAGTGGGTCGGATATGACGAAGCAACTTGGCAACCCGAATCGGACGTTGGAGATAATGCGAAGGAAGCAGTCGATGAGTTCTATCGGAAGCATCCAGGCGCTCCAAGAAGATTGTTGATACCCCGGCAGAGTCTTTGTGCAATACGTAAGTTCACAACATCAGAAGGATATAACGGTTGGTCGGGACGCCCAACCTTGAAGGGGGGGTGATGTTAGGACTCGAACATTTTTATTTTTATTTTTCTTTTTCTTTTTCTTTTCCTTTCTTACGTCCTTATTTCACTCATTTTACCTTTTCCTTGTATGACTCATTCACCTTTACTAATTCCGTTTACTCCGTTGTGGCTTATTCATCTTCAGTCATCTGCCATGACTAAATCCGTTCCTTCTGACTAAGATGCTCACTAATCACTCCACCCCCCTTCTCATGTGATTCCTTATTAGAGTAGACCTTTCACACGCTCGAAGTCTATATAAGTAGATAGTTTGACTCTTTCGATCCCTTGTCTTACTATTCTACTTACCTTCACTTCGACATAGCGTGCGTTCGCTCGGCAGTTCGTGTCTAGCTTACTGTTTGTTGTTGTGTTGGCCGCCTCGAGATCGATGCCTGTTAGTCTCGCCGCCTAACAGCAATCGTATGAAGTCCCGCACAATGCTTGCCTTCACACCCTCTCATTAGACCTCGGACCATATGAGTCTGCGTGATTGACGCTTGAGGCTATCCTCTGCGCATCAAACTGAGTCTAGTTCCGTGTTTCGTTCATCAGCTGTGGTATTCTATGCGTACCATGACCACTTAGAAGACCTTAAAGTAGAGGACGCACGATGTCGATGTCACTGACCTTCCTTGGCGGGAAGCTCGTTACACGTTTTGCACGCCATTCCCCCCGGCATCCTTCAAACTGATCGAGGTCCGATCTCCAAGGACGCAGAGAAGTGTTGCATCTGCTGTGGCGTTAAGGAGCTCTGCAGTGGAACAACTGATTTCGAAGGATAGCGCCGGACAGGAAGTCGTTGCACACATCTTCGAGGTCAATACTACATATCTTCCTCATCGACAGTGTGTAATCGGTCCGGCCAGCTGGACCTTTTTCTCCAGTTCCTCTGGACCAATAAGAAGCTATCTCATGAATTGTGGTAGCACATTGCCTCGCATCGTGCTCGGTAGAGATGTAGCTGTCGCAATAAACTCAATGTTCCCTTTTGAGACGAATGCAGAAGCGGGGTAGAAAATGACACTTAGTTTTGAACAAATCCTCAAAATCGGAACAATTGTCTCCGATACCCAGGCGGGCGAATCTCCGCAAGATCAAATCAAGCATCAGCCATGACGGTTCTCGCTTGTCAGACGGAACATGCCTCTTGTGTTTCCATATTTATACTTCTACGGGTCGACTGATTGAAGAATCAATGAAAATATCAAAGCCTCCAACTTCAATGGTATCCACACAGCAGATCATCCTTGTCAGATTCAGTCATCGATCGAAATCCGGTCAAGTGCAACAAACAGAGATAATATGATATAAGCGAACAGAACCGACAAGTGATGGCGTTCAATACCAGCCGAACACACGATAAATACAAAAACAATGCTACGTGCAACCTCTGGACACGAAAAGATGTTCCAGCCCATTCCGAGACGCAAACAGTTGGACAGTTCCGGGTCTATTGCTACCATTCCACCCTCGCTCGCTCGCGCCAACCCAAAGACCCGACGAACCGATAACGATGAAGTATAGCCGCCACGCATCAAACGGAACCTTCGGTTTCAGTACTTCGTTCGAGTCCAGTGCCTTGTTCGTTAACCGCATCATTCTTGCAGATGCCACAATAAGTCAGGAGATCCACGAATCAAAGTAAATGACGCACCTTGCCAAAGTCGATTTCACTGACACTCCTCGGCGTGTAGTTCGTTCCGCCATTCGCATCTCTCTCTCCGGCCTCCTTCAGATTGATCAATAGCTGACCTCCTAGGATGCAGAGGAGAATTGGGCTTCCTACTGCGCCCAGGAGGTTTGCAGCGAAAGGACTGGTTTCAACAATGCTATTTTTCATAATCTGAAAAACAGAGCAGAAAATTACGCTTCGGTTGGTCAGACGCGAAGAAAAAACAGATTCCAATTCACTTACAAGCCGTAGTATATGACCTGATCCTGGATGAGAACACGAACTAAACGGAAGCCCTTAAATCCGGATGACAGCTTCCAGTATTCTGTTGCCTTGTAGAGCGCAAGGACTAGCAGAATCATTCCGTACACCATCGGCACCAGCCTACGGTGTATCAGATAAAGCCTCACACGAAGCTCCATGCTTACCATGAAACGATGGACGGTGTCCGTTTAGGAATCCTGTTTACTCCGCAAAATGTCATTCCCTCTGCAAGACTGCCGACGGCAACTGGGAAACGTTCAGTTCAATGAAGACATGTAAGATCAACGAACGCATTACCTCCTTCGAATACAGTGACATAAATGAGAATACCGAGGCCGATGCATGCATTTAAGCCAAGGAGGACCTTGAGAGCGATGGACAATCTCTTATCTAAAAAGTATCAGGACAAGGAAACATCTCATGAAGGACGGTGCTCACCCTGGTGGAACAGTGCCAAGACACGAATGAGCAGAATATCTGTTTATTACACCAAGTCATCAGCTGCACTGACTCTAATTCACCCACTTACAGTCAATTAGTAAAATAATGACCAGGTCTACCATTCGGATGAGCAAGAAACCAATTATGATGTCGAGCTACGTACTGGCCAATCCGATTGTCCAAAATGAAAACCGACCTGGGTCATCATGTTATTTAAAAGTCAAATCCTCGGAGAGAACACATACAACTGGGCAGGTAAATATCTGGATTTCAGTCATCACAGCACTCGTAATGAATGCACGCACCTCGCAAGACTCCCCGTAAATAGGTTGACTGATAAATTCCTAGGCTTCAGAGCCGAGTTTCACACAGGATAGATCGTAGGGCTTACAAGTTATGTTGCAGGCAGCCGAAAGGAACCCGATGTACCGATTCTACGCCATGATGAGTCGCACTTCATTCCGTAGGTGCAACTATCACTTACTAGAAAGTAGATTATGCTAACAGAGCTGCGAGGGCTCGGCTTGCATTTGCGATTAGATCATGAAGTTCGAGGTAGATTGATGAAATTCACCCAGAAGTACCTAACCTAAGAAGAATGATTTGATAAGGACGTGGGGAGTTCTATTCCAATAGCAGATCACCTCCTTGTCCATAGTAATAACTGTGCATCACCAGATAGTAATAAGTATAATTATGAAAGGCATATTTGCACAGTACATACTCAAATGGTAGACTAAGACGGTTGCGAGAGCAACAGCGAAGTATTGCTCTGTCGTGATCTCCGATACAAACAAATGGATAATACTTGGATCGACTGGCTCATAATCCAAACGGGTTTTCAAAGAGTCAGAGAAGCCGAGGAGAGCCATTTTCAAGATGATTCGCAGTGGACATGAGTCGCCGATGCATTTATACCTGGATAGCAGAGAGGTCTAGCATCTCAACTCAACTGACAATGCCTTTGCTGCATTTGAAGCCCCAGCAATGTAACCTATGTAGTATAAGGTAGAAGGATTCTCAGCCAAGCAACCGTCACAAATTTGAGTGTTGTATCAGTCCGTTTCGATGACCGTCACTTAGCCCCGCGCGGAAAGGCGAATGCATAACTGTTGGTTGCCCGTAGTTCCGAAACCTTCATGAGTCATGAAGATAGCAGCTTCTCCGTGGGATAGTAGCCGTGCGTGCAATAACTGAACCTGACAGAGGACGGCATTGCCAGTGACGTTACGATCAGTTCCACCGGCATCTTGAAATTGCCCACCAGTGTCGGCATCTATCTTTCTAGATGGGCTACCCTGATTGCCGGTGTCCCTCTCAACCGTGGCTGCCATGCAACACAAACCTCAGGCTACAGCTGATGACGTTCATGACAAGATACCGCAGCCAATGCAAGGCACCTGAAATTGTACACGTACCTTCATCCGGCGGAGAAGAGTTACGGACCGCAGCAGTCTTGATGTGAAGAGATGGCAAACGCATAGCCTCGACTATCAGATTAAGATGGTGGTGTAAAAGAAGCTGCAGTGAGTATCGGGCAACTTTTTTCATCTTGTTCCATTTCCTGACGGTAGTTCAATACTAGAGTTGTGTATCAACTTCGAGAGACTTTGAAACTTCATGGTGCATCGGTTTGAACGGGACGTTCACCATGTCTGGCAATACAATGTGTTCAGTCCGAAATGGTATCGATCTGAGCACCTATGAACCGTCACATCTCATTTCCCAGCTCTTTGCCCTTAGATCAGAGTCTCGGACGATATGATCACCAACGTACTCTTCATGAAGATTTGTCCGAAAGCATCCATGCAATGACAAACAGAACTATCGGGTGCAACCATGGTTTCATGTTTTCTCATTGCTGTGTAGTGGGAGTTCATGGAAATGGAATTGAATATTGCTGGTTTTTGCTGCATCTCGCTTTCATACATCGAGACAATGATATGAAGTTTGCCACATCACATCCAACAGATGCAATACGACTTACATATAAGAACGGTAAGATGGATACGAATCACGATGCTTGACTGCACGACAACTGACGAAGAAATAAGCATACTTTGGCAGATAAGTGTATCTAACCCCTTTCGGTTGTAAGTAATGCAATCATACGAAGTCCCGCAACGCTGATCATCACAATGATTGCCTTCACTCCCTCTCATTAGGCCTCAGACCGAACGAGTCTATGTGATTGATGCTTGAGGCTAACGGCTACATATCAGACTAAGCCTTCTAGTTCCATGCTTCATCCATCAGCTCCGGAATTCTGATGCGAACCATGACAACTCAGAAGATCAACAACTAAAGTAGAGGACGCTCAATGTCGATGTCGATGGCACTGACGCTCCTCAATGGGAAACTCGTTATACCTTTTGCATGCCATTCCCCGGCATCCTTCAAACTGATCGAGGTCCGATCTCCAAGGATGCAGAGAAGTGTTGCATCTGCTGTGGCGTTTAGGAGCTCTGCAGTGGAACAACTGATTTCGAAGGATAGCGCCGCACAGGAAGTTGTTGCACACATCTTCGAGGTCAATACTACATATCTTGTCGCCAGTGTGTTACCGGTCTGGCCAGCTGGACCTTTCTCTCCAGTTCCTCTGGACCAATAAGAAGCTATCTCATGAATTGTGGTAGTACATTGTTTCTCATCGTGCTCGGTAGAGATGTAACTGTCGCAATAAACTCAATGTTCCCTTTTGAGACGAATGCAGAAGTGGAGCAGAAAATGACACTTAGTTTTGAACAAATCCTCAAAATCAGAACAATGGTCTCCGATACCCAGGCAAATCTCCACAAGATCAAATCAAGCATCAGCCATGACGGTTTTCGCTGGTCAGACGGAGCATGTCTCTAGTGTTTCCACTGCATACTTCTACGGATCGACTGATTGAAGATATAAAAGCCTCTTACGTCAACGGTGCTCGCACAGCAGGACATCTTTGTCACATTCAGTCATAGATTTAAACCCTGTCAAAGCACAACAAACAGAGATAATTTGGGTTGGCGCGAGCGAGTGAAGGCGGCATGGTAGCAATAGACCCGGAACTGTCTAATTGTTTGCGTCTCGGAATGGGCTGGAGCATCCTTTCGTGTCCAGAGGTTGCATTATGCATTGTTTATGTATTTATCGTGTGTTCGGCTGGTATCGAACACCATCACTTGTCGGTTCTGCTCGCTTATAGCATAGACGAATACATTTGGATGTGGAAGGTGAGTTCATTCAGTTCACGGATCTTCTTTTCAGTTGAAATTGAACATTTGTATCTGTGTGTCAGCCCGAACTGGAGACGACAAGACGGACGTTCTTTCTGTAGCACGTTGGATTTCCATGTATTTTATTTTAAAAAAAAGACCCGACGGGCCGATAACAATGAAGTATAGCTGTCACGCATCAAACGGAACCTTCGGTTTCAGTACTTCGTTCGAGTGCAGTGCCTTGTTCGTTAACCGCTTCATTCTTGCAGATGCCACAATAAGTCAGGAGATCCACAAATCAAAGATAATGACGCACCTCGCCGAAGTCAATGGCACTGACACTCCTCGGCGTGTAGTTCGTTCCGCCATTCGCACCTCTCTCTCCGGCCTCCTTCAGATTGATCAAGAGCTGACCTCCAAGGATGCAGAGAAGAGTTGGACTTCCTGCTTCGCCCAGGACATTTGCAGCGAAAGGACTGATTTCTAAGATGCTGTTGTACACAATCCTACAAACAGAGCAGAAAATCACGCTTCGGTCGATCAGACGCGAAGAAAAAAGCAGATTCTAATTCATTTACAAGCCATAGTATAAAACCTGGTCCTGGATGAGAACACGAACCAATTGGAAGCCCTTAAATCCGGATGACAGCTTCCAGTATTCCGCTGCCTTGTAGAGAGCGAGGACAAGCAGAATCGTTCCGTATGCCATCGGCACCAGCCTACAATGTATCAGATAAAGCCTTACACGAAGCTCCGTGCTTACCATGAAACGATGGACAGTGTCTGTGGAGGATTCCTGTTTATTCCGCAAACTGTCATTTCCTCCGCAAGGCTGCCGACGGCGACTGAGAAGCGTTCGGTTCAATGAAGACATGTAAGGTCGACGAACACGTTACCTCCTTCGAATAAAATGCTATAAATGAGAATGCCGAGGCCGATGCATGCTTCCAAGCCAAGGAGGACTTTGAGGATGATGCCCAACCTCTTGTCTATGAATCATCAGGTCAAGGAGACATCTCATGAAGGACGACGCTCACTCTGATGGAAGAGAGCCAAGACGCGAATGAGCAGAATGTCTGTTTATTACGGCAATTCATCAGCTGTACCGATTCTAGTTCGCCCACTTACAGTCAATTAGTAAAATAGTGACCAGATCTACCATTCGGATGAGCGCAAAGCCAATTATCACTTCATTATGTCAAGCTACGTACCAGCCAAGCTGACGGTCCAAGCTGAAAATCGACCTGGGTTCTCATGTTATTTAAAAATCAAATCCTCGGAGAGAACACGCACAACTGGGCAGATAGACATCTGGATTTCAGATGTCATAGCACGCATAATGAACGCACGCACCTCGCAAGACTCCCCGTAAATAGGTTGACTGATAAATTCCTAGACTTCAGAGCCGAATCTTGCACAGGATAAATCGTAGGTCTTACGAGTTATGTTGCAAATGGCTGAAAGTAACCCGATGTACCGATTCTATGCCATGATGAGGTGCACTCCATTCCGTAGGTACAATTGTCACTTACTGCAAAGTATATAATGCTAACGGAGCTGCGCGGGTTCGGCTTCCATTTATGATTAGATCATGAAGCTCGAATTGGATCGATGGAATTTACCCAGAAGTACCTAACCTAAGAAGCATCACTTGATAAGGACGCGTGCTTAGAGACAGAATACCCTCAAAAGGTTACCTCCTTATCCAAAGTGATAACTGCGTATCAGCATATGACGGTGAGTTATTGAGCATTAGAGGAGAACTGGCACAGTACATACTCGAATGGTAGACTAAGACGGTTGCGAGAGCAACATCGAAGTATTGAGACGTTATGATCTCCGAAACAAACAACCGGACAACACTCGGATCGACCGGTTCAGCATCCGAACGGGTTTTCAAAGCGCCAGAGAAATCGAGGAGAGTCATTTATGAGAAGATTTCTAGTGGACATGGCTTACTGAATGCATTTATAGGTAGGTACTAGTGGCAGACGAGTATAGCACCTCATCTCAGTGGATGTGAGAACATTCGGAAACATCTGACTCGTTGCATTCGAAACCGTCAGAATGGCTCGTGTAGAACAGATATCAATAAGGTTGGTTCGAGCTGAGGACAGAGCAATCACAGGCCCCTCAGCTCGATGGAGGAAGGCTGCATGGTAAAAAATAAAGGCTTCCCAATTGAGCGAGCGACAAGATGATCTTACTCCTGGACTTTTCCGAGAGCCTTGGACTGGGGCTCATAAGATCGTGGTGCTTCCTCCGCTGCTTCCATGCTCACTCTTTCACCTTTCGGTCGGTTGGATTCTCTTGAATGTCATCGTCGTTTGAGATGATCCTCTGCTGATATTGAGATGCGGGAACTCGTGCTGAAGCTGGTGAGAAGCGGGACGTGTTACATCAGTCCATCAAGCCAACTGAGAAGAAGCGCTGGATGGAAAGGGTCGGTATAGATACAGGCTCGGTTCTCATGGAAAGAAAGCAATGCGAAGTCGTGCGGCCACAGTGAGTACCGGTTGGCTTCTTGCACCTTGTTCGAATTTCTGATCGAGCTGCTGGGATGTCTACGATAGGAGCCTGAGACGAGGATCTTTGTCGGACTTGAGGTCGCTCAGATTGATTCGAAAAAGGGGTTTCCTATTGAATCTCATTTGCCTGACTGATGAGAATATCTGGATGCATCGATTCTGAGCTAGTCTGAACCGGCGCATCTCATTTCCTAGTGCTCTGCCTCGTGTCAGAGACTCTGACGAGAATGCTGGTCTTCATCGTGTTTTTGTGTGTCATATTTTCGGCCAATGGTTTGAAGGTCGTCACATCACATCAAATAGATAAAATGCGATGTCCAAGGACGGTACAGGCGCATGAGGCACAGTACTAGTGCTTTATGCCAGCCGAACGCACAATAAATATACAAAGAATGCAACAAGAAGCCGACAGGAAAGGATGCTCAACTGAAAGAAACAATCAGACAGTTCCGAACTGATCAGCACTAATCACTCGTTCGTGCGGCTAAGCCATAGATCGGATGGGACCATCCGAATCAAACTGGGTCTTCATGCCCAATGCTTTGCTCGTTGCGCGCGTCATTCTGGTTTATATCGCAAAAGGTCAGACGATCCGCAAAACAGAGGACAGGACACACCTCGCCAAAGTCGATGTCGCTGATGCTTCTTGGTGTATAGTTCCTCCCACCATTAGCATCCAGTTCTCCGGCCTCCTTCCAGTTGATCAAGAGCTGATCTCCGAGAATACGGAGAAGTGTCGGGCTTCTCGCTCCGGCCAGTACATCTGCAGCAAAAGGACTAATTTCTGTTCTGTAACGCTGTTCTTCACAAATCTACAAACAGAGCAGAAAATGACGCTTCGATCGTTGAGACGATGGAAAGGTTCGTGATGAAATTACTGCCTGCTTGATCGGACTGTAATAACAGAATTTGCTCGCCCTGAGACAGCGTGCCGTGGCGGGATGCTCAGTATGTCGTTGGCAGTCATGTTTCCCTCGCAAAGTGAAGCCAGCTGCCTCTAACTTTAGCACAGTACAAGGTATCGATGATGCTATCTTTGAGCGCTCAATCATAGCACAAAGATGAGCATCAGTAACTAGTATGTGTTTCAAGGTCGTACAGGAGATAAATCAAAAGAGGACACTTCTGTATAAGTTTTCGCCGCGCAGAGAGAAGGATCAGATGCCACAGATGAACTGAACACTAGTTATATGATGATCAAGCAGAGATGAAGGTGATAAAGTCATAATATCAGGCTAGAGTTGCTGCTGCGGACACCAGATGTATTTTTTCCGCTCTGATATTCAGTGTGAGAAGCATAGGGATAGACGAGGCCAACGTGGGAAGTGACTTGGAGGACCAACACAGACCCTCTGCACGTGATGCATCAGACGTTGACGTAATACTGCTAGCACGTCCATCGGCTCAACTCGAAATTCTGTTGACGCGTCCAACAAACATCTCACCATGTCCTCCAAACGAAAATGGGACCAAGCAGGTCCAGGTCCCGAAGGCGAGCATGCTCTGTCACCCTCTTTGAAGGCAGCCAAAACCGACGATAGCAAAACGGCTAGCGAGGCAGCAGCAGCCGCAGCCGCCATCGCCGCCAAAATCGCTGCCCAATTCGCCGGGAGTCCTCCTGCAGGCGGCAGCTTCACAGGAGAAGGAGCGTTCTCAAAGGACATTGACATAAACGACATTCGAAGTCGGTATTTGCTCACCAAGTCTGCGACGCAAGAGCAGATACATGAGGAGACGGGTGCGAACGTGTCGACGAAGGGGATTTGGTATCCCGATCGATCCAAGGCGACGGAGAAGGATCCGCCGTTGTATCTTCATGTGACGGCGAATACACAGGAGAGCTTGGAAAAAGCGCTTGCGAAGATCAACGAGCTTATGAACATGGATATTGGTCCCCTTGTCGAGGACAAAAAGGATATGCGACGGGAGAGGGTAAGTACTCCTTGTGGAAATTTCAACCTTTTGCATGCGTGGCTTACATGGAGGAACTTCAGAGAAAATGGCCAGAAGAAAAGCTTCCTGTCGGACTTGAGACGCTACGGAACTTCAACGTGCGAGCAAAAGTTGTCGGACCATCAGGGTTGTTCGTCAAGTACATCCAACAAGAGACTCAAACGCGCGTGCAGATCAAGGGTGTTGGGTCTGGCTTCATCGATTCGGAGACTGGTCGAGAGTCTGATGAGCCGATGCATATTCACATTACGTACGTTCATGTTTGTCTTTGACTTACATTTCATTCGAGTTAATCGCTGCTCGTGTGCGTTTGTAGAAGCCCCGACGAAAGCCAGGTCCACCGCGCAAAAGTGCTCACGGAGGATCTGTTAGAGGTGGTTCGTTCCGAACACGCTAAAGCCAAGGTTCTGCTGCAACAGCAACAGATGGAATTGCACCAGGCTCAACAGGCGTACGCGGCATATGCTGGCTATGCGGTATGTATCCAATCGTCTTTCATAACTTATGAACTTATATTAAGACACATTTTAGGGATACGCGCCGCAGCCGCCTTCTGGACCTTCACCCCCTCCACCACCGGGAGAAGCGCCGCCTCCTCCGCCTGGTGCTCCTCCTCCAGCTCCAGATGGTTCACACGCAAATCCACTTCAACCCCCAGTCCCAGCTGGATCACCATCAGCTGGTGGTGCGATGGGTGCTGCTCCCTCTGCTACGGACCAAGACGCGTATGCGAAATATTGGTGAGAATTTCATTCCTCGTTTTGATTCTTGGGTGGAAGCCAGAATCTGACAAAACCGATTACAGGGCTGCCTACGGCTACGACGTCAACTCTCCTCAGTTCAAAGAATGGCAGGCACAGCAATATGCTCAGTATTACAGCCAATACGCGGCTGCTGCCGCTGGTGCGACACCTACAGGACACGCCGCATCAAACGCCTCTCCGCCGCCTCCCGGTGGTGCGCCTCCTCCACCTCCAGGTCCTCCGCCTCCGCCAGCGAGCGAGCCTGCCCCACCTCCCCCTCCTTCATAGTAGACTTTGCATCTCCTAGTTCCTCAGGTCAGGTAGAACTAGATTGATTTCATCTAGGGTGTTTTGAACAGCTTTTGTTGAGAAGCAAGATTTCTATTTGTGATGATAGTGAGATATTTTGTGTTTGCTAGCTGCTTTCGGCTCCATTCTCTCCTTTTTTTGAAATGATACTTGCTTACCTTAGATGGTAAGCTTATATAATTGAATCAGTGATTAGCTGACTTTGACTTACTGATCGGAGATGATCTGCGTCTATTTTTGATCCGCGGTGAATCCCGTGTCAAGTCAAGAACCCTCGAGTCGGCCCACCTTCAGACGCGCTCATTCCCAAGCGTCTGTACTGTCCGCGTTAGCCTTCGTTTCAATATGGCCACTCTCGCTATATTCCTCTTTCTTTTCATTGTGATATTCCTAATTGTTTCTTACGTCCTTCTCAACGATGCCCATCTCCTTCAAATCCCTCCTCGCGTGCTCAAGTATTCCCCTAAACGATGGACAGACCAAGAAATCCTCACCACCTTCACACGCCTCCAGTCTAACCCAAAGTCAATCCTTTCTGTCCTGCCACCACGTACGGGGAGGAAATACATCGTAACGGGTGGAGCTGGATTCCTCGGTGGCTGGATCGTGCGGCATTTACTTGAACGTGGGGAAGATCCCAGGAAGATTAGAGTATTGGATATTCGATTTCCGACGAGACGGGATCTCACCACGGGCAAAGCGAAGGATGTGGATTGGAGGATTTGTGATGTCAGCAACGCAGAAGCTGTTCGCGCCGCCTTCACTGATACCTGGCCTTCATCCACTGCACACACCGATACCCAGGACAAGAACGAGAACGATGAAATAACGGTATTCCACACGGCCGCCTGTATCCGATTCTACGAACGCGCCGCTTCCCTCGTGCTCTTTTCGTCCCGTATTAATGTAGTAGGCACACAAAACGTCCTCTCTGCCGCGCGTTCAGTAGGCTGTTCCGTCCTCGTCTCCACTTCCTCCGGTTCCGTCGCGCTCAGATGCTCGAGGTTCTGGTTATGGCCATGGGAGCGCGAGCCACCCTATTTCGTTCAGTTCTTCGGCGATACGGACACAAACGAAGAAGATAGAGTGGACAATCATATCATTCCGAGGAAGCATGAAGAGTTCTTCTCTAACTACGCATACACGAAGAAACAAGGGGAATCTCTAATCTTACGCGCGAATAATACTCCATCTTCGCGTGGGAGGACCCTGCATACAGGCTGCGTACGACCCGGAAACGGTATATACGGACCTGGGGGAGATGTCCTTCTCGGTGCAGCCCTTGTTCGAGAAACGAACCCGACTTGGATCAAGCACATCGTCCAGAACTTCGTCTACGTCGAGAATGCAAGTTATGCGCATTTGTGTTATGAAAGGAAGCTCATCGAGCTTTCAAACGAGAAGGACAAGGATATTAAGATGGAGAGGAAAGAAACAAAGGATGTGAGTGGAAGGGCATATTACATCGCGGACGCTGGTCCTCCG
This sequence comes from Sanghuangporus sanghuang, assembly GCA_009806525.1. Taxonomy (NCBI): domain Eukaryota; kingdom Fungi; phylum Basidiomycota; class Agaricomycetes; order Hymenochaetales; family Hymenochaetaceae; genus Sanghuangporus; species Sanghuangporus sanghuang. The sequence continues at coordinate 655,944 of VVIT01000014.1, read as the reverse complement.
CCGACATATGGAGATGTCTACCACGTTCTTTCCGTTCTGAGCAACAATCGCGCTACGTTCCCCTCCTTCTCACCTACACTCATGCTCGCACTCTCGCACGCCGTTGAGCTCATTTACTTATCCCGGACTGCGCTTGTCTCCGGAATCCTCTCTGCATCTGGAAGAATGGAGCATCTAGGCACGATTTTCCTTCCACTTTCTCTCCAGAAACCTCTTGCTAGTGCCTTGCAACGTCTACCCAAATTCATCCCAAATATCCCCTCCGAACTGCTCAACCTCCAGCCATCACTCTTCCCGCTCGTGCTCGTCCATCTCATATTCAACAACTCCCTCACGTACTCAGATCTAGATTACAACCCACCTTATACCACGATCGAGGGAGTATGCGCACTCGTGGATGCGTTCGAGAAGAGTGGAAGGGAGGAGGAGGCGAGGCAGAGGAGCGGTGGTGGTATCGGACTTGGACTGGGAATCAGGAAGAAGCTGAAGTTGGAGCTGGGTGGATTGGGAGGCTTGGGTTTGAGGAAGAGAAAGACTGGGAGTATACCAACTTTGGTTACGGAAAGCGACGATGGCGTAATGCCGAAATAGATTAATTAAACACTGGATCATGCAGCCTCCTTATCATCAGACTTTACAGATTCTTATACCCCTTGTTCTCTCTTTCAGGGAATAATGTGCTTCGAAGTCTGTTCAATTTCAGTACCTACTTTACGTGTCGCTGCGTTGTATATGTATAACTAAAATACTGCGTAGTGAAAGGATCTCCGAGTGTAGCTGAATTGGTAAAGTGAGAATTGATGAACAAACCACAGAGGGTTACATTTGTCTCGTATCATAAACTGATACTTCCGAATCTGATAAATGAGTCCATCAAGATACCCGTAAGGCCTTTCTGCATTGAAATTGCTGTACCCATCTCAGTTGACTTGAAGTACCAAGATTACGTCATCAAACTCTGACCAGCCCTCAGCAATTAGTACACCCCCCCTTCGGCTACTCGTGAAGTCTCACCGATTATTTGTTATCGGGCTAAGTTAGCAAAACAAGTGCTCTTCTAATGTATCATAGTCCAGAGTCTGTATCCGATGGCAAAGAATACTTGCTGTCTCGCGCAGACGGCAATCTGGTGCTCAAAATATATCATATCATTGATCTCCTCGGAATAAAGATCGTTGCCCTGGGGCCATCTGATCCTAGCTTTTGCTCTCTGACAGGTATTTAGTTAAGCTCTAGTGATAAAATAACGGGAATCAAGCATCAGTTTCGAAGCTTCTTGCTTCGATCGAGCTGACATGTCAGATGCAGTGGCTCGCCTGTCGCCTCCCATGTTAAGCACGGGCTTAGACATTTATCATATTTCCGGCGTATAAATCGTCCAATTCCCCCCACCTTTACTCCCATCGCTCTCAAAAATGACTCTTCTCGACGTCTCCAGCTCGTTAAAAGCTCGTTCAGATACCGAACAAATCGATCCAAGTATTGTTCAATTGATCGTTTCAGAGTTTACGAAGGCACAATACTTCGATGTGGCTTTACTGACGGTATTGGTCTACCATTCCCGTACGTGCTGTACAATGCCCACCCTGTTAAGCAAAATCTTACTTACTCTTGTGATGCGTAGTAAATACTCTGGATAAGGAGGTAATGTCCTACAGATATGTCTTTTCTAAGTCCACGTTCTTATCAGAATGTTCTTCATAGATCAAGTACTTTTGGGTAAACAATATAAATCAATTTCGATGCTCTTCATCTGATGAAAAGCGGAAGCCGAACCCATGCAGTACTGTCAGCATCGTATACTTCGCTGTGAGTGTCCTCTGCGACCGAAGGCCGTACATGTATTGATATGGCATAGAATCGTTACGTCGGACTATTTTCAATTGTCTGTGGAGTAATTTGTATGAAATGATAGAACTTATTCTATTTGACGTCCCTCTCGAACTTACGAAATTGCCAGTGCAGAATTTCAATGAGAGTCTTACAAGGTGCGCGTACTCAGTATTATATCCTGCCACACAAAATATAGACGTTCACTCGCAGTTGTCAGTATACTCTCTTCATCAAGGGATCGTATCTTGAACAGTCTTGTGACTTAGGTTTGTTTTCATACTGGGGGGAAGGATTGGCCAGTATGTAGCTCGGTCCAAATACTGTTACCGCGCTCATCCGGATCTTAGACCTTACCACCGTTGTGTTGATTGATTGTAAGCAAACAAGCTTGATTTGATTTAATATCTCGATGACTTGCTGTGACGCACCAGATATTCTGCTTATCCGTGTCCTGGCATTTTACCATCAAAGTGAGCATCTTCCTTTATGCGACGTTATATTGTACTAGCGTTCTGTAGATAGGAAAGTAGCGATCGCCCTCAAAATCCTATTGGGATTGGAAGCAAGTATTGATCTGGTTATCCTCATTTATGGCACCATACTACAAGAAGGTAAGAACTTTCCTCATCACACCCGTTTTCCCTGAACTAAAAATTCCTCAGTCAGCACTTTCCGTCTTACAGAGAGAATGGTAATTTGCGGACAAGGCAGGGCACCTCTTCAAGTGCTGGCCATCGTTTCCTGGTAAAAACACTATCCTATGTCAAGGCTTTCTCTAATCCATTGCAGGTCGGTACCGTTGGTGTACGGACTGATCCTGCTCAGCCTCGCCCTCTACAAAGCAGCAGAGTATTGGAAACTGTCATCCGGTTTTACAGGTTTCCACTTAGTTCGTGTTCTCATCCAGGACCAAGTCATATACTACGGCCTGTAAGCAGTCTAGAACTATTCGATCAGATCACATCTAACCAACCAATCGAAAGTGTCATTTTCTGTTCTGTTTGTCAGATCATGTTCGAGAGCCTCGCAAGTATTGCTTCTCCAGTAGAGGATATCCTGAACATTCTAGCAAGCCCGACAATTCTGTGCATCCTCGGTGGTCAGCTCTTGATAAATCTAAAAGAAGCCGGGGAAAGAGGCGCGAATGGCGGGACGAACTACACGCCGAGGAGCTTCAGCGATATCGACTTCGGCGAGGTACGCTCATGCACTTATTTTGAGGATCTTTTCTGGCTTACTGTGATGCGTATCAGAACGGTGCGGCTAACGAACAAAGCTTGGGAGACGAGGGTTCAGTCTGATATATGACCTCGTTAGGTATATGGCTTTACGCGAACGAGTGGGTTCCTACTCCGTGCCGGAGTTAGCGATGTGCCATCGTTGGTCTTGATCTCCTTTTTTTGTCCGAAATATGCATCTTGTATCAGTTTGTTATTTATTTTGTACTCGGAGAATTTCAAGCATCGTGTGTTTCCATTTCTTTTTGTCGAGTTTGATTCCTTTGGTGTGCTTCGATGGTCTTCACATAGGTGCCTTTTCCACTGAATGCGGAGTATATGATGGTGAATAGCAACGTTCTGCCGACTCTCCCTGGCTGCGTAACGAAGACGTCTGAGTAGGTGCCGTCGTTCGACACGAGCGGCGGGACACTCACGAAGCCACGAAATCAGAATGACTTCAGCATGTACATATGTCATATGAAAAAGATGGACTTACCTTTTGTTACCTTAGTCCCGCTATTCATACCATCAATAAGGAGCTCTAATCCGAGTTCTTGAGACGTGCCTAGCTGCGCCGTATGAGTTGTTGAAATGACTAATGGGCAATCCATGTCGAGTATTGAGCGTCAGAGGTATTATTAAATTACGTTCTTATGTATATCTATTACGCCTTGTACTTTTCTTTGGGACCAGAAAAGTTCTTCGGGTATTTGTCACAAGAAATCGACGCCAATACCAACCTGAACGCCTCTCCTGACCGCATCACTCTTATCTGCAACCAGCGGAACGCCAAAGTTGAACTCGACGCGGACTCCAGGATCAAGCCGATACAGCAGGCCGACGCCGGCTGAGATACAAGGTTTGGAAACGAGACGCTCAAGGGTATGAGAAAGGGGGCGATCTGTGAAGCACCGACGAATAGGAACGATAAGTACGAAAATGACGAGAGTAAACAGAGGAAGAGTATTTACCACGATCGACTAAATCCAGCCTCCCAGCATTGACGAATCCATGCATCTTTATATTCCCCTTCCACCCTTTCCTGGTTTCCTTACTCAACCCCGGCAAATCTCTTATTACGCTCAAGCCAAGACACCAAAAGACTTCTCCACCAAGTGCATCGCTCCCATCTCGCAAGCCCAACCCATTTTGCTTGAACATCCGCACGTCGAGCGGACCACCAAGCTGAAAACGGTCGTTGAACCTGCTCCTCGGAATCGTAGCAGAGGAAGAAAATGAAGAAGGCGACAGTGAAGCGAAGGGATACAGGCATCCAACACGACCGGATAGCGATATGGAAGTAGATGAGAGTAGTTTGTGGGCGAGCTGGAAGGCCGTACTGTGTTTGACGTGTGCGGTATCCCCTCCTAAACCTGCGAGTTCCTATACCAAGGTGATAAAACCCATTAGTATCGAAACGACGGCACTAACTGTGACTTACATTGAAAGTTCTCAAATATCCTCCTCGGGAAGGAACTGCCTTATCATCCCTCGACTCGTAAGTCCAACTATGGCTCAAAGCACTTTTGACGGAAGTCCCTGCCTCTTCACGAATACTTATCGATGCGCCCTCAGTAAGAGCATAAATATGCCTCAGCGATGCCTCGTAAGCGATTTCGTTTAGCGTTCTCCTGTTCACGGTCTACCCAACAGGCAAACAGAAATCATTGAGTTTCAACTAAATGCTTTCGCTTGTAGAATGAATCTGACCTAGCTCACTTTAATCGACGCACGCAGACCCCTCACACCCTCCACGCAACTCGCGAAGCCTGTAAAGTCCTTTTCAACACCGAACACGCTCAGTTCACCCCTTGTCCTCAAGTCTGGGTTCCAAATCGGCTTTGATAGGCTTACGTGCCCAGCAAGTCTCGTCCTCAAGCCCGAAGAAAGAACACCTTCGACTGTCTCCGCGCCACCAAACGCGTTCCGTGCCCGCGCATGAACGCTCACGCTCCCCTCTTGGTTACCCAGCTCTGTAGCAGTCTTAAGGAAGTATTTTCCCTTCTGCCTCGTTTGCAGAATGAGATCCACATCACCTGGCTGCGCGAGAATGTCCTTTGACCCCTCAAGACGCGGAAGAACATAATGGAACAGATCGGTCTCGAGGAGTTTTCGCGCGACGCTTTTCGTTGAGTACAAGACATCCGATAGTGTCGAGGAGTCAGACTTGGCGCGAGTGAGCTGGGGTTCAATGACCCAATGCAGAAACGAGGGCCGCGTCTTGTCCGCGCCATCGACGCGCACAGAGGTGATTCGCATGGGTGTCTTGGCGTTATCCCTAACCTTTAGAAAAGCAGCTAGATACTCAATCCCATCCTGAATGCAGCAGATAATAAAATACGCACCAGCTCGCCTAGCCTCAAAAGTACGCTTTCATATTCACCCCTTAGTTTTCTCTCGATTCGCTCCTCCTGCCACTTCCTCACCTTCTCGAAGTCTGCAGGGTCAGGCTCCCGCTCGTGCGGTGAATATGTGTTCTGCAAGGGGGCAATGATGCGCTCAGCGAGCGGGACTATGTGCCCAGTGTCATCGTCCATACTTGGGAGGCGCGTCGGCTGAGCAGAGCAGCCGAGATGAAAAAACTCGACGAGACACGAAATTTATTACGCAGTCACGAGATTCGAAGACGCGACTTGTATTTGTCTCTCACAAATTCAATTCTTAGGAATCAATCTGTATAATGATACCCGTTTATTGAAAATAGTAAGTCTTTTTTAGTAAATCAGATTCTCAGAAAAGTTGTGACTGCATACTAGAATAATAATAAGTGAAGACAGTCATGAGAGTTGCGGTGAAATATCGCTTGAGCAAGATTTGAGAAACAGCGAGGTGCACAATACTTGGATCAATGGACTTGGTGCCAGAGCATGTTCGAAAGCAGGTTGAGATTCGATGTCGCCACAGGCTCCGAGAGATTATCAAGCTATATACGTATTGCATTGCATAAGAAAGAAAGAAAGAGCAAAGATTTTGACATTCTTCCCGTTTGTCGTTTGCTGACCTGCGGCACTCATCAAAAGACCAGCTGTACCAGCTTGACGTGAATCATGGTGGAGCTGGGAAACAAATGCCTTTCTGTCGCGGCAACTTTTCACTCACTTACAGAAACGATTATATGCATGAAGATGAATTCCCAGGAAAAAGATGTCAATCACATTGCTGATTTGCGACGATTTCAGATAGGAGTAGGATTTGATGTGTGCAGCGCATCTTCATTAGTCCATTACCTCGATAAAAAGGCTAAAGACAGAAGCTTTTGGTGGGGTCTGACAACTACTAGCCCGGATATTCGGTCTATTACCTTACCTAATATGCCTGTGTCAGCTTCAGAACACTAAGGCTAAACGGCGGTGCATTCAGCACAAAATCACTGCTCGCATCGAAAGTCGACGTCTGCGGAGTGATAGTATCAGGCGCATCCGGAGTGTTACTATCATTTTGGCCGCCCGATAGCACCGTCAACGTAGCATCCGGTGAAACCTCGAAAGGCAGTGAGAACTCGACGTCAGCAGCACTGGCTCCAGCATTGGCAAGCTTGACGAAAACAGTCGAAGAAGCGGCGTCGCGTGTGACACTCCAGTGTACCGTCCCACCGTTCTGTGGTAGTGTACTTGGAAGGTACTCGGTTCCCTTGCTAAGGCTGAAGAGCTGCGATCGATGTATATCAGAGTGTGTGCTTCTTCGAAGTCAGGGGTCGGCACTATACCTGTTGGACGTAGTAACTTGTGGATTTTACAACGCTTTCGGCGCTGACGAGGAATCAAACTCAAAAAAGGATGCGACATATTCTTATAAGTCAACGTACTTGAAGCTGATCAAGTCCGGAGTCTACGGGAGTGCTCAGTCACATTAAATATCTATTCTGAAGTAGACTGCTCACCCACTGCGAACTATCCACACTCTACCGTTGAAGGGGGGAAGATCAATATAAACGATGGCCACAAGCAAACGCATTTTAATTACCTGTAGGAGAGGTGCGTACGACGCTGCAAAGACGATATCCGAGTTCCGCTCAAGACCAGCCATGAAAGCAGCTTCGCCAGCAGAACCTGATATTACGGAGAAATCATGCGTTTTCAATGGATCTCGTCAAACAAGTACAGAAGTCGAAAGAATGGAAGTCGTACCAGACATAACCGGGAACGTAAATCGACCGTCAGCGGGTGTTCCAAAGATATCGTTCGAGTTAGATGATATGGCTGCATATTCTCCCTTCGGAAGCAAGTATTTTTTCAGTCAATGATCTTGAGAAACTTCCAAGATGTGGAACCGATCACCTCGAAGTATAGTGTTCCATTACGCTAAATATGACGCTCATGTTAGAATTGAGAATCAGATAAAGAATCAAAGGGTCATGCATACCTGGAAGCCATCATAGTAGAATGCGTTCTGGTAGAACCACGCTGGGACTTCTTCAACACCCTGGATAACACAATGTTTAATGAGACTTACTTGGAGTCTGATAAACATGCACATCGTAATTCTGGGGAATCGGGGATAAAGTTGGGCTCCAGGCATCTGTTGTCGCAATGAACTCTATGGAATCGTTTTCGCATCAAGCCCCGTCTCTTTTGATTCCAATGAATGACACATACGAATATCTGGGAACGCCGCGCTCAGAGCACTGACGAATTCCGGCCATCGATAATCTTGGTAGGTGTCTGCGGCGAAGAAGTCTTCGTTTCCGATTTCAACCCACTTCAATAAATAAGGTTCCGGGTGTCCGAGAGAAGCTCGGAGTGCCGCTGAAAATTCGTCAGGACGAGCCCGCAAATGCGAACGGAGTAATCTATACCTGCTTCACTCTCTGACGGGTCACCTACGACGAAATTGATCTACATGATCACATTACAGTAATCAAACTAGCTATAGAGTAACCTAGGAGAGACTCATACCTGATCAATCGCCTCTTGAATGTACGGAGCAAGGTCCGCCTCGGCAGCCGTCCCTCCGAAAGAGTAACCTAAGAGAAAACAGTCACCGATTGCTCCCGAAAATGTTAAGGTGTAAGGGAGAAAAGCATACATACCCGCCCATACCGCCATAATTGGCTGCATGTTCAAATCCTCGATGAAATCAAGGTATTCTTTCAGACCAAGTCCACTTTCTGGGCGTTAGCATGGAAACTTCACATTGCCCACGTGCGCTTACTCGGTATTGATATAGCCCCAGTCACCGAGTCGACCAGGGCGCTCGGTGAGTGGGCCCACTGTGTTGTTCCAAATCCAACGGCCCGATATGCTTTGGCCCTTGTGGTGAATTAGATTGCGCAAATATTGCTCTTATCCTGGAAATACATACTTCCTGAGCAGACCTGTCAGCGAATGAATTTCAGAAAGAACCCAAACCTTTCACTTACCAGATTGTTGCCTCCCGGGAATCGAAAGAAAGCTGGTTTCATGTCGGCGAGAGTCTAAAAAGACCTCGTTACTGAAGTGGCGTACCTTCTAAGCGTGAACAAACTTACCTGCGCTAGGTCGGCTCGGATGCCATTCGGGCTATTATTGAAGGTTGGCGGGAACAGTGAGAACAAGGAGAAGAAAATAGTTTCCCCGGAAGCAGCTCCTCCATCAACCGTAAGCCGGAAGGAATTATTCGTGTCGGGCGCACTTGACGTCGGCGTAAGTGTCACAGAGAATTCGGTCCAGCTTGTCGCATTTGCACCGGAAACAACTTGAGATGCGGATGCAAAGACAGTCCCGTCGGAACCGACAAGCGACGCAGTGAGGTGTCCTGAGAAGGCCGATCCTTCGGCGAACTTGAAGTTGACCGATGCATTGTACGTCCACGATTGATCGACCTTGATACCTATTTGTGCATGGCACACAATAAAAGCCGGGCACGGAAAACTGAGAAGCTTCCTTCATTATGAATAGGTGAAGACTCTTACCGAAGTAACCGGAGTTCGCAACACCGACCGGGCCTGAACTACCGGTAGGTATCTGGACTTGAAGCGAGTTTGGAAGTGCAGACGAAAGCGGGGCCGTCGAGTTTACAACCGAAATTTGCGCTCCATTGACCGCGGACCAAGCAACGAGGGAGCTTGACGATCCTAGAAGTCGGCACTTCGAGAAGAACGAATCCATTGCCTGAGATCATCATGAGTAGTGCTTACCTGGTGTCACTTGCTGGAACGCACGGTTTTGCAGTACTGAATAAAATTCATACGGGCATACCATGAGGTAAATTAAGGGTAAATCAAGAATAGACATACGTTCAGCATAGAGTCCTCCATCGCCACTCTATGATTCTCATCGGTTAGCCTCAGACCTGGGTTCCAGCCAAAAGGTTCTTACATGCTAAGAAGAGACGCATCAGCCAGAAAAAGACGAATAAAACTTGAGCTACTGCTCACGCTAATATCCTGTATGCGAGCGCAATGGTAATTCCATTGTCAACAGAGACAACTATACTAGCTTTGGCATTCTTACTTCGAACATCAATCCAACTACAGAAATGGGACGACATTAGGAAAACAGACAGTATACATTAACCAGTCTTCACTCACATAACGTCTCTGGTATCGGATGACTGGCCGTGCCATCTACCGAGACAGTAAAGTTGGCGGCTCGAGCAACGCCCAGAATCGCCAAAAGAAGACAAAGAAGGTACGGGCGCATTGTCCGATTCAAACTCTCGAAAGACGGTACCGATCAGCTGCGACGTCTCTTCGCCTCCTTGGAATATGGAGCATTTATGTGAAAACTGAGACGGCGACGGACCGTGATATCTCCGTCATCGCATGCGGTAGAAAGCCCGAACACATAGAAGAAGCGATGGATAAATTTAATTGCTGGACATGTGGCTACGGCGAAGAAGCTTCCGCCATCTGGTCGACTCGCTTTGACGGTAAAAATGTTCGCATATCAATCTCGTGATTAGAAGCGTTCATGAAGATTGACCGCGCTTGCAGAAGAATACTGGTACGATCGTCAGGAGGATAGGAAGAAGATCTTGTCCGAGGCACCGCTCCCCGTACGAGGCGAACTGGAAGCATGCCTTTTCCGCACCTCAATCTTTTATAAAAGGACTTATGACGCCCCAGGGATACGATCAAGCTGTTACCTCCATAGAAACAGAAAGAGATCTCTCACATTGTGTATAGAATACGTGGCGATCGCATATTTCTACCGTCTGTGATGCGTTGGAACAGCCGGACCGGACCGCCAGTGCAAACACAAAGTGAAGACGCAAGGTCACGTTCGCCTCAAGACGCTGCTTCCATACTTTCCAGAACCAGATTTGTTCTTTTATTCCGCAATTTGCATACGATAACCGAGATATGAACTATTCATTGTGATATTGGAAACACGACTTGCGAATATGCGACAGTGAGTTGAAAGATCGACCAACAGGAAGGAAGAAAGAACAAAGCCGTGAGAATAGGTCAAACAGTACCAAATAGGTGTCGCTGAGCATAATTGAAATAAATCCAAATTCTAGATGTCTACCTTCTGACATGACGACATGTACTGTCCGTAGAGGGAAGTAGATACGGAAACGAATAAGATAGGAATGAATGGATCTCTGTGAGTCTTCACTCTTCATGAAATGATGAAGCTTGTCGACGCATATCCAAAGATATCCAGAGTCCGCTTCACCAAGTAATAACTGACAAGAACGAAGGTCAATCGACGATTACTTAAAACGCTTTGGCGGACCGACGCCCTTTCTTCTTCTTTCCCATCCAGAATATTGCATTCGGACATGAAGCGCAGAACATAAACTCAGTCCCATAATAGCGTGCAAATCCAGGGCAAACTTATAATTGCTGAATTATTTGCATACTTAAGAATTCCATCTATCGGGAATTTGTCCCCGTCCCTGGCTGCGAAGGCATTCGCATAGGTAAAGAAGATTGTCTTGTCGGACCCGCGCCGAGTGCAGTAACTGCCGGCGTTCCAGCGGTAACATTTATCCCAACAGGCCCAGTATCAACTGACTGCGATTGAGTGTGCATCTGCGTCTGCGAGGCTGGCTGCTGCGCCTGTACTAAGGAGTTCGCTCTTCGCAAGTTGGCCGCGGAAGTGCTGGTTTGGAGCTGAAAGGCGGGCGCCAATCGAGCAGTAATTGCAGGGTTTGGCTCAAACGGGGTCGCACGCGATGACAACGCAGGAGGGCCACCAGCTGATGAGCTACCTAAAGATGTCCTCGACGTTCCTTGAATAGCTTGTCGGACAATCGGTGCAGGTGGGGAACCAAGCGGAGTCACTGACGCCGAAGTCGATAATGCTGGTGAACGACCAGGTGTATGCTGCGGGGCTCCAGGAAAGGGTCGTGAACTGATATCGAATCCGACAGGACCATTGTCGACGACCTCGAACGCGCCTACATCCCTGACGACAAGTTCGACCTCCCTTGCAAGGCCTTCCAACTGCTTCTCGATCTTTGGCAACGTCTCCCCACTCAACCTCGCCTTCTTCGCCTGAAGCTTCTCCAACCTCGTCTTTAGCCCACTCAACTCGTTTCGAAGTGCTTCTGTTCGCGCTCGGTCCGCTGCAAGGGCTTCTTCAGCCTCAGACTGAGCACGAGCAGCTTCAGGCGCAACGTTCTCGTGTCTCGCAGCCACTTCTTTTTCTCGCTCCCTCAGTGCAGGCAAGGAAGCTTCCAACTCCTTCGCATTTTCTTCGGCATCACGAGTTGCGGCACATGCTTGCTTCGCCGCTTCCTGCAAAGCTCGCATCTTCTGCCTCCCTCTCACTTCTGTCGCCGCATGTTTCTCAGCAGCACGCTTCAGCGCGTCAATCTCATTACGTTTCATCGCATCGACCTTGTGCGCATCCTTCCGCGCAGCTTTGAGTTGAGAAGAGAGGCCATCACGCTCCTGATTGAGGTGCGCGAGTTGTGTACGCAATTGGGAAGCGTACTCATCTACGGTAATAGCTGGTCGTTGCACATTAATGGGTTGGAGACCTGAGGGTGATGATGCTGCATTGGAGATGACAGAGAAAGACGAGGCTGCCGACTCCATAGAAGTATCTGCAGTTTCGTCGTTGCCAGATTGACCCGATACTTTACCAATAAGATGTTAGAAGCATTTAAAGTCCTCTAGAACATATTTATACGCACTCTGGGCTTGCGTCACCATTCGACTGTGCAAAACCTCCTCTCCATCCGCGAATGAAACACCGACCTCAACGTCATACTGTCTCCCAGGCATAAGACCATAAATAACCAAAATCGCTTCCTCGTCACCGTCGCCATCGGGCTTCTCATCCATGCGCATCAGCACCCTTTTCCACGGGGCTCCATTTACATTCACAGACAATCCACGTCCAAGTGCATCGGAGACCATCGACAGCTTGGACATTCCAATTCGGGCCAATTCAGCTGGATCCTCAAGAGCATCTTCTTCGTCTGAACTAAGACCCGATGCAACAGATGCCAGACGTGCATCGACTCCATCTCGAGCGCAGGTAGAAGAAAGGACAAACGTCGTTGATACAGAGGTGATTTCCCTCACTGTAAGGAAGAAACGCGGTGACCAAGGACGAACGGCATGCCATTGCGGAGACCTAGAGACATCTGGCATTATTGCAGATTATTTCGTCGTCGTCGGTCGGGATTCTGAGTCTTCAAACTCACGTGCAGGAAAGTGCACTCAGACGAGTATGTGCTGACTAATACTATGTATCACGCCAGAAAATAGTAACTACTTGGCTCTTCGGACATGGTGCTATGTGAGTTGTGTTACTCGACGCCGCAACAAACAAAGAAATTGAATCCTCTCCATTCAATAAATACACCCCCACCATGGCCGTAGATAAAATCATTCCTACCACTATTAAGTCAGATCGATACTAAGGACTCGACACCCAGGAGCTTGATGGCATTTGATGGCCTGCACGCACAATAATAATGAAAGCCATTCTAAGACAATAAGAAGTGAACTAACTATACCTTGGAAATCTATTTCGCTTATAGTTCTATCTGTCCCATTACCGGTGCCTTCTTCCCCAACCTCCTTCAAGTTGATCAGGAGCTGGCCACCAATTACGCACAATAGTATGTTGCTACTGGATACATCCAGAATTTCCGAAACGAAAGGTACTGTGTTGGAAATAGGAATGTCTGCTATTTTTGAAATGCAAACAAAGATGACACTGTTCCAGAGTTATCTGTTGGGCTCCAGAGATAAAAGCAACATGTGTACTTACGATCCATAATAAATGAATTGATCTCGAACAATGACTCTGACAAGGAGAAAATCCTTCAGACCTGAAGATAGTTTCCAATACTCTACTGCTTTATAGATTGCAAGGATCAATAGCAGGAGTCCATACAGCAATGGGATGACACGTCCAGCGATAAGTACTAGCTCTGGTGGATTGCCTCCATCTGAAGCACAGACTGTCCCGATTCCGACAATACCAAATGCAACATCTACATAGCAGGATTTTAATCGAGAATGTTTACAATTGGAAGACACATACCTGGTTCACCAATCCCAGAATAAATGAGAAGCCCGAGACCAACAACTGCCTCCAGACCAAGGAGAGTATACAAAATGATGCACATTGTCCTGCCTATAAAAAGTCAAGTAGCAATGTCGACACTTGGTAAAATTCCAACCTTTCTGGTAAAGTGCCAAAACTCGGATAGGGAGAATATCTAGACAGCGAAAGCGAAGATATTTGAGTGTCACTAGGTGAAGATGAATAATTCATCTTACAATCAATCAGAACAATGATGGCAGACTCTGGTCTCCAAATGAGTACTCGACGTTTGGGATAGAATTTGATTACTCACCAGCAATACCATCTATCCAAGGCGAGATTTCACCTGGAACAAGGGCGAATGAAAAATAGTTTTCCACCTTTGGGAGGAGACTCACAACTGTAAATAATATGCAATTTGTGAATGTGAAGCAATATCATGAAATTCATGTTATTTTACCCAGATGATGTAACTCTTGTACCGTCAACTAGTCACAGTAAAGAAGAATATCATTGGCCAGCGTTAGATAGGAGAAAATCAATTCACTTACAATACAGTATTGATGAGACACCCAGCAAACCAAGAAAACGGTTCTATTCCAGAGTCACATTCTGCTCCACTTGTTTCCAAATGGAGGCTCTTACCATGAAGTAGACCAAGCTAACGGAAGTGAAAGGATTTGCCTGTATCCCTCTGTCAACGTAAGCATATTCCTAGTAACCGAGATACTCACCCAGAAGTACTTCACCTAGCATCATAAATTTGAGCATCTAGAACTAGTGAATGTAGGATTTCATACCTCCTTATCGACATTGATCACTTGAGCCGACATTTCTTTAATAGGTACTTATGTAGTTCATAAGATTATGAGACGTACTGGAACTGTAGACCAATAGTGTTGCAAATGCCGCGTTAGTCCATCCATCGAGGTAAGTCTCCAAAAGAAGCAGCTGAGCATCAGCGCCATCAAGTAACTCAGGTTCGGAGCGAGGGACAAAAGAATGCATGAGGTAAAGAGAGTGGCACAGTCTAGGTCGCAAAGTATGCAGAGAACCAAATGGTAATCCATCGACGACGATGAATGGTATTTATTCAGAGCTAGGTATGTCAAGGGAATAATTTAACAACAGAGTTCCGGACGTGTCTGGGATCGAACGCTAGATAATCTCTGATATCATGATTGTAAGCAAATAATACGCCAGAGCGTACCTTGTAGCTATGTGTACCATCATTTTGAATCATCTCGAATGCGTCTTCAGGTCGATAATAAATAGTTTTTGTTGGTGGATTATATCGAGCACTGACCCATTAGCAAGACGGCATCTCAATGTCCCTGATCATCTACAACGAGATGATACCGGACGACAAAGCGAGCCGAGACGACACAGAATCTCTTCTCGTTAATATGCAAGCAGAAATGCTGGAATAAGTAGGCCTGGTTGTCGTTGTAGGCAGCTAGGAGTACGTGATCAAAGGGGAACTAAACAATAGAGTACAGCACGATCAATCGAAGATACCTCTTTCATCCATTATTCATCCGATCATTTTATTTCTGGTGTCGATTACGGACTGACGGCAATATCTCGTTTCCTTGGTGTCCAGGACTTGTATTCCTTAGGCTGTTCATCACCCAATCCCGGCGACCCACCGACCTGTGCGACTGTAATACAAACATCTCAAACATAACGATTGTGATTATATCCGGTATACAACAAGAGAGTCTAGCAGAGGAACGAAATGAATGAGTGAATGGCAATGATTGATATAAGTGCGGGTTTTGGTATACAATTGTAGTGAATAGATTGCAAGAACGCCAATGATACAAAAAAGAAAAAGAAATAACGGTCTTAGAACGAATTAAGTATGCAGCATATATAGTCATGGTTCAAAACATAGTAATCGGTAGTAAGAAAGGAAGGGAGAAAGAAAACAATGACTGATCCGTCAGATTCATGCGAACAGCTCAGGAGCGATAACCTTCCTCCTCAATCCACTTCCCGACTCCGCTCGATGAGGACGCTGGTCGCTCTTCTTCGCCACGTCGACGCCGCACGACGAGGCCGTCAAGGTTCTAAAAGATCCATTCCCAGAAGTACCGACGGAGTTGAGCGGACTCAGACTCTCGCCACCAATTACGAAAGGAAAAGCAGAAAGCGAGTCCGTCGAATTCTTCGATTTCAAGCTAGACCTCATAGAACGCGGTGGCGAGGAACATGAGAAAGTCGAGGACGCTGCACTAATGGTCGTAGTGGAAGTCGGGGAGATAGACCGAAAATGTGCATGGGCGGCATGCTTGTGCGCATGATACTGCGCAAATTGCGCTTTGATGGGGCTTGAAGGAGTCCGGGGACGTTGATTTGCGTTCGCAATCGTCGTATTAGTATGTACTGACGATGAACGGGCGGAGGAACGCGGGGAAGACGAAGACATCGACGCAGATGAAGTGGACGAAGTTTTCACAGTCTCAATACTACTCCTCGGCGAGCCACTAGTCATCGTTCCCTTCCCACTACTCTCAGAGCTCAACTTAGCTCTTTCCTTGGCGGGCATCAATTCGGGCTTGGGGACGTACTTCCCAGGACCCGGGTTCGTCTTCCTCTTCGGACTCGGTGGAGTCGGTGTAGGGAAGAACGGGAACGGTCTCACGACTTGCGGTTGTTCCTTCCCTTCTCTCCTTTCTCTTTCTTCTCTCTCTCGACTTTGTTGGACGGCTTTCTCACGAGAGGCCCTAAGACGCGCTGACAGGCGAGAAGGGACGGTGGATACAAGTTTAGGGATTGGGAAGAACGACCTTGCGGAGGAGGACGTATTCGGAGGTGCCGTTGACGCGAATGTGCTGACCGACCAACGCGATTGGAGCGGTCGACCAGAAGCATCGAGGTATATACTCTGCGCGCTTTCCTTCCTTTCGCACGCAAAACTGCTGTTGGTATCATCCGAGTTGCAGGAAGAAGGGAACGTGGAAGATGGTGCCGGAGAGAAACCAGCATAAGAGGAATACAGCGACTCCGCATCAAACGTCAACGTCGTTTCGCCAGAGCTTGCTCGCTCCCGATCCACCGAAGGTCGAGAAGGAGCTGGTGATTCGGGAACAAGAAGCAAGGGCTGAGACTGCTGCTGCTGAGCGTATTCATTAGGTGAGAACCGCGAGCACGTCGAAGCTGAAAGGGGTCCGTCAACGCTTCCATTCGTTCCTTCACTTCTTCCTGACTGCGGAGGGGTCGTAAAAGGGTCGATCCCTTCTCTTTCAGTTCCCCTGGGAAGGAGGGTCCGAGAGTGAACAGTACTAGCGACCGAATATCTCTCAAGCACAAACGGGTCGATCAACCCATCCTCGTCCTCGTCCTCCTCTATCACTCTCGTCATCGTTCCGGTGGCATTTCCAAATCCGAATCGCGACTCTACGTCCTCACCGAACTCGTCTTCATCGACGCTCACAGGGATAGAAAACCTCGGCGGAGGGCGAGAACGAGGTGGTCTCTGTCTCACCTGGCTCTGCTCATTCGCCTGCTTCCCTTCTTGCAGAAATTCGCAGAACGTAGGGTCAAGAGCAGCACTGGGCCCCTTCTTTCGATATTTCGCTGTCAGGAATCAGCGGTAAAGGTCCGATTCAGACTCAAAGCACCATTGCTCCTTCGCCCGAGTGCAGCGGCAGCACTCCGTTTTGCAACTGAACGCCTCCCGCTCCTTCGCTTACGTCTTTCGGATGCAGAACCGGTCGATCGGTTCGACCGATTTGAGCGATTCGATGCGGTAGAGGCTAGGGAAGACGCAGACGCGCGGCGCAGGAATCCGTGGTTTGCCATTTCATTCGGAAGAGTCGGAAGAGGTGGTAAGGACGGTAACGATGGCGCCTCTTCTTCCCCGAATCTAGAATAGGATGGTAAGGAAGACTGGAAATGCGGAGGAGGCGGCATCGAGTCCGGGCGTGCCGGTGGGAGTTGCCAACGCAATATGCTAGAAAATGAAGAATTTGAGCCACCTCTCCGATGTCCAGATCTTGTATACGAAGGTACTCGAGAAAGAGGGGGGAAAGAAGACGAAGATGAGAACAGTTGCAGATGTGAAGCGATGTCTGCGCGGTAGTACTCCGCATCTTCGAGAAGGTCGTCTTCGTTTGAAGGAATATCCATCCATTCGCTCTCGTCCTCATCTTTCCCATCTTCTTCATTCTTCTCGCATGCCTTTGCGTTATCGGTGGGAAGCGACGGAACAGGAGGGATATTCAAAGCTTCCCTCTCGAATTCCTCTAATACGCCCGTCAGCGTGGGTAGCTCTACATTATGAGATTGCGTGACACTGGTGTCGATTTCTAGCGGTGAAAAAAGATGTTCGGCACGAGGCATAGCAGCAGTGCGTGCGCTAAATCGACCGCGACTCCTCCTCTTTCTTAAGCTCACGGTACCATCGACAAAGCTATCAGAGTTTTCCTTCGAGGTGCTTGAAGGGGTTGGTGAAGAGGAGACGTCTGGCGTAGTTAGTGGGTGAAGCTTAGATGGAGGTGAAGGCGAAGGCGTTCGGTTCGCTTTGCATATCGACAAAGGCGCGACGGTTGGATATGAAAATGATTTCTCCTGGTCATTCTCAAACTTGAATTCGATCGACTCAGGAGTACGTGGCTGTCCAGGCGTAGAAGGCGCCGAACCCGATCCATAGCTAGGCGTCGGACTCGCACCACGAGGCATGCACGTTGAGACCGAGCTTCCGTTCGAGCTTCCATCACTTTCATTCCCATTGCCACTAATCTTACTCTCATCAACGCGAGATGTCGTCCGGACCGGTGGTTGATGCACAATAGAAGGCGTAACACTCAAGTTCGTCGCGGATCGTACAAGCTGTACATTTGGCATTCGAGGCTGAGGGACAAAGCGCGGGCAGGCCGATTCCGGGACACGAAGAAGAGCATCAAGGCCTGCAAGGCCGACTCTTTGACTCTCCGAGCCCATCAATCCGAGTCGTCGGTCCTTCTTCTCCTCCCTTCCTAAATTCATTTTATTCTTCTCTCTCAAGTTCCCATTAGCAGCGGCTGAAGCCAAAGGTGATATATTGATGACGCTGGCTCGCGCAAAAGTGATTGGTGAGGGTGACCGCGACGAAGTAGACCTCGAAGTCGGCGAGGTCGCGTCAAGGAAAGACGCAGGTGAACTTGAGGACGTGATAATCGTAGGTCTTTGAGGTCTTGTCTTTGTCTTCATGCCGCTACTTGGGCTGCTGATCGGTGAAGGTGTCGCTGAAGCGTAAGGGTGTGCAACTTCAAATCCATTAGTGAAAGCTCGATATACAAATAAGGTACTTGCTCACCGTAAGTCATCGTCTTCGTCGTAAACAGGCAGCGACACCAAGCAGAGGACGGCGAATGTATGGAGACGAAAGGGGGACAATGGTGAAAAGGTGGCCCATGGTTTTTATATTAATTATATTTTATTTAATGATTGTGGTATGAGAGAGAGCGCGTCTTTTGTTGGTGCGCCTTATTGTCCTCCTTCTAACCGGATTTGGTAATCCTTTTCTTTGTCTCTTCCTTCCATTTCGGGCCCATCTCACTTTTGGCATCTCCTTTATACTATCCTCGTCCATCATCATAAGCATCGCGTTTTGGATTTCTCCTCTCGTCCTTCCTTTATGACCCTCTGGGTGAATCTGGGAGGCAGACGCATTTTCTAGCTCAAAGCTCTTCTCGGGTAATATGCGCCCAAATTCAAGTCAACAACAAGAATGCGGCGCCCTCGGACGGACGGGTCTTCGCCGCTAGGCTCAGGCGGCCCAAACGCAAGTCACAACATTAATTGTGTGCACAGCTCCTTTTTTGTTTCGCCGATTGCGTCTCCTTCGCTCCCAAGCGTCGCCAAAGCCTCACACTATCTGCTGTACCCTATTGTCCTAACCGTAACAGTGCGACGGGCTGTAACGAACCCATCCCGCCTCATCCGAGTAATGACCTACCGTCATAGTGCCTGACAGTGCCCAAATCTAGGTGCTCTCGCCGACACTGTCGGCGACTTGATCCGGCGCTATGCGCATCAACATCGCAAGAAACCCACCTTTTAAAGTGCCATACCAGTCGATTGATTTGTTTCGGCTGAACGGGATTTCAGTCCGTCGAAGTTTGCGAGCGCGTGTTCAAGTCTCTTGTCCCGAACTCGATTCTTTGTATTCTATTTCTCCGCCTCTTTGCCGCACAATAACGGTCAAAATTACCAATGCCGGAAGCATAACTCGAGTTGGCTCTTATCTCGTCCTCGCCTGACTTGTCGCGCGGAGCTCATCTTCAGGCTATCGGGATCCATCTGTATTGTCCGTTACATGAGACAACGGATCGGTTCTCAATCATGTTTGTGCGGGAACGAGGTGCTCCCGCGCTTGTTCCTGTTTTCAACTCAGCGTGCTTCTCTGATGCGTCTAAAATAGCCATAGTCGGTGTGATGCAAATCGCGATTCTATCTCCTTACCTTTGGCCTTCTGTTTTATGTCTACGAAGATGCCATCCTTCTGGTCTTTAGAGCCTCCGATCACATATCCATCTTCAACATAGCTCGAGCAGCTGCCAGTTCTTAATGCTGACACTACCCGTTTACTGAACTAAGCACTGAGCTTTGAGAGCATAGTCACTCAGAGCTTCCCGCAGAACAGTTTGCTTCTACGCCCGTACGTCTTTTCCACTAGGCGCATAAGCAACTTCCCCTCACTAGCTTTCAGAACCATAGAAGCACGTTCGAGACAACGTCCGCCTCGCACTGAACTTCGCTATGGACGCATCTCAAGGCTACAATGTCTGTGGATGTCGCTACGCTCCCTCGCACGATGCTGAAAGGATCGCCCTTCCTCTGTACCATAAACTCCTCATAAGTAGTTTACCACCCTGACCGCGTTGTGGTGATCGAGAAAATTGTTTGCAACAATGCACTTTTTCGGATGTACATGCATCCTTCGGTAGGATATATTTCGTAAGCCCACAGCAACACGTCGCTGCGCAGATTCCCTACATCAAGGCGATTGAAGCACCAACAATATTATATAAATATTTATGGTCCTTCCACTTCAGTGTCCGTTTGATTTCATTACAGATAGTGTTTGTTTTATTACTGTACACATTCGACTGGAGATCAATTAGAGGGAAAAAGGCAGAAATATGGGAAGCTACCGTCGTTTGTCACCAGATCATCGACTCTGCTTCGCCCGTTTATGTACGCGGCCTCTTGCGTGACGTGCTCGCAAAGTCACCTTCCAAGGCTCTTTTACTCCCAACCGAAAGAGTTATTCGTTCCTGCATGCGTGCTTCTTCCATCATTTTATCATACCTGTCTCGGTTCAGCATGGCGTGAAAAGGGGGAGGAGTGGAATTAACTGTTGACGCGATAACCTTCAGCACAGGTACTCCGTCTTGACACCATCCCTCAGAGTCAAACCTAAAATCAGGTTTGTTCAGGCGATTGAAAAGACGGATTGCGCATTCTCAAGCAGCAGTTGCATAATGAGTCGTCAGTGTCTGCAATTCAAGACAGTTAGAAAACCATACGATGCATCATCCAGTCACGAGCCGATCGTTGGTATAGCTGGGAGACATCTAGACTCTTAACTGCAGCGTCCAACGTCACCTTGTCCAAAGTATCTTTGTCTCTATTTACACTGTACGAGTATGGCCAGGATTGCTCCGCAGAACAGGCGAATAAAAAATATGATGTCCGGAACCATGAGCTTATCAGAGAAACACATCACAGATGTCGGGTCATCGAGCCATTCCATCGTCTTCCGTAGAGTCGTGCAATTGATTCCAATAGCCGCTGTAGAGCCAATATATTCTTGTAGATGGAAGCGATTGACCTCTGTCTCGTTGCCGTCCAAGACAACAGAAACTAATTCAGCGGGTTGTCTCACCCAGTCCGGGTCCCCCCTCCAAAGCGAAAGATATCGCACAGGTTGGTCGTCAAACGCACACGCAAGGTAACACGGGATGGATGCTTCCAAATTGTGGCCTTTGTTCTCTTTTGCGTTGTCCATCATTCTCTAAAGGGAAAAATCCAATGGAACGTCAACGGTATCAAAGTGATGCGCCGCCGCAAGAAGGACGATAGGTTCGTCAACGTAAGCACCCGTCCCTCCAGAGTCGACGAAACGGGCAAAGCCTAGTTCTACGAGATCATTAAGTTCTTCGGGTAGTCTCGTTCGCTCTCGTAGTATGAGCCACGTATGCAGAACATTACTGATTATCGTACAGCGGATAACGTCTGCAAGCACGAATTAGAATCGAAAATGGAGAACAAACAATGCGAACATACCATTGGTAAGTTTAGAGAAATCGAAAAGTTTTATGTTGCCCATAATCTCCTCAAGATAGTCGATTTGTGGCTCCTTTTCGATGAAGCGTTGGCCATCGGAAGGAATGAATCCGCATGACCTCTCGATAAATGCATTCAGGATCCTATGAGGCGACAGGAACGAGAACTTCAATAATTGAGTCAACAATGACGCGGTGAAGCGATGTCTGAAAGGGGAATTTGAATAGGTGATCAGTCTACACACATATGACAACGTACCTTCCGTGCACATAATTCCAGGCTCGCTTTAGGAATGCTCTCCCGGAGTCTGTGTCGGCAAGATGAGGAGGCATGTAGCGTAGAATATACTCGCGCTGGCGATTCTCGTCATCAAAAGCTCCGGTCCTGGTTGCACGAGCGAACGCGCTAAGTTTCATGACCGCTGAACCCATGGTTTCGTTGATGACGATGTCGATCGACAGACTAGTCCCTGATACGATAACAGGAAACAACGTGGCCTCCTTCCACGCTTTGATGATCGGTCTCAGAACTGGATGTTTGACTGCTTCGTTCTGCTCCGAACGAAAGCAACCATTCAATGAGTTGATCGCTCTCTGTGCCTCGTCGAGAATCAAGAAGAAATCATCTCCCAGATGGAATGTTTTTTGTAAATTTTTCAAATACCGATGAACTCTGTGGTTTCCCATCATCAAGAATCCGGCACTAGCATCGTTCAGGTCTTCCGATAGCTTTCCGAATATATCTTCACCCAGGAGATCTGCAGGAAGCAGCTGGAGAAAGAGCCAGTGCTTCTTGAATTCGTTGATGGATCGATCGGGATACATCTCTCGGGCCACCTTCAAGAAGTGCTCAAAGATGAGAGCGCGAGCCCTAAGAACTTGGTACACGCGGCGCTCCGCAATGCAATGATTACTTCTAAAAGCGGCATCCTGATCCTCGATGTCCAAGGTGGCCATCTTATTAGTGAAGCGTCGAGATCCAGGGATGAACTTTTCTATGGTATCCATCATGTCCGCAGATCCGAGCCGATGGTTTTCATCATTAACGATAGTCGTAAAATAAAAGCCCCAGTGCCTGGTCAGGCCCTCAAACAGAAGACGAGTTTTACCGGACCCAGACGTGTTGACTAGGAATCTAGACCACGTTTGAAAGCATAAGATGACAAGTAGGATCAAGTTGAAATAGAAGCAGAGCACCTTGATGACTTCGTAAACAATTCATTAACGAGCGTTGAATCCACGATATCGTTCCCCAGATTATGCAAGAGTAGCACGGGTTTGTCATCGATCTTGGGAACCCCGAGCTTTTTGATGAATTTCGCTGTTTCATCGTCAACGCGCGACGGAGCCTCCCAATAGTCGGCCCACACTGGACCGGCGAGAAATTCCCGAAGCCCTGCGTCGTATCCACTCAAAATCTCCTTGACTAGTTCTTCAGCAGTTTTTACGGATTTACGTGGAGTGGGTTCGATAATGGCAAATGTCTGGTTCCCCGGAGTGCTAGGCCGGAGGTCCTTCAAAACTAAAGGTCCTTAGGTAAACCAAGAATATGAATGGATCATTAAGAACATACTAGAATCGGTCACGACAACCACATCTATCACATCCTTCTCCCCGGATGGGGGTCCATTCTGGAAATAGTGCGCCAAACTGTGAGCGCCTTGCATCCTTGCCGTCTTTGTCTTTCGGGGAATCCACTCTACAACAGAGCTGTAAAGACCTTCTGGACTAGGAGGATAGTTCACCGCACTGCAGGAAAAGAAAGGTGAGATAATACTATCGACTTTCACGCCAATTAACAACCTTGACCTTGAGGAGATAGACTATCCGGGCTTCCCTGACCTCCTTGAACCGAGAGTGGGCACAAATAGCCGCCTCCAGGTCTTGGACTTCCGCCTCCGTCGGCAGACGGAAAGAATAAACAGTAGCCTCCGGGTCATTCGGGAAACTAAACAACGAAGCGAAAATGTTCCGCCATTGTACTGGAAGCCCTGCTTGAGTGGAACACGATGAGCGAGAGTTAGAGTTGCTGGTATTCGTTAGTTCGGTAGTAGATGTGTTGCGACGCGTTCAGTCAACAAGCAGCCACGAGCATCACGTGGATTTCACGTGGCCCATTACGTACGTGCTCCCACGCTTGGCCGCCGCGTTCACATTTTCAACTCACAGTGCTTCTTTAATGCGTCTCAAATAACCCCACAGTCTTCATCTTTGATCTAGAAAAAGCTGTTCTTCTCGTCTTTAGAACTTCCGATCATATTCTATCTTCGACATAGCTTCGAGCAGCCGCTGGTTCTATATGTTGGCACTATACGTTTCCTGAACCAAGCAATGAGCTTTGAGATCACATTGGGCTTCCCAAAGAAGAGATTGTTTCTACATCGCACCTCTGTTGCATTATAATAGGCGTGTAAAACATATCCTTTACTAGATTTCAGATTCGCAGAAGGTCCGTCGAGGCAATGTCCGCTTTGCGGTGAAATTTCACCACGGACGTGTCTCAAGACTGCGAAGTACGTGGATGTCGTTACGATCTCTCGCACGATATTGAACAGATCACCCTCCTCTATACCATCAAAATAGCTTACAACCTGAATCGCGTTGTGTGAAATAGAAAGCTGATTGCGAAATAAACTGAGTGTATTACGTAACCCGCAGAGCCGTCGCTGCGCTATCTGTCTGCATCATGGTAACTAAAACACCGACGAGATCAATATCCTTATGCGCGTCATTTCATTGCGAACAATGTCTGTTGTGTCTATTGTACAAATTTGATTGGTAAATGGAGGGAAGGAAGAAAAATATATAACAGAAAGAGCGAGAAAACAGGGAAGAGACGCTACCGACGGTCCCTGCCAGATCGACCCTGCTCGCCCTTTCATGTACGCGGCTTCTTGTACGACGTGCTCGTAAAGTCCTCTTCCAAGACCCTCTTACTCCCAAATGAAAGTGCCATTTTTTCCTGCAAGCGTGCCTGTTCTGCCTTTTGCTCATACCTGTCTCTGTCCAGTGTGGCGTGAAACGGCGGAGGAGTGCTGTCGGCTTGTGACGCGATAACCTTCAAGACAGGCACTCCATCTTCAAACCATCCATCCGAGGCCAGGTTATTGAAGCTCGGTACTTTAATACGATTGAACAGACGCAGGGCGCATTCTCTGCCAGATCTCGCGTTATCAGACGTCAGTGACTGTAATCTCTAGAAGTCAGTAACGCCATATTATCCAACATCTAGTCACATACCGATCGTTGATATAGCTGGGAGACATCTAAACTCTTGACTGCAGCGTCCAACGTCACCTTGTCCAAAGTATCTTTGTCTCTATATTTACACTGTACGAGTATGGCCAGGATTGCTCCGCAGAACAGGCGAATAAAAAATATGATGTCCGGACCCATGAGATTATCAGGGAAACACATCACAGATGTCGGGTCATCGAGCCATTCCATCGTCTTCCGTAGAGTCGTGCAATTGATTCCAATAGCCGCTGTAGAGCCAATATATTCTTGTAGATGGAAGCGATTGGCCTCTATCTCGTTGCCGTCCAAGACGATAGAAACTAATTCAGCGGGATGTCTCGCCCAATCCGGGGTCCCCCCTCCGAAGCGAAAGATATCGCAGAGGTTGGTCGTGTCGTCAAACGCGCATGCAAGGTAATACGCGATGGACGTTTCGAAATTATAGCCTTTATTTCCTTGTGCATTGTCCATGGCTCTCTGGAAGGAACGATCCAATGGAACGCCAACGGTATCAAAGTGACGCGCCGCTGCAAGAAGAACGATAGGTTCGTCAACGTAAGCACCCGTCCCTCCAGAGTCGACGAAACGGGCAAAGCCTAGTTCTACGAGATCATTAAACTCTTCGGCTAGTCTCGTTCGCTCTCGCAGTATGAGCCATGTATGCAGAATATTACTGAATGTCGTATAACGGAGAACATCTGTCAAACACAAATTAGAATCGAAATATGAAAAACAAACAATGCGAGGATACCATTAGTAAGTTTAGAGAAATCGAGAAGTTTTATGTTACCCATAATCTCCTGAAGATAGTCGATTTGTGGCTCCTTTTCGATGAAGCGCTGGCCGTCGGAAGGAATGAATCCGCATGACCTCTCGATAAATGCATTCAGGATCCTATGGGGTGACAGAAACGAGAACTTCAATAATTGAGTCAACAATGACGCGGTGAAGCGATGCCTGAAAGGGGGAATTTGAATAGGTGATCAGTCTACACACATGTGACAGCGTACCTTCCGCGCGCGTAATTCCAGGCTCGCTTCAGGAATGCTCTCCCGGAGTCTGTGTCGGCAAGATGAGGAGGCATGTAGCGTAGAATATACTCGCGCTGGCGATTCTCGTCATCAAAAGCTCCGGTCCTGGTTGCACGAGCGAATGCGTTAATCTTCATGACTGCTGAATCCATAACTTCGTTGACGACGTGGATCGACAGACCAGTCCCTGATACGATGACAGGAAACAATGTGGCCTCCTTCCACGCTTTGGTGATCGGTCTCAGAACTGGACGTTTGACTGCTTGGTTCTGCTCCGAACGAAAGCAACCATTCAATGAGTTGATCGCTCTCTGTGCCTCATCGAGAATCAAGAAGAAATCGTCTCCCAGATGGAATGTTTTTTGTAAATCTTTCAGATACCGATGAACTCTGTGGTTTCCCATCATCAAGAATCCGTCACTAGCATCGTTCAGGTCTTCGGATAGCTTTCCGAATATATCTTCACCAAGGAAATCTGCAGGAAGCAGCTGGAGAAAGAGCCAGTGCTTCTTGAATTCATTGATGGATCGATCGGGATACATTTCTCGGGCCACCTTCAAGAAGTGCTCAAAGATGAGAGCGCGAGCCCTAAGAACCTGGTACACGCGGCGCTCCGCAATGTAATGATTACTTCTAAAAGCGGCATCCTGATCCTCGATGTCCAAGGTGGCCGTCTTATTAGTGAAGCGTCGAGATCCGGGGATGAACTTTTCTATGGTATCCATCATGTCCGCAGATCCGAGCCGATGGTTTTCATCATTAACGATAGTCGTAAAATAAAACCCCCAGTGCCTGGTCAGGCCCTCAAAGAGAAGACGAGTTTTACCGGACCCAGACGTGTTGACTAAGAACCTAGACCATGTTTGAAAGCATAAGATGACAAGTAGGATCAAGTTGAAATAAAAGCAGAGCACCTTGATGACTTAGTAAACAATTCATTAACGAGCGTTGAATCCACGATATCGTTCCCCAGATTATGCAAGAGTAATACGGGTTTGTCATCAATCTTGGGAACCCCGAGCTTTTTGATGAATTTCGCTGTTTCATCGTCAACGCGCGACGGGGCCTCCCAATAGTCTGTCCACACCGGACCGGCGAGAAATTCCCGAAGCCCTGCGTCGTATCCACTCAGAGTCTCCTTAACTAGCTCTTCAGTAGCTTTTACGGATTTACGTGGAGTGGGTTCAATAGTGGCAAATGTCTGGTTCTCCGGAGTGCTAGGCCGAAAAAGGGCTTGCAAAGCTGAAGATCCTTTAGGCGTATACAAATTATGAACGGATGACCAAAGACGTACTTGGATCGGGTACGGCAATCACGTCTATCAAGTACTTCTCCTCGAGTGCAGGTCCATCGGGGAAATACCTTTCCAAACGGAATACTGATTGCATTCTTAAGCGCTCATTAGTGACAGGTTCGGAAAGCCACTCTACAGCAGTATTGTAAACTTTCTCCTCAGGAACGATAGACACCTCTCCACACTGCAGAAAAGGACGAATGAGACAATATTATCGGCTATATGATAAACCAGGAACTTAACCTTGAAGAGACAAAGTTTCTTCGTCTCTAATTCTGATCGGATATTCGGTTCGTCACGAATTTTCAATGCCAGGTCTTGGACTTTCGCGCTCCTTGTCACCGAGATAGGAAAGCAATCTGCATTGGGATTTCCTGGCAAGTAGGATACAAAACAGACGGTGTAGCAAAGATCTGAAGATATCGCGTCCGTTGTCATGATTGCAGGAAAGAAGGTAATAGGAAGTCAAGGATGAAGGTGGTTGGTTTGGTTTGACTTTGGTCAACAAGCCACGCGCATCACGTGTCGGACGCGTGACGTAATTGCACTGCGAGCAAACTAACTTTAAATTACTATTGCTACTGTAGTATAGGACCACTTAGTACTATGTAAAACCCAATATCTATGTAGTAATAGTAAATATGATAGCAGTTGATATATACAGTAGATGATACTGATGTTCGATTCCTCGAAGAAATATAAAAGCCTCAGTGAACACTTTTGAAAACAATAATGTCAATCTTTGTCTCTGACTGATCTCTAAATTCACAGCACTTGTACTATTACAATGACAACATCTAGATGAGCAGATGTCTCTGACGCTTAGTGCTGTGCTACAACTCCCTCTATCTTCAGCACTCAAGACTATGTAGATTCAGTTTGTTCTCTTTTTTATTTCTTAGTTTATATTATACTATTATATACATATCCCTTAACAGTATCACCCTAACCGCCGGCCTCACCCTCGATGACGATATTAATCCAGAAGCAGAGAGTCGATAATAGAATCTTGCACAGAAAGGGTGTAGATGAAAGTCTCCTGGACATTGCAAGTCAAGATGCATCCTCTTCTGCATCAGTCACCTCGTAGGAATCTTGCAATACTGTGAAATGTTCTCAACATGTCTATGCAGTGTTATACCAAGAAACTGAGATACTCTTTCACTGTGCTCAGGAAGGCAAGTTCGTATGCATATGCATGTACACTCGAGGTCTGTTGTAGTCAGATCAAATGCATTCATTTGAGCTACGTGATGAGCCCTTACGATACGCTCTCGTAAAGGTAACTTCATAGTCTCCCGCTAATATTAAGTGATTCGAAGAATGATCTTACTCAACACTTTTCTGGTTATCTGGAGTCTTTGGTCGGAGAATGACTTCCAAAACTGAAGGTCCTTTCAGCGAATCAAGAACATGAATGAAGAACTAAGAACGTACTAAAACCTTTGACGATAATCACATCTGTCAAATCCTTCTCTGGTGCAGGCCCATTGGGAAAATACCGTCCCAGATAATGCGCGAAATCCATATTTGTAGACTTGTCATGTTTAGGAAGCGATTCTATAACAGAGCTATAACGTTGATCTCGAGGAGCAAGAGAGAAAGATCCTTTAGTTCTGACGGAGGTTCCACGCGTCGCGGATCTTCGATGCTAGCTCCTGGACTCTCGCCCCGTCCGTCACAGAGATAGACAAGGTAGGAGCACCAGCATGTTCTGGGAAGTTAGCGGTGTAACAAAAATCAGAGGTCATGGTCGGGCGGAGTGAGGAATAGGAGATTGAACTGAAGGTTGTCCGGTCATGAATAACAGCACGTATCTAGGTCTAGGAACAAGTTTTAGTGCTCATTATTAACGAAACAGGACAAGGAATACGACTATGCTAAGAAAAACGATATATTTAGCTACTCCAGACGTAACATCGTTCGGGAGTGCAAAAAAGTCCTTGACATGATGGGTAACCACGGCGCACCGGAATAAGAAGTGAAAAAAAAAAAAAAGACTGAAGACAAAAAGAGCGCTGAAGAAGTCCGAACAGCGATTGCGTGAAGTAGACTCGTAATTTTCATCAGCCGAGATTTATACACAGACCAACATAGGTTTACACGATGATCATGGCAGCAATGAGCATGCCCATGAAGGCGATCGCAACTCCCGCACCAGCACCATTTTGAGCGAAAATTGATTGTACGCCGACAATGCTACCACTGCTCTCAACCGTGGCGCTTGACTGGGCTCCAGAGCCAGAGCGCGTCGCAGTGCTAGTTGATCGTGTACCTGAACCGGAGGCTGACGCAGTACTCGAAACATTCTCGTTCCACCACGAGGCGGCAGCAGCGTAGAGCTCGGACGAGGCGAACTGAGTACAACTCGAGGATGCAGGTATTACAGGGGTATATGGGATGGTGGTGATTGGTCCAAGCGACTCAGGGGGTTGCGTGTACGTCTGAACTGAGAAAGTCAAGTACGTTCAGTCTATATTTGACCTCAGATAAAGAAACAAAAGGGCTCACCAACGCCGTCAGAAGTGTAGACACCCGGGAAGTCTTGGTTGTCGCCCAAGCAAGCTTCAAATGTACCATTTTGCGCGTTGTTTGGAGCATTATATGCGCATCCAATACGATCCAAGATGTGCTCGCAGTAGTTGGGCGCATTCGAGTCGGCAGGATCACACGCCTTGAAGCAGAACGCGTCGGCTCCGATGAATCTAGCAGAAGGCGGGAGGCATCCATCAAGTTCGTTCGAGGGGAGAAAGTGAGCCAAGATAATACTCACAGATGCCATTCGACAGCCTGGATAAATGTGTTATTTTCGCCATTGCTCGAGTTGAAAGCATTCGAGTAAACAAGGGAGCCGATCGGGTTACCGCGAAGATCTGCGCCATGAGGGTCAAGCTCTCCTCCAAAGTCGCCGGCTTGGATGTTTATAGCAGTCTGGTCAAGGAAACCGACAACCTGGACGTAGGAAGGCGTCTTCATGTATTGGACACCTTGCAGAGCACCTGGAGGAATGATACGCGTTCCTCTTCCTGGGTTCGCACACCATGCAACTGCTGAACCCTCGGTGTCACCGACTAGCGAGTTGGGTTCTGGTGGTCCCCAAAGACAAAAGTCTAATGAAAAGAAACCATAAGGCTATGAACTAGGATTGAGCTAGCGACTAAAATTACCGTCGAGGTGATTTAGGAACATTGTCTGGCAAAGCGAATCTTGGCCCTCTGTCGTGGAATTACAAATGTTGTAACCAGTCTGAATACCACGAACAAGGTTCGTGTCCGTGTCAACTTTGTAGGGCTACAAAAGATATAGCAAGTCAGGAAAGTCCGTACTGAAGTGAAAACTTCACCTACAATCTCGGAGGGATAGGAGAAACGCTTGCTCGCCAGCGGTGTAGCAGGGAAAGTCTCCTGCTGCGCACAGACGAGAACCGCAGCACCAGCTACGAGTGTAAATGCACGAAAAATGAGACTAGGCATTTTGAAGGGTCTGTATTGTAATGACTAGCAGTAACGAGTGACTGAGCAATGCGCAAGAAGTGCAGCAAAAACGGTTTGCGGGTGACTGCGACGAACAGGCTAAGGGTGAAAACAGACGCAAAACCGACAAAGAAGACAAGTGGTATGCCAAGCGCGAAAACGCGCACGGCCTCCATTTGTACGTCCTGCAAAGTACTCAAGAACGCTGAGACCAGCCAAGAGATCCTCGCATGGCTCGATAAACCCTTGAAGTTTCCGTTTCGTTCATTTCGTTTTGCTTTGCCATTGTAAATTAAGCGGACATCCCAAATCTACGACTTTTCATGTCTTTCAGTCGACAAGAGACTCGACTGATGTCAGTGGTAGGGAGATGCGATGTTGAGTGAACGTTTGTGCCAAGGTGTAAGTGCGGTGATCATTTGATTGATTTGTTCCCGGTAAAGCAATTTTGATCTGATTGTCTTATGTAATACATAGACCAGACCGAGATATACGGTCGCCACGATGACTTGGCTCATATTCACTGATCCAACTCGCATCTTCTCATCGTCTGTTATGTAAAGACGTTGTCAGTATAAGTCTCTCCTGGCCCTTAAAAATGACTACAGGTGTCTCATATTGTAGCAACTATAGCACGCACATGATTCCGAGATCGTGTCGCAACTTCACTTATTGTATGATCTTGCAGCATTAATTGGGTTCCGTTTCTCATGCATCGCTTTCGGAAGAATTCCAGTTAACTAGAGACAGAAAATCCAAATGAACGATGCTCTTTCCGAGTTGCGATAGGGACTCATTATTTATCTGGCCCGGTGCACCCTAATCTGTTATATTTCTCAGCTGCTTGTTTCTAGCGTTTGAGCTTCATGCGATTTTATGTATCGCGCAAGTGATAAAACGAACATGATAGCCTATCCTCATGATCCTTAGCCCTGCGGCTCCGTGTTTTCTGTACACCGATCAACGCAGCACCATGCTCCTCGTTGTTCGCCTAGGCCGCTTGCGCTGACGGATACAGTAACCTTGTACCAACAGAAGCCATATACCAACAGAAGCCATATACACTGCATCAAGCGTGAGGAGCGCGCATGTATACCCTGTTTCTCGTGGCGTGTCTATCTAGCAGCTACATATCCATATATTGTAAGTATCTTATTCCTTTTCATCCGCACTTTCTATTCAACATTCAAGATGCCCGGTCTCAATTTCACCAACTCTTCTCAGATACTCTCTCATAGTCGAGAAGTCAGCTACCATTGCATTCGTTGTTTCCGAGGTGAAAACTTCGGAATATTAGTCCTTCTCAATTAGAGAGGCAGTGGGCGATGGTCAGTTGGCATAGGTGTTTTACCACAGTGTACCGTTGTGCTGGGGCGTGCCAAGGATCCGCCAAGAGTCA
Source organism: Sanghuangporus sanghuang (assembly GCA_009806525.1). NCBI lineage: Eukaryota > Fungi > Basidiomycota > Agaricomycetes > Hymenochaetales > Hymenochaetaceae > Sanghuangporus > Sanghuangporus sanghuang. The sequence goes on along the minus strand of VVIT01000014.1, from coordinate 623,745 downwards.
CATATATATCGATTTTACCGCCCATCGCAAACCATCAGTCAAGACTGATGCTCGTGGTCGGAGTTTGAAAAGCAAAGAGAAATTCTTCCACGCGATCCTTCAAGACCTTTTGCGATAGATTTTCGCGGTCCCGTGAAGGATCGACGTCAAACTGACCATCAATCCATCTCAATTCTAATTTCTATACTATACTATAGTCTATAGTCAACTACGTTACCTCGGCATCCTCTCTTCAGGATCCTGAAGCCCTGCCGAACTCACTGACCATCAATCCACTGTCCGTCAAATTGAGAAGGGCTATTGGGAATCATTCATCCCGATAGCTATATTTAGCTAGGCTATTGATTTCAGTGAAACAAATCAAGGATGCCGGCACTGGTCATAGTAATCCCAAGGAATAATTTTCCGTTTGATGGTGATCTAACTTTCCACGGCGAGACACGGAGCAAATGAGCAATCTTCTAGAAAATGCTCACTGATAAAGCGGTAGGATAAAATCTTAGGACAGTATTTCCTCCAGAAGTCAGTATCACAAGATGGACCTTAGTTTCAGCTACAACTCGACTCTTTCGCTGAAGACTCGCGCGGATGTCGACCCAAACTTGGTTCAATTGTTCGTTTCTGAGTTCTTGAAAGCGCAGTGTTGCAATGTAGCTCTATTGACTATGCTGGTCTATCATTCCAGTACGTCGTTCAGTCTGAGTGATATCTGTTTACTGATCGGGGCTTGCACTTCGAAGTTATTACAATGGACAAAGAGGTGAGCAGCAGCAACAAAAGTACGTTTTGACAAAAAAAATTAGTAAACTCGTATAGGTGAAATACTTTTGGGTGAGTTAGACATAGACTAACTCGATTCAAGTCTTACTTGTCGATACAGACCGGACCATGGAATACCATTCGCTTGGTTTACTTTGCTGTGAGTAGGATTCGACTCGTCGGCTTTGGTCACGTCAGACTAGAATTCCCCTGACTACGCATGCCACAGAATCGGTATATTGGACTCCTCGGCGATATAACTAGCGTAACTCGTAAGCAGGGAAGATAAGTTTTGCTTTTGCCAGAGACTCACTCTTTAAAACCTTAGGACGAGATCTTCACGAAACTCGGTTCAAGTGAGTATTTCCTAGAGTAAATATGTCAACAACATCTAATCATCTATGTCATTCTTGCAGTTGTAAGTATGTCTCAGCGCACAAATATATGGTAACTGTCTTAACATGAGGGAAGGCCTCTTCTCTTTCTGGACTGGTTCGGTCTCAGGTAAGTAGCACTGTGTTTCGTAAGGAGGCTGTTTGCTAATGGATCTCTAAGCATTGATCACGATGGTACTCATCGATTGTAAGAGCCTTGCTCGTAAACTTATGTAGACATCGGACGCAAACCACAAGTGCATTGGTAGACATCCTCCTCATTCGGGTCTCGGCGCTATATCACCAAAGTATGCATCTGCGCTTCCGATTGCGATGACTATGTCTGATTTGTGACAGACAAGAAATTAGATCTCTGTCTCAAATTCCTCCTTGCATTGGACGCAATCGCCGGCCTGACTATGCTAATATATGGCAACCAGGTCGAGCAATGTACGTCCCTCGTTCATCCTGTCTTCTTTCGCTAACCATCGTCCAGATACCGCTGGCAGTCTTGCAGAAGGCATTACGGTCTGCGGATATAACGGGCAGGTACAGAAAAATCTATCCATCATTTCCTGGTAAGCTGAACGAACATCCCGCTCGTCGAATTTCTTCTTGATATTGAATCAGGGCCATACCGCTTGCATTTGAATCGCTATTATTGATCCTCGCGCTCCCAAAGGCAACGGAGTATTGGAAACTGTCATTCGGTTTCAAGGGTCTGCATCTCATAGGCGTTCTCATTCGAGATCAACTTATCTACTTTGGATTGTAAGTTTCCAACTTTTATCGTTTCGAATTCTAAATCTGATAGTATACAGCGTCATTCTTTTCTGCGTGCTGAAGATTATCGAGCTGTCTGTCCCAAATATTGACGTAAATATTTCGTACTTTCTTGGGATGATCGCTAATCCGACTATGCTGTGCCTCCTCGGAGGTCAACTTCTAATCAATATGAAAGAAGCCGGAGAGAGGGGTGCCAATGCTGGAACGAGCTATATGCCGAGCGTGGGTGACATTGAATTTGCTTGAGGTCGGTCTCGTGTTTAGCTCCCAAGTCCCTGTTCCTCATATCTGCACATATATCACCTAGGTCACTTACGAATAAAAGTACGGTGGTCTTCATAGACGGGGGTCAGTAAGTTACTAGCTGGAGGCACAGGCTTTCTTATAATTCACATGTACCGTATTGCTCGGAGTAAAATTTCATTTATCTCCGGGTCTATCACGAAGTGGGCTCGAATGAGCCAAAGGATGCTTCAGCTTCTGAGGCCACAGGATCCGGTCTGATTTATTGTTCTCATCGAAAGCATGCAAACAAGTCGGTGATAGAATTTTAATCAACTATATAATGGCGAAATCTAAGCGCCACTTCGGCCCACCGCACGAGCATGCAGACCGGCCGGCAGGTTGACGCTTGGTAGTTTTTCTGGCGCGTCTTCGACAGAAGGTATAGGCAAGAAACCGGTTTCGACGAGCCATGCCAGGTACATTCCAATCAACCTTCTATCCACCGTCGCGCTCTCTTGAAGACCAGAGCTATTGAGTAGCGTACGCGTATTCTCATCGCTCAATTCAGGAGCTTTTGTGCTCGTAGGCAAGTCGTCGAGTACGAAATGAAGCAAAGGGAATAGAGCATTGTCTTGTGATGCGAGGACGTGCTGCTCTAGGTTACGTCGCCAAACAAGATATTCGCTCTGTGAGACGGAGTACCCGTATGCAGATAGCGAAGAGAACAGAACATTGTAAGCGGGTAAAGGTCGAGCAGTTACGTGAAGGACCGGTAGATTCTCATTACTTTGACTTGAAGACGGCGAGGAAATAGCAGCCGAAGAAGCGATGCGAGCGACGTGGTCGACAGGCACCATATTGATCGTGTTATTGATATCCGGCACGAGTCCTAGCTGAATGCAGCCCTTCACCAGTCTCCAGATGAAATCATCGGTATTCGTAACTATAAGCAGGACTTGTCAGTGAATCTAGAACACTTTTTCCACATGAGTAATCGCACCAGCAGATTGAGAATCACCGACAACGTAACCGGGTCGGACAATATATCCTCTGAGACCTCTTTTGCTTGCCTCACGTAGGAGTTTCTCAGATACCCACTTCGTCTGACCGTATCCGCTCTTCAAGTTCGTTCGGGCACCTTCGAGATCATCATTTTCCGGTACACCTCCATTGCCACTGCGTGAGAGCTGATCTGAGAGTTGGACATAGTGCGCACATTCGAGCACCGCTGTCGAAGAAATAAATACAAGTGTCTTCGCCTTTCCTAGCGTTGCTAGATCAATAGCTGTCAATGTAGCCAAGACGTTTGGTGCCCGAAGCTTTTCATAAGGATAAACCCAGTGGACCTATTGAGCCCAAGACATTAATTCCTTAAGCAAAGAGGATTGTATGAAAACGACTTGCCAGTGCACCGTTATGTACGATAACGTCCGCATCATTTGCGATGCGCTCCCAGGTTGCATCATCTAACCCCAATCTTTCCTTCGCAAGATCTCCGGCAACAACCTCCAGTTTGTCGACCCAACTTTCGTCCCACACTCCGCGATTCGTTGCACCTTCTCTAAGACGGTTCCAAGCTCTCTCCGGCGAAGCCGCGCGTACATGACAAATCACTTTGGCGACCTGATGCCTCGACAGTAAGTCGCGTAGGATGAAAGCACCGAGAAAACCAGTAGCACCAGTAAGGAACACGGTAATCGGCTCTGTTGTAGATGACACAGACGGTGTCGCGTATGAGGCACTGAGCCGAGGAAGAAGTGCTTCAAAATCCTTGGCATATTCGATGCCGCCCGCTGTGGCTTTCTGGGCGATCGAAGGTGCAGCAAGACCTGGTACATAAAGCCCAGCATGCTTCACCGGCCCACGAGGCTGCCCTTGAGCCCGATACACCAGCCCTAGATCGGAGTTACGAAGAGCGTCGAGCTCAGCAGCCTGCTCTCGAATCGTCGGGTGGTCAAACACAAGGCTGAGAGGCGCTTCGACAACGAACGCTTTTCTGAGTTCAAAAATGAGCCTTGTAGCCAAGATCGAATGTCCACCAAGATCGAAGAAGCTCTCATCGAGCGAAATAGGCTGAGGCACAGTGGTGAGAATGTTCGCCCAGATGGACTGGACGTGCTTTTCGGTAGGAGAGGCCTGATCGGCACCATAAGGTATATCCGCAGTAGCAGCTTCCGCAGTATCAGGAAACGGCAATGCTGGCTTGTCAATCTTGCCATTAGGATTCAAAGGCATGCGTTTCAGGGGTACGAAAACTTATGAAGAACGGGCCATTAAAACCAGTTTGAAAAGAGAGGAAAACTATAAATCTCTTACCCGTTGGGACGCTGTAGCTCGGTAGTTTCTTTTTCAAATGCTCCCTAATGTCTCTGATCAACCGACGGTATCGTCTTATACCAGAGAACAGAGTACGACTATCCGCCTCGGGCACATCACTCGTGTATTCATCGAGTGCAGATCCTTCTACCGGTACGAAATAGCTCACAAGTGTCTTTTCCTCGTTCTTATCACGCCGAACGAGAGTGACGTTCTCGCGGATAAGAGGGTGCTGACTTAGATGCATATCGATTTCGCCGAGCTCGATACGGAACCCGCGAATCTTCACCTGGTCGTCCGCGCGGCCGGTGCACTCCACTATACCCCCTGGCATATAGCGACCTAGGTCACCAGAACGGTACATTCGGTCACGTACGCCTTTCCAGTAGCGCGCTTCAGGTCCAGCGAGACCCTTCGGTGGGTGTAGCAGCGTATCTGGCCAAGTCGTAGTAGAGAACCAGTTGTTGACGAATTTCTGCGCCGTCGCCTCAGGATCTGAATAGCCCTCTGCAAGGCCGCCTGAGCGTACATAAATTTCGCCGACTTCGCCTATTGCGCACGGGACCGTACGGTCATTACGATTGACGACGAGCAATTGCACGTCAATCATACCCTCACCCGCAGGCATGATATCCTTTTGAGTTGCAAGGAATGTAGGATCCTCCGAAACGCTCGGAATGAGGAAGTAGGATACAGCTCTCTGGGTTTCAGTCGTACCATACATGTTGATGATACGTACATGAGATGCAAGAGCTTGCAAACGATGACAGTCGCGTTTAGTGAGCACGTCCCCGACGAAGAACGCAGAGCGCAAGGAAGGAATTTGACATGTTGCTTGCGCAGAGAGAAGCTGACCCATAGCTGGCGTCAGATGTGTCACTGTCACCGCACTATCCGCCATCCATTCAGCCAGACGACCGGGTGTACCAATGTCCTCGGCAGTTGGTACATGAAGAGATGCACAGAGGAAAAGCGGGGTGAACACTGTCAGATTCGTTAGAAAAGTACAATAAAGAAATATCGATGATATTACTGACTATCACGTTGAATAGGATCGTGGGCAATTCCACTGAGCATCGTGAACCTCGAGTGCTCATTAAGTTCAAACCGTTCACTCATCCAAGGGAAGAAATGAGTAAGGCTATAATGCCTGCCCCGAACGCCTTTAGGTATCCCAGTACTTCCCGTAGTAAAAGAAAGAGTAGCTACGCTATCTGGTCCGAGGACAACGTTAGGGTCCGTATCGGCAAGATGTGCCTGTGCCTTCAAAACATCTTCCGCTGAGCCAGAAGCACTTCCGCCAAGAATAGTCCCGTCGTGCAAAAGCTCGAGAGCTGGAACCTCAATACGAATGTTCGCCTCCGTCGAGATGTACTTGCGTACCGTCGGATTTATGATGCCCGCACCCTTGAGCACAATAAGCGCTCTGGGTTTCGCTACTTCAAGGTAGATCGTCTGTCGCGATGGCGGATACGCAGGGTCGATCACGGAGAAAGTCGCGCCAGCCTTCAGAACGGCCATTACTGCAACTACGAGCTCAACGCTTCGATGTGCGTAGACCATGACAACTTCCTCCCGTTTCACACCTCCTTGGAGAAGATGATGTGCGAGAATATTAGACGCCCAGCGGATAGCCTTGTACGAGTACACAATTCGCTCGCGAGTCTGCGTATATTGAACGACGCACGGCCGTTCAGGATGTTCACGGGAATTCCGCGAAAAAACATCGGTAATCGCTCCTTTATAGTCGCACCAGTGAAGATCAGCCGTCGCGTCAGGAAGTTGAGCGCGTTGCGAACGCGTTAGCAAAAGAACAGATCCGACTGCAGCAATCGGAGAAGAGCCTAGCTTCCGCAAGAGGACAGAGAGTTGATCGACAATGAAATTGATTCGAGCAGGTGTGAAAAGGAGAGAGTTGTACACAATCCGCAATGATATTCGCGGAGCAAGGGATGCGTGCGATGAGGATACGGCGGGACGAATAACAGAAATCGTCAAATCCGAGGTCAGACTCGTAGAACGCACAAATTCATCATACGGACTATCAGTTTCATCGAAGAACCGAACACGAAAGAGCGGTCTGTTGTCCTCTGTTTTGAGCGCGGCGGCGATGGCAGAAAATGGTACAGCATCTTCCTCTGCTTCCTTCTCCACCTGCTGCACGCGCCTTACAATCGCCCAGAAAGGATCGGATGGGTCAACCGACAATCTGAGCAGCAAAGGATCGCTAGCAGAAGCGGAGGACGATGCGATCACGATGTCCGTGTCTCCTGTGTATCTGTGCAATAAGACTGTGAACGCCGAGAGCAAAAGCTGAAACGCAGAAGGTCGATTTTTCGAAGTTGCTTCATCATCGTCCTGTTCATCTCCATTCTCATCATACAACGCGATTTTTAACAGACTCAAGCAAGCTTGCTCGCTGAGTTCAACTGTTTGGACCGCCTCGATGACCTTGCTCACTCCTGTGGGTCTCGGGTAGTCTGTCGGCAACGCGATTGCTGGTAGATTTTGCAGTCTGGACAGCACTCGTTGCAAGCGAGCGTCACCCATGATCACTGGAGGCGGCAAGCACAGGAAAGATGGTGAATGAATGCAAAACGTGACCCATTTTCATGCACAAAAATGTTCGGAGTGATCGGCCTTTGACTCATTTATTTCCTTATGTAGAGGAAAGATCACGGGACTGACGCGTCCAATTCACGCGTTCACGCGTTGTTTGCGGATGATGTTGAACACATGGGAAATGGTAATGACTAATAAACAATCTAGCCCAGCGATAGGTACAACAAGTAGAGTTACTGGAACTCATTCAAATATACAAAATATCATCAGCTCGTCAATGACGACAGTATCTCCGAAAGCGCCAAGTCCGATGCGAATGAGGACGCTGGAAGAACTAGTCCTGTTGTACCTTGCACCTTCTCGGAGAATGTGACGAAGTCGATGCTCTGCAGACCAAGCATGAGAAAAGATTTTGAGAGCAAATCTCGCGGATCTGCGTCCTTAAATCCGAAGTCTGACACAAGTATGTTCGCCACGGCCTCTTCGACACTGCTGTTCTTATCCATGCCTATGTTCGTGCGAGAGGAAGATGGAGGGACCGAAGCCACCCGACCAGCTGTACTTGGTGCTAGTCCTGTTGTAGGCACCGATGCCACTACCTTCTCCACCGAAATCGAGCTTTGAACATGGTCATCCTGCTTAGAGACGACGGAGGTAGCCGGTAATGACGGAGCTGGAGCAGCCGCTGGTATAATGGTCGTAGAAAAGTCGACATCGAGGTAATTTTTTAACGTGAAAATTTGGCATCCGTCCCACTTGTACCTCGCGACTATAGATGAGAGCATACGGCCTGGTCCAACATCTACCAACGGACTCGACGGAAAATGCTTTTGAATAAACCGTACAGCATCCACAAACATTACAGGATCCCTCATATGCCTTAGCCAGTATTTTTGGCCCAGTCTTTTCCCGCCGATGGAGCTTCCTGTCAGTCCAGAGATGTATGTGCATGTCCCAGGAGCGCAATCCACACTTGGAAATCTGACGGAAGTAACAACACCGTCCATAACTGCGGAATGGAACGGGATGGACGTCTCGACCAATTTCGTTTTGACTCCGGCTTTCTGAAAAGCGGACTGCGCAAAGGTAACGTGTTCCGGTGGTCCGGAAAGTACATAATGATTCGGGCCCGCGTAGATAGCGATCTCCATGTTGAACGGCAGCTTGAGGAGCTGACGTCTTACTACGTCCAGTTCAGCGAAAACGTTGAGCATGCTTCCTTTGACGTCACGCAGAGCGACTGCCCTTCTAACGATAATGTCCACAGCTACTTCCAGCGATAGGATACCGGCACAGACCGAAGCTGCGTATTCTCCAAAACAATAGCCCAGGACGGCACGAGGGACTACGCCTCGCCGCTTGAGTTCTTCGTAAGCCGATACTTGGCCGATGAGCGTGCCCAGCTGGTAATCTAAAAGTTTGCTGGATTGGTTAAATGGAGTCAGAATCACACCGACAATTTTTGGAGAAACACGCCGTACTTTTCGTCGATATATTGTATCTCTTTCCTGACTAGAGAAAACGCGCTTTCTATCTGGCTCTTCACGTCACTTGAAATTGTCATTGAGGTGGAGACCGCCTCTGACCACGGTCCGAAGAGAAGAACAGGGGGCTCCAGGGTCCGACTCGGAGGAGGAGCTGCGCTCCCGTTCGGATGCGTATGTACTCCCAGTAAATACCTCACAATCGGCTTTAAGAACTCCTCATTGACCTCGGGGCAAGCCTCAAGCGCAGGACTGAACGCAAGGCTCCTCTTCACCTCTAGCGAGGCGTATTTATTTGGCAGATCGCCCTTTTCCGCGACGCCCGAAAAGTACGGGAGTAAACGAGCGATCGCAACTTCGGACCCGACCGGTGCATTCCGTATAGCGTCAACGTACACCCTGAGCGATACAAGAGATACACCGTCCTTCATTTCCGCCAATGTCGCTAATATGTCGGCTGTCAGAGGCCACGTTGTTATTCGAGGATTAGCGATATGCAGAATTTGTGTTCGAGACTCGGATGCGGTAGAAGTGATGAAATCCGAGATGACGGCTGCGCAGACATCCGATGGTATCCAGGATACATCGGGCAGGTTCCGGGGAAGCATCTTCAGAGAGGGCAGAGACTTTATCATCATTGGCACCATTTCGTTTAGGGACCAGTCGCCCGATTTAGAGTTACCGCAAATCTGTCCGATACGAACGATTCGCAAATTGAAAGCGTCCATGTGAGCTCGATGAATCGAGAGAAGCGCATGCTCCGAAATGAGTTTCGAGACTGCATAGCCCTGTGAGGAGATAAGAATGACGTTTTTTTAAATTTTGAGGAATGAAACTGAAGCACTCCAACCCACCTGATCGAGACACGCAGTCAGATCTGGACTCAACGACTGTTCAGGAATGAATGTTCCTTCATAACCGAAATATGCGCTGAAACTTGAAATGAAATAATAGTCCACATGTTTATCTGCAGCAATGCTCAGCTGAGCAAGGCTCCGTACGCCTTGCACGCAGTTCTGGAACGATGACACAGGTAAATTGAAATCGAGTTTCCAAGCCAGGTGCACGATGGTGTCAATATCCCGTAATAGTTGGTCATACACATCCGGTCCACAACCAAGAAGCTCATCGCCCAAATCAGACACGTAAAAGACGACAAGTCGTCCTAAGTCACGTTCCTTGAGGAGTTCTGATGCTTCATGGCCGTGTGTCGAGTAGGCTCGCAAAAGTCGGCTCCACGCGTCTCCTCGGACCGGACAGTATATCTGTTTTATCTCGGATCTGGACAGCAGATCATGAAGGACATGGCACCCCAGCATCCCACTTGCCCCTGTCAGCAGTACCGATACATCCTTAGGAGACCTTTCTTTCTTCGTTGTCATCGTCGGAGCGGTATCCAACTGGACTCCATACCTGACGATCCATGCGTCAACGTCTGCTTGTGAGAAGCGACTTTGTGATGCTGAGATCGGCTGAGACTGTCCATGTCTCTTCTCCGCAAAGAAGTCGTGAATGGCTTGCACAGTCGACAACGAATACAAATCCAAGACAGGAAGCGTAATTCCAGAAGCCTGAGACAAGGTGTTTGCTAGCTCGATGCTGTTTAAGGAATCCACTCCTAAATCGAAGATGTTGCTATCATGCCGAACGTTCTGAACATGCATACGAAGAACAGACGCGACAGCTTCTGCAATGAAATCGACTGAAAGAGAGAGGGACGATCGTTCCGGAATGTTAACTATAGCCTCCCCGTGAGCTTCGCCTAGAGCTGGTTGAGTCGGCGTCTGCTTTGTGATCGCCTTGGGAGAGTCCTTCCAGCATCTTTTGCGATCAAATGCGTACGTTGGGAAAGTCTGAAGATAGTGACGTAGTTGCGATACCTTTCGAAGATCGTAGATTTGTTCAAAGCAAAGATTATGACCCTTGTTGTGCAGTAGGCACGCCGCTCCTAGCGTCTGATCTCGCGCAATAAGATCATCTATCGCCCTTCTATCATCTTCGGAAACGGAGGTAGGCAACTTGGACAGATTAAGAAAAGCGGATGCCGATGGTACTTCTACGATGGGGAGCTTATCGACGTTCGATATGTAGGACTCAGCAGTTATGCCGTGTAGTTCTTCAATGCTGGACGCGACAATGGCCAGTCTCACTGGATGATGCGAACGAGCGAGCGAAAGAATGGCACCTAGATCGTGCAAGGTACACCGCGACTGGCACGCCCATTCGTAGACTGCTGCTATCTGAGCATTCAAAGCAGTGAGGGTCTTTGCCGAGAACGGGAGCATACTAAGCTTATTGGGCGAGGTACTTTCATTCCTCTCGCCCATGACCGTGGGCGTCTCCTCCAGAATAAGGCTCGCAATGGAACCGGTAAAACCGAAGCTGCAAACCTGCGAGACGATAAGTCTCCCGCTAGGAAGTGGAGTTAGCGACGTTGGGATCAGAATATTTCCATCCTTGAACTCTGGCAGAGGATCGACGAGGTGAGGAGGAAGAAGTTTGTGTTCGAAGCAGGAAAGAACCTTCAAAATACCTGAATGAATTTCATTAGTTACAATAGCCGACTAGTAGAGCAGAGTGATGCTTACCGACAAGCATAGAGGCCGCTTGGCAATGACCGAAAAGTGTCTTCGACGAAGAGACCCAGAGGGTATCCTGCCGAAGCTCATCTCCATCATAGACACTGCGGAATGCCTCGGCTTCCATCGCATCTCCAAGTCGAGTCCCAGTCCCATGTGCTATAGAAAAGTCAATATCCGATACTTTGGCTTGCTCAGTATCTAACCTTCGAGTAAGCTGACATCTGCAGGGATAAGCCCTGCAGCACGCAACGAACGCCGAGTTAGAGCCACTTGTGCGGTGACGTTCGGTGTTGCTAGAGCCCGCGTTGCACCATTGTGGCCTGTAGCAAGAGATTTGATGACACCGAGTATCGGACAAGCATTTGCTTTTGCCACACTAGACCGTTTCAACACAAGGAACACTGCACCCTCCTACGCATTGGCACATTAGCACATTAATATTTACTGGTTGTTAGTAAAGGTGGGGCATTCCACTTACAGAAGGCACATAACCATCGGCTTCTTTAGAAAAAGCAGCGCATTGTCCACTTTTGGAAGCAACATTCACAGATGCGGCCCAGTCGAATGGAGCAGTAAAGAAGTGGGTTGTTATCGCTCCAACAATAGCAAGGTCACAATCTTCACTGAGGAGTGCCTGAATACCTAAATTATATAAATCATATAAATTAGCAAAAAAAAAGATATTTGAAGGTAGTTGGAAGAGCCGATACCATCTCGAAGTGCAAATGCTCCCGAAGAGCATGCAGTAGAAATAACTGAACTCGGACCGCGGAAGTCAAAGTAATGAGCGACTTGACCAGAAACTCCGCTAGGATCGCTGTTCGCGGCCCACCGGTGATCAAAAGCCTCGGATCGGTCGTCAGAAAATCTCCGAAGATCCCAGCCATCCTCCGTGCCCACGCCTATCGATACAGCGACGTTCTTTCCTCTCACAGATGCAGGCGGTATTCCAGCACGTTCAAGCACCTCCCATGTCAACTCTAGAGCCAAACGCGTGTTGGGCCTGAGTATCTCGGCCTCCGCAGGTGATATGTTGAAGAAAGTAGGATCAAAGAGCTCAATTCCTTCGCTGCCTAACCAGCCAGCACCTCCAACTCTCGAAGGATCAATGAAGGCGGTGGGATCTGGATGTCGAGATTCGGGAACGGAGTTCGGAGATGCTAAGATATCTTTAGGGTCGATCTTGCCGCATAATGCATCCCAGAGCTGTGAAGGGCTAGTTATACCAAAGGGAAGACGGCAAGCAGAGGAAACAATCGCGATAGGGTCGACTTGGAGGTTCATCTTCGAGGGAGATGGGGGTTATCTCTCAGGCGCAAATTTCTCTTAAGCACATCCTGCTGATGGTCCATCATGGACGGAAGCTCTTGGGACTAATAGTAGCACGACTAGTTGATGGTTAGTGATAGAATTTTAGAAATTTGAAGCATACTTCATGTAACATTGCGTGACTATCGTGCGTAACACGTTGCAGCCTAAAGCTAAATAAGGAAGTACGAACACACGTGCTGACATCATCGTCTTCTTCTCCATCCATGACCTCAGCTCAGTTGAGCTCGATATCGCTGGTCTTCTCCCCACAAGGGCACCGGCTGGATAGTATTCTGGGAGAAGAGCTGCCAGCTCAAGTCATATCTTGAAGCAATATTGAATATGGCCAACTTTGTGCGTCGGATTGTCTCGGGAGACAAGGCCCGATTCAAGGACAAACATCTGGACCTCGAGCTCGACCTCGTTTACGTGACAGACCAGATTATTATCATGGGCTTTCCTGCGACCGGAGTTGAGGGTATCTTCCGAAATCGTAGAGAAGATGCTAAGAAATTTCTGGACTATCGGCATGGCAAGAACTACTGGGTATTCAACTTCTGCCCTCTTCGTGAAAATTCGTATCCTGCGAGTTTCTTTGATGGCCGTGTGAGTCGATACCCGTTTCCGGACCACCAGTAAGTTTTCAATGTTTGTTCAGCACTAGCAATTCACTTACGAGATAGCTCACCGACTCGGCAGTGCACCTCCGCTGGCTATCCTGCCACTCTTCGTGCGCGAAGCTCACGAATGGCTTTCTGGTTCTTCAGATCGTGTGGCTGTTCTACATTGCAAAGGTAGAACAGAAATTTCTATGTACACAAATCAGAAGTATTCTGACCAGCTACATTAGCTGGCAAGGGTCGTTCTGGAACTCTCGCATGCGCATATCTTCTTTCTCTAGATGGAACACCGTCACCTCCAAAACTTCAGCGTAGCATGACGAAGGAAGAATGGGCGAAACACCGTGTTGATCAAATAATGGAAACAGTCGACACCGAAGACATGGACGAAGAAGCACGTGCAATTGAAGAGACGAGAGTTACCGAAGAAAAAGAAGACTTCTTTATTCAGGAAGAATTAAATACGACTCGTCAAACTTCGTCCGTTCACCCAGAATTGGAACAAATGGACGCTGCCAAGGTCGAAGGTCCGAGCAACGTGGCTTCAGTTATCGGAGAACCAGAGTCGGAGACAACGGCCTTGACTCCGTCTCGGAGTCCTTCAGCAGAGGTTCATCATTCCACGGATGTCGCAGATGGAAATAACAAGATGAGTTTCAAACCTTTCACGCTCGACGATGTTTTAGCGCTGCACACGGCACGGCGGATGAAATCTCCGTCATCGCCTGACAAGAAGCTTAAACACGGTGTATCAATTCCCAGCCAACGGCGATGGCTGTATTACTGGTCCCTACTCCTCATGAATGCAGCTCCGCGGGATTTCTGGCAAGCACCACTTCCGCGCGTCCGTCTGCGCGAGATGCGTGTTCGTGTTCGTGATTTAGGCGGCGTCAAGATGAATCTTTTGAAAATAGCAAATCGCGTTATCGAGAAGACAAACGCAGCGAAATATGGCGTGCAGCAACGTGGACGGGGACCTGTATGGGTGTCGCTTGCTCGGTACAATGACAGCCTCGTAGAGATGCTGGAGAGATGGGAAAGGTTCACAAGGTCTGAAGATGGTAATTTCACTCTGAGACGCAAGGGATCAGAGTACATGCCTGGGGATAGTGCACTGCGGGAGATATTCGCTGATGGCAAATGGGACAAGGGAAAAATGATTAGGAGCTTCACTCGCCTCGGGCGCTGGAATGGCGAGCACCAGCAGACGGAGGCACGGTGTTTCCGTCTATCCTGTTTTAAAGAAGCACTTATTAAGGTCAATCAACTGTTTCTTTAGGATGGAAACGTAGTGTGTCATACACTCCGGCCCCTGACGGAGCAGAAATGGGAAGCGATTCAAAAAGAGATGCGGGAACATGACACTAGCCCACGTCCTGATGAATTTCTTTCGCCAAAGAAATCGAACACTCCCGATTCAGGACAGTCAACTGTGAGCTCCGTTACCGAACTGGCTCATGTGATAGACGATGTCAGTGCAGAAAAGGGAGTGATTCTCGATGCCACACGTGAACTTCGCGCGAAAATCTACATGGGACAGGTCTTCATGGGTTGGTTCTGGTTCATCCCCGCTTTTCATATGCCTCCGGCTCCCCAGTCTTCCACGGCTTCAGCAGAGCCATCTCCGAGTTCAAACACTACTCATTTTGTGGTGACCCGGAGGCAAGTAGATTTTCCGATAGCCGCGGGCGCAGCGCTTGTCGACGTCGATGTCTCGCTAGAGTGGATTGTTCCTGGGGCCGACCCGGAAGCTGATAGGCGGGGACCTCCAAAGACCCAGACGAGCGAGGACTCCGCGAAAGGCGAAGGCGGAGAACCCGGTTCCGGACTTCTTGCGGGGATTCGGGCTGCGGTTTCCGATGCTTCTGGCAGACAGGCAGTCGAGACGCTAGAGGCATCTGATCAATAACACGTTTCGAGTATCCTGTCCTTTTTCGACTTTTCCCCGAGCCATCTTCTCAACTCTTTTCGCGGGCTTTCCATTTAAATCAGTCGTATCCACCTCATTCGTTCAAGGCAATTTTGTCTCAAATACAGACGCCAGGAGGGAGGTAAGCTTTATCTACGATAAGGCTGAATAAAGTTGGTACACATGTCTCTATACAGTTCACCTCTACTTCACTACTGTGCAACCGTGTCCCTTAGTTTATTCTTTATAGAAAGTGTGTCCAATCGCTCAGATCTGGTGCAATTGAAATTAGCGAGTATTTTTTCCCCCCGGGAAATATATATTAGTGTCTCGCCCCGATAGCTGAGTTTTCAAAAAAATAATAATGACGGAAACAAATTTCATCACACGAGTTGCCCTTCTTGCCTATTGTGTCCGACTATTATTTGAAATTGATTGGTTGCTTCCCTCTGATTGACGTATGATTTGCTTTAAGCATTGAGCTTTGGTTCTCTCACTCACGACGCCTGCTTCTCCTAGCTGAAGTTCTGGCCTATTGATTATGACGCTTGGGTCATTGAGTTCTTCCTTCTGCGTGCGGTGGTCACAGAAAGCACTCTCGCGAGCAGTTTACGATTACGAAATTAAGTTTGCGGATAAACTGGGCGCCACGAGGTTCATGCCTAGCCGATTACATATAACTAAATTATAGTTCACTCAGAAATTCTCTCTGACCTCCGTCTCAACAAGTTTATATTCCAACGTGCAAGGCGTCTTTTCTTAGCTAGAAAAAGGAAGCTCGCAAACAGAGACATTCAAGGAAGGAAAAACCAGCTCTGAATGGGCCGATTGATCGAGGGAAGTAGAGTTCTTGTCGGGCAAAACCAGAACACTGGGAATTTGTAGGGTAGATCTCGAACGGATCTCATAATAATCGTCGAACCGATTAGCCAGGGATGGAAACGCGACCCTGATTGCGAGCCGTTCTCTTTTACTTCCTCTGTTGAACGGGGGGCTTTGGGTTAGTCGTTGGTTGCCGTTATTCTCCTACTTTCAGCGGCATCTGAGACTTTCGTAAGTTTTACCACCTATTTATTTCTCTGTCTTGGCTGATTTCTGATCCAGAAGCCGACTAGCTTCTCTTCTTTATAACTCCTGTTTTCCAGCTATGGGTCATTCTACGAATTCTAAACGTGCCCGTGAGATGTCTTTTCCTACGAAGCCTGTCCTGAACGACCTCTTTCATCGGAAAGCCGCGGTCTCTCTCGATTTTCTCATCGTCGGGGGCAGTATTGGTGGTCTTGCATGCGCGTATAACCTCAAGCAAGCAGGTCACAATGTCCGTGTTCTGGAACGGACCAGTGGTCCGGGAAATGTATGTGCCAAATTATTCGGAATCTTGCCATTGAATGCAATCCTTTGACTTGTGTGGATGATTGTCCTCATGTACGGCTCCAATCGATAGGCAACTGGAGGACTCCGTGTTCCACCAAATATGACCAAGCTTCTCCTGCAATGGGGCCTGGGCGATAGGCTGGTAAAGGCCGGAATCCGATGTCCACGTATCGAGATGCTCGATAGTGAGTGGCTGAACAATTAGACTGTGATAATATCTGATTTGAGTCGGCAGGTGAAAATGGCAATTTCCTGAGCGAGCTAGTCTTCCACGAGGTGGTGATGAAGGAAGTCCAGGCCGAGAACTATGGAGTAACTGTGAGTTCGAGCTATCCAGAAAACATCCTGTGCAACCCTGTTGATTCGAGTCATAGTACGCAGACATCTATGGGATTATTCATGACATCACGGTCGCCTCGGGTGTTCAAATCGAATACAACTGTGAGGTTGTCGATGTTAATGTAGAGGAGAGAGAGGTCAAGCTGGCATCCGGTGAAATACTGAAGGCGGACCTTATAGTCGGTGCTGATGGTGCTACAAGTACTGTTCGTGAACGAATGGTCGGACTCCAGGAAAACCATAAGGCAGGGCCGTTCACTGGCTACACGTGGGTCAGTTTAGTCTGGTGTCGTCAGCAGCTATCTGACATGCCAGAAACAAAGCTATACCATCCCTGTCAGTCGGATGAAGGAGGACCCCGAATTACAATTCTTTCTTGAAGAAAAAGGAGTGGTATGTCATTAGACGTACACTGGATGGACACGTTACGAATACTTGCCTTCCTAGTGGAAAGTCTTTATGGGCAACAATACCTGTGCTTTGACATTCATGGCTGTGGGTTCCCTGGCGCCGTCATGGATTATTATTGTGCTGACATTGGGGTAGGGACCAGACCAATATGCGATTCAATTGATTACGCCTTAACCAAATGCCTCTCATGGCTGGAACAAACCTGTAGATCTTGCTCCCATTGTCGCAAATTTTGACGACTATGACGAAAGGTGAGGCTGTAATATCACTCACCTTACGATACCAAGTGCTAATAATATTTTTCCTTTCAACTCCCGGTAGAGTGAAACGACTTTTGCGTCTTGGTACTCAAGCTGTAGAAACACGACATGTCATCCAAGAGAATCTAGAGGATTGGTTCAGTGCTGACGGCCATGTGGTCCTCCTAGGAGATGCTGCCCATAACCTCAACGTGCGTTTCTCCTAGATATGCCTTCAGAAGCGAACTTACGTTTGACAGTAGCCTGGAACAAGCCACGGTTCTGCATTAGCAATGGAAGATGCGGCTGTATTGGGCTCACTTTTCTCGCGTCTACGTACGCGAGATCCAGACGAAATCCTTCAGCTCTTAGCTGCGTACCAAGAAATACGCGAGGGGCGCTGCACGGAAGTGACAAGAACTGAGTACGAGACGGTCGCATTCTCAGTGCTACCGAAGGATAATCCGATGCGTGTAGAGCGTGACGCTGGTTTCGCAGCATCGCGCCAGATGAAGGTGCTGGACTGGGAGAATCTAGACGACCCATTCCTGCAACGCATCTGGGAGCAATTCAAATGCTCTTTTGGCTACGAAGCGTATGATGCTGCGGATGATTGGTGGGTGGACTGGGGTATCATGCGTGAAAGAATGAAGGCATCGTCAATGGCCGTTTCTGATGGTTCGGGATCTTCTCCGAAGGACATGACTTTCTCGTTCTCTCAGAGTCTGGATCCGACTTTGGATCCTTTATCATCGTCACCATAGGCGAGCGTGAGAGGATGGATGAACTGTCATGAAAATTGTCACGCTTAATTAAACGACTTTTTTCTTTCACTAGGTTTATCATTTTATTGTACTTTTGCACCCTCAGGATAATAGTTCTTTTTGAAGTCGATCAATCGGACGTTGGGATAACGAATGGATTTCGATAGTGTTGATTCCTTCTACCGAGATGTGAACCTACAGAGGGCGTCCATTTGTGTCCATACTCACTCGCTGCCTTGAATATCGTCATCACCACAAGTAAACAAAACAGGTTATCTGCGTATCAGACTTTCAATTGTTTCACCAACTATACTACACACAGGATGATCCAGATGGAGTATCTGGAGATGCCAGAGAAATGAACAAAGAACACAGAAGCGGCAACGAAGCGATGAGCAATGAGAGGCAGGTCATAGCATGTCATAATACTGAACGAAATTAAGGATCGTCGAGATGCCTTTGAAAGTCGGAGGAGAGGGAAAGAGAAAAGAAACTGAATGGTGCACAATGGGTTGTTATGCGGTTTGGAAAAGCGACGTTGCCTCCGAAGCCGCTTGATGAATAAGTTCTACCACCAGGTCTGACCGGGGTGTGATGGAACATGGGAAGGATTCCGGCCGACTGGTACAAAAATGAATAAGTTTGGGTTTACGTTTTCAGTTCACGTCCGAAATGAAGCTTACGAAATAATGCCAGACGTTGGATCAAGCTTAACTGGGATGGGTTTTCCAGCCTTGTCTTTCGCAGGCGCGATGTCGTAACACTGAAGGAGACAAGCAACAGTTATCCAAAGTGTGTTCTCAGCGAAATGGTAGCCGGCGCAGAGTCTGGAGTTACCGTAAATCAGAAAACATTCGCATTCTGCAGAACAAACGTACCGTCTTCCGAAACCGAAGGAGTATTTCACTGGATCAGTTGCCGCATAATCAAGTTTACCCTCAGAGTTGAAGAAGCGCTCCGGTTTAAAGTTGAAAGGATCTGGATAAACAGCCGGGTCATGCGCCATCCTCCTGCAAGTTGATAAGCACGGCAAGTACGTTCCCATATGAATAGATTCACATACCAAGCATTTCCGAGTATAAATGCTCCCTTAGGCAAGTAGTAACCTTCATATACGTCATCTTCTCTCAACTGATGCGGAAGTGCTGAAAAATAGAGAGAATCAGCCAGTCAGGTATGGGTCAAAGGAAACGGATTCTCATACCCTGAGGGGCAACCGTATGCCATCGGAGCGTCTCTTTTGCGATCGCTGTGATGTATGGCAGGTCTTTGCGGTCCGCGAAAGTAGGAAGCCTAGAAGCTCCAACGACTCTAGCGATCTCTTCCTGCGCTTTCTTTTGGACCTCGGGGTAAAGGACCATGGCGAGCATGAATACCGACAGTGTAGCAACGGACTGTGACATGATACGTCAGCAAACAAAAGATTAGCTTGTATATCTCAGACAGCTTACCGTGTCAGAACCCGCTATTTAAAGTAAGTCCGGTGTTAGTAGCTGGAACAATTATCGTCACTTCCGGCTCACCTCCATAAGCAACAGCGGCGCAGTCTTGAATCATCATCTCCGCTTCTTTGTCGTCATATCCATGTTCTTGCAGCATATCAGCTACAAAAGACGCATACGGAGGAGGACCGCTGTCAACCTGTCATAATTCCCGTCAATTACATCTCTACTGAACGATAAAACACCTACAAGCTTCGCCTTGCTTGCCTGGAAGGGCACGAATCTGAGCTTTCGTACGTTATCTGCCCAATGAGTCGCAGTACGCATATAATCGGCGAAGGGAAGCCACGCAGGAATCTTCTTCACTATTTCTGAGCATTAGAACCGGGTTCTTTCCTTACGAGAATCAGAACACCCACGAATAGGAAGGTAGTCTACAAGCCATGCTCCGGGACGAGCGGCCTGTGATACAGAGTCCATGACAGCTTCCGCTGTGACTACATACGGATGCTGTCTGGAATTGATAAAGATACCGTAAACTGACAGCATAATTAACTGGCCCGCATGCCTGTCGAGACGGAAACTAAGCAAGCCTTTGTTAAATTATTTTTTAGTAACGCACAGTCTCAAGTGATCGATGAGTTTCGCCGGAGTCTCCAAAAGTCGCTCGAGCAATAGAGCTGTTGCACGTTCTTGCGTCGGGTTGAACATTTGCACAACAGTTCCACCAAACTTGCTGACAAATGCGCGTCTGTACTTTCGCCACTGATCACCGTAATGAATGAGACCAAAGTTCCAGTCGAAATCCATACTGAATCCACAACATCAGTGAATAATAGGAGGGAGAAGCTATAAAGCACGAACAGCTCATTGAGAAGAGACAAGCGAGGTTTATCGGAGTACAATGAGCCGCGCCTCTCAAACAGCTCATACGCGACCTTATAGCTGTTGACGTAGATGATATGCTTGCCTAGGACGGTAACGTGGACTAAATCACCTGGAAAGCTGTCAGAGTCGAGTAATTGCTATGGAACAAATGTCCAGACACACCATATTCTTCTCCCCATTTCGTAAGCGTTTCCCATTCGCGCTTCATCGGCATATCAAGAGCATTTCCGATGATCGGCAGAGGCTTCGGACCAGGTGGCAGTGGAAGGCCATGTCCTTTGGTTCGCTTCTCGGGTTCTTGAGCACGTCTGCGGTAATACAAGTAGGCCCCTAGTCCAATAGTCCAAAGAAATCCAGCGGCAGCGACTATACGTGCCCCGGTTCGACCGATGGAGAGCCATCCTAGAGCAGCTTGATCGGAGAAAGAGAAAGAAGAGAATGCCATATCGTAAAATACAACAAAAGATACCGAGAGCAAAGAAAGAAGGGGAACGGATACTATACAGACCGAACCAGCTGACTTCGAACGGATGAAAGGGAGAGGTCCTGCGGTCAACTGGAGCACCCGCATTATTTATTGGATTGTCGAAGAATTGCAGATGATTGATGAGTCTGGAGATGCCGAGTGACCGATGGTAAAGCGGCCACGTTCCGCACTTTACTATCATCTAGTCATTAGATCGTACTAATTCGTAGCCTTGCGTTAATGACTAAAATTTGAGAACCGTATGTCAAGCACGAGTCGGGAGTACGTTTTCTGCAGTAAGAGACTCCGCAGGTCTCCGCCGACGCCGAATCGCCGCCTCAGACCGAAAAAAATCTCACTAATAGGCGAAGAAGCTGGTTCTTGGAAGCGTCTTTCAACCCTGGAAGTAAAAATCTGGAGGATGTCAAGCTACTAGGACGAAAAGGCAAGATGGATCCACGCAGACGTACAAGGACGCGTGTCGCTCCGGAACAGCACCCGGTGTAGAATAAGCGCAGAGAAGCATCGGAACACGTTTTCTACTTCATCGTGCCTTATCACTTTTGCATAGATCCTTTGGCACAACGTTGCTTCCGGGGCTTGGCGCTCTGAAATCATGTATTCAACAGATCAGTCCCCGATAAGGATCGTCCACCAGATTCATCCGTCTTGTGCTCATTGACATTCAGGACCCCGAACCACATTCTACCAGAGTGGATGAAAGAGATGGTGGATCGAGGTTAGAGGAGATCCAACGTAAAGATCGTGCGGTCGGAAGTAACTCGAGGTGAACACGTGTTCCGTTTCTTGCTTTCCCGGGCTAGTCGCACGTGCCTTCTCTTACAATTTTGTATTTGTAAAATGTAAATACTTGCTACATTGTCTCTCGCAGCGCAGCAACTTCATAATCAATCTAACTGATTCACTGACGAAGAGAGATATAGATAGTTCAGTCTAAGAGTTATAATGAAAAAAAGTACAGATATGACTATTCAAAACTGCCGAGCACACGCACGGAAGCACAACGAGAGATTTCGAAGCACATCACTGACTTGGCAGTTATGATACAGCAAAGGAAGCAAGGAGACAAGAAAATGTACAGGATCGAAAAGAGTGAGGAAGAAGCAAAACATGAAACAGATGAAATGTCATCTTACACAAAAACGTAAGAGCGAAGAAAGGCAAGTGCATGTAGGCCCCGAGCTGCTAAAACGTCGCGCATACATACGCTTCGTCTCCTCTTCTAACCATTTGCTCAAAAAAGGACAATCATCTAGAAGTCAATGCAGAAGGACTCGTTAAGCGATACGTCGCGGTTTTAGAACACCGGTGCCTGAGCAACGAAGCGAAAATATGCTGGCAGTGCATGTGAAGCGGAAAGCCATACCTTAAAATCAAGTTAAGCGAGGCACGCAGGAGGAAGATCGCCGCGAAGGGAAACTCACATTATACAGATAAAAGCTGCGCTGATCAGATTTGATTGAGTTCAAGGTAACATAACGGGCTCCGACTGCCAGCGCCAGGACAACATAAGCAAGCGAAGCTCGGGTACTAAGGTGCCAGAGGGCACTCAGTCCGACGGACCATGCCAGAAGAGCAAGCATTAAGGTTGGGCGTGCAAGTCCTGGAGCGACGATCGGCAAAGTCTTCCTCCCAACGAGACGATCGCCCTCGGTGTCCTTGAAATCCTGAGCTTGAATAGTCGTCGCAAAGATACCCGCGCTGCACAACACAGAAAGCCAGCTAATATTGTCAAGCGCATGGCGGTTTGATCCTGTGTTGTCAAAAGTCTTAGCATTGGATGTTGATTCAATACAAGTAGAAAGTGAGAAATTACCGGCAATGAGACAAGAGCCGACTTCAAACGACATGAAGCCAAGAGCGTTCACAACGTTACGGCCGAGCCAGTGACCAGCGGCAAATCCCATTTCATCGTAAACATATGTCAGAATACATAACGCTATGCTTGCATAGACAGTCTCAATGCTATAACAAGCAGACAGTGCCCAGCAGGAAGGCACAAGCACCCAACGAAGAATCAGTGCGTTACGCCATGTTATGCGCTTAGAGGGAAGCGGACGGTCGCGCTTGTTGTATTCATCTTCCTCCGGTTTCAGCGTCTGATTAGAAACATCGAACTGGAGAACGTGGAACCAGATCCAAAAGACAACATGCGGAAGGTGTGAAATTTCACTGAGCGGCGCCGAGGCTACTGCGAGTGATGTCTAAAAAAAAGTCAGTACCAACACGGACTTTGCAAGATGGAAGCAATCGTACAATGGGTATCACAGTTGTCTTGATGTCCGACTTTGTGAACAGGAATAGCGTCCACAGGTGGTACAAGATGTTGGACGGAAGATTGAAGAAGAAGCGAAACATTGACATAGCGAAAGACATGAACTCGTCGACCTCTTTTGCCTGCGAAGATTCGTAAGGGGAGTGAGAGAGATTTGTGGGCAATTTGAGATCCAAGTAAAGCCGGGCCTCCAATTCCAAGCGGTGCAGCTTATATGGCAACTACCTATAGCCATGGGCAGTGTAGACAGAAATTGTAATCATAACACATCATGATTGCCTCTGAGAAATGCGTCCAGAAGCGTCGTGTACGTCAAAAATTCGTACATGGTCCGAAAAGAGAAAAGGGGCGTGCATCCTCTATTTGAAGAGCCATCAGGTGAGATCTCATGGAAGATTGGCGCAAGACGAATCTAGTCTCTTACATCACGTCCACGAGTATTAACGGCGTACCGTGCCGTCGCTTAGCTCAAACCCGAGCAGATACGCAGATACGCCGAAAGTTGTCTGTCTTGACACCGGCGAGAACCTAAGGGAAACCGACTGTCTCACCAAAAGGTATGCAAACTCGTGTTTTCCAATCCTGTTATTTAGCTGCC